>CM021101.1:622906328-623239812 GCA_007115665.2 Sequoiadendron giganteum | reverse complement strand
CTATTTTTCTCCCACTCTCCCCTTCTCCCCTTCTCCAACTCTTTCCCTCCCTCTCTTTCTCCCACTCTCCCCCTCTCTCCCTCCCTCTCTATCTCCCACTCTCTCCCACACTCTCTTTCTCCCACTCTCCCCTTCTACCACTCTCCCACTCTCTTCCTCCCTCTCTTTCTCCCACTGTCCCCCTCTCTCCCTCCCTCTCTATCTCCCACTCTCTCCCACACTCTCTTTCTCCCACTCTCCCCTTCTCCCACTCTCTCACTCTCCCACTCTCTCCCTCCCTCTCTTTCTCCCACTATCTCTTTCTCCCCCTCTCCCTCTCCCTCTCCCTCTCCCTCCCTCTCTCCCTCTTTCTCTCCCACTCCCTCTCCCTCCCTCTATCCATATTTCTCTCACACTCTCTCTTTCTCCCCCCTCTCCCTCTTTCTCTCCCACTCCCTCTCCCTACCTCTCTCTCTTTCTCCCCCTCTCCCTCTCCCTCCCTCTCTCCCTCACACACACACACTCACCTCTATCTCCTCTACTATAAGGGTGCAGGGGTTAGATATAGAATTAGGATAGAGGGTATAGACAAATAGGGAGAAACTAAATATATTAAGAAAACCATATTTCACATAACGCACTCACGTTATAACGTGCTCGTGTTATAAAGCAAGCACATGTTTTACTCCACTAAAAACGATAAAAAATTCTATATACCCATGATTTCATGGCCCACAGTCTGCATATTCCCCTAGTTCTGTACGTGCTTTGACAAAAAGTTGTTTTTTGATGATGTTGTGAAGTGTGCAAGCTTGTTTTTCACATTCCATCACCTTTTCCATGATATTTCTAACACCTTTGCATGAAATAGCAGATTTTCCACATTGAAAGATGTATAATATCAATTGAAGTTTGGAGGGGAACAAGCTTTTGAACAAGTCAAATTGTTGTGGAGTTTGAAGAAAGAAGAAGCTAAGGCTGCATAATTGGGTTGAACTCCTCTATTTGAAAGTCTATTTTTTTAGGTATGTGAAGTCTTTACACATTTTCTTTCATTATATTATGGCTTTCTTTCATTTTTGTTTGTCACTATAACCTTATGCTATCATTATAACTATATTTTTCCCTTCAGAACACATTTGATTCATATACTCAAATTAGCATTTTAAGAGTTGCCAATTCCTTAAGGACCTTCAAAACACCTTGAAAATATTGAAAATAAATTATTACAATCAACTAGATTCCTCAAAAAATCAACCAATGATTATGTCATTCACAACTTGTCTTAAATCTTCCATAATGGCACCATTGTTTACAAACACAAACTATAATTCTTAAGGAACAACCAAACCATTATTTGCTTAAGAAATATTTGTTTGAGTTAGTACAACAAAAATGAAACCTTTCAGAAGTCTTCCCTTACACACAAACTTATATCCTTTGTTCACTATCCACATTACTAGTAGCCAAGAATCTGCAAACTGTCACATGTATCTCCCAAACCATGCACACACTTCAGACTGTGATACTCATTTTTGATGCAGAGTTAGAGGACCCAAAAACATTCAAGATGTCAAATTTCCTTCAAGAGGCATCTAAAAAGATTAAAAATGCCTAATGAACCAATCCCAACACTCCTCCAAGTTGGACAACAAACAAAAACACTATTTCCCACTTTTCACCCTTGTAATCTAGTAGTAGTGCAAAACCAGTTTTGGGCCCTTAACTCCAAAACACAAGAAAATAAAAGAATGATTCTAGCACCCATTTTAGAGTTGCAAGACATAACTCAACCCATCACATGACTCCTTTGGGACAAATTTAAGAAAACTAAACTTTTCACTATTTTAGGCCTCCAAGTATGCCAATTTTATGAAGGAACTACCCTTAGATCCTCACACCAGACTTCCAAACCCAAAAATAGTCTTTAGTTAGGTCTCAAAACAAGATATTTTCTAGGTTGTAGGACCTTACCCGCTCAACTAGGCTTCCAATACAAAAACCCCCATTTTTCAATGCAAAGAGGGAGGGTTTATAGAAACTCCTATACCCGGGCCTTCCCAAACCATTCCAAAGAATCAAATGTCTTCAAAATACCCTGCATAAGGTCAAAATTTCATTACATAGACCACTCCTTGGTTCCTCAAATTTTCATGGAAAAGTGCTTGTTTCAGCCTAAGAACCACATCCTATTGTCATTAGTTTCATTCCAAGGGATGTTAAAAAATAAAAGACCCTACTCCAACAATGTACAGTCCATCCCACCAAGAAAAAATTCATAATAGTGGGTGGGATGGTCATTTCATAATTAAATCCTACTCAAACCCTTGACTAGCTTAAAATCAATAGTTTCAAAAAATTGTCAATTGCTCCCTTCAAACATACTTTTAAGCTTTCAGAACTAATGCATTAGAGATTTAATACGTGTGGCTACAATATTATATTAGTTTTGTATCAAGGGGAGGCTATACAGGTCTATACAAGTGCAAGAATGTGCAAAAAAAGTAATGAATTTATGGAAAACAATGTTTTTTTATCATAAAAATGGCTTTCAAAATGAACAGTACTCCTCCCTTCGAGCCAATGGAGGTTTTTTAAACCTTTTTCCATGAAAAATAACTCCCCCCAATTCCTATAACTAACAAACAACCATCTTTGAAAGCATATGAAAACTTTGTCTATGCTTCCATAGTTTGTACACAATGATTGTAAGTATTATTTAAATGAATCCTTCAATGACATATATTTTCAATTAACTTGAATGGATACATTTTATAGCAACTAATATTTGTCTCATTACCATGGTACAAATAAAATTATCTTCCATGTCGAAGAAAAAGACAAAGAGGAAACTAATAGATGAAGAGAAAGAAACCTTCAAAGAAAATGAGAGAGTTCGAGTGGCGGCATATCATGAAAAGAAGAAATTGGAAATGATTGATGAAAACAAGATGATTGTAGAGGAACCTCAACTATCAAAAAGATAATAGGATTTGGCAGCACAACAGGCATGAATGTGAAAGCATCATCCTAAGACAGATTCAGATACTGTAGTTGGAGACACACCCTCAACGTCAAGTGAATATGAAAGGACACCATTAAGCACAAGTGAATATGGAGGGACACCATATAGCACAAGTGAATATGGATGGACACCATCTACTGCAAGTGAATACGAAGGGACACCATCTACCACAATTGAATATTGTTGTTCACCATCCAACACATCTCAAGCTGAGAATACATCATCACTCTAAATTGACGAAGAAGGTATGCCATCATCCCCATGTGAACCTCAAGGTATGTCTTCTTCTCCACCCTCGATCGAAGGTACACAATCTAGCCCACCTCAATTAAATATTGATGAAATTCTTAATGTTGAGATGTATGTACCTACGAGAAAACCACCTAGAGTTTTACGTAGAAAGCCAAAGTATTTGATTAATATTGATGATGAGATTTTCCAGCACATGGAAGGTAAGATTTCAACACGCACTTGTAGAATATATGCTGATAAGATTTGGGAACAATTCTTTGAAAGGATAAATGAGACTGCAAGATGTCAACTATTTGTTGAAATGATGCAGGGTGTAAATTATAGGAACATCATGAAGACTCTTGGGTTGAGAACATCAAATGCATCGAGTGAAGACACTATTGTGAAGAATCTAATGGATTCTTATGAGAGTGTGGGTAAGACCTCATGCTCAAAGGATAGTCATTTCACCCGACATGTCATTACATCAACTTTGGTAAGTTTTCAAATAAAGAGATCTCGTCTAGTTAAAAAGACTAGTGAACAAACAGGAATTAGTAGATTTTTTTTATCAAGATCCATTCAAAGGCGGCAAAGAATTGAGGGCAATGATTCAAATGAATTATGGGCATTCTCAGGGAGACTGTCATGAAAAGGTAAAGAAGTTGTCAAAGCCTTGAGAACACTAATTGAAGAGTATTGAAAGAATAACACAAGGCCATCTCTGAATCAAAGGGATGTGGTAAGAAGGAGAATCGGTAGTCGGAATCGTGAGCCACATCCAAAGCATTTTTTGGATATGACTCAAACCCAATTTTTTAAAAAAATTTGAAAATAATTATCCTCAAATTAGTATTTCTCAAAGATTGTTTGAAATTATTAAACCTTTTTATGCCAAGATAAATCACACACACACTACTTGTTGTCGTAGACTACATATTGATTTTTCTAACCATTATGATGTTTATCGTTCTATATGTTTATATTTGCATACTAACAATGTTTTGCAGGATTGTGGCATACAAGCCCCACCAAAATATTCAAGAGAGTTCTTATCAAAAAAATTATGTGAAATAGAGGGTGGCCATATATTCTATAGGACAACATGATTGGATGGTTCATGTGAGCGTTGCGGTGGCTTCCAGCGTATACCTGTATGTCAACATATGGAAAGCACAGATGAGGTGGGACAAAAAACTACTAGAGTTCGAGAAGTATAAAAGAGGCATATGCTAAAAAAGATGGGTCTCAAGAAAAAAGGTGTGAGTTGGTTATTGAGAAGATTCCAGTGTACCAATTTATGACCACATTTCATGACAATATACTATATGAGTATGCAATGCATACCCATAGAACCCGATGGTTGGACATGCAATTCAAGCTATGCAAGGACACCTCTCTAGTTGGAAGCATATCATTCATGGTTGACTTTGCAAAGAACTACACTCTACAACCATAACATGAGGTGCAGTCATAGTATTACAAATCCACACAAGTTTTGATATTTGTGCACATAGCATTCATTCATGCATCTGATAGTACAAATGAGAAAAGGAAGGTATTGTGGGAGTACCACTTTTACATTAGTGATGATCGCACACATTCTCCATATTTCATGCAAGGTTGCTTCCAGATGTTCTACAATGGTTTGGCTTAGAGGGGCATAGAATATGATCGACATATAATATGGTCTGATAATTGTGCAACACAGTTCAAGAACTCACGCATGTTCCACTGGTTGTGCAGGATGCATGTCATTACATGTGTTCAACATATGTGGAACTTTTGTGAGGCCAGACATGGAAAGGGGGAGCATGATGGTGCAAGAGCATGTGTGAAAAGAGCATTACAATGAGAAGAGTTAAAGTATAAATACAGTGCAAACTTGACAAACGAAAAATCAATCGTCGAGTGGTGTAATGCTTTCATGGGTCAAGGTAATGAAGGTACGTCTTCAATTCATAGATTTTTTTGGTTGATGGATGATACTAACATTGCACCATATGAAGATTTTTGTACACTAACAGGATCGGGTGAGGTAAATTCTTTCCTTAGCTCAAATGCAGGTTCATGGAGTATCGATACACGAAATATGGCATGATTTTGTTCTTCATGTACAATGGAAGCCTGGAATGATTGTGAGTCAAGGGAGTGGGTTGCCAAATGGTTCACAAGTTATCTTAGCCCACTTCACATGTATCGCCCTCTGATGGCATTAGAACTGACATAGATGGAAGCATCGGTCGACTTTGACCACGTATTAGATCTAGTTCAACCAGGTGATATATCTACTTGCTTAGTTCTTGAAATTCCACATCATTATCTTACTTTGTACTATATTCATAATGTTGACAAATTTCAACATATTTTCTACACATATCAATGCAAGGCATGTTTATGCAGTTAATGCAGATGAAGACAATGAAGAGGGAACAAAATATTACTTTTGTCATTGTGTTGAGGCCAAAAATAAACTGGAGGCCCCAGTTATAGATACATAAAATATCCAATATCTTGCAGGCTCAGTTGTGGTTACTGGAACATGGCTTAGAAGGTACCCACATTCAAGTGTTAAACATTGGCTATTTCAGGACTTTGACATGTATCGTAAGATTCTTCATTACTCTAACCTTGTCGTGACATCCAATGTTCATTTGACCAAATATGGGGGTAGAAATTTGAACAAGACCTTGTGGAAGGTCTGTGAGTCTGACCATGAGGCTATACTTGACACAATAAAGAGTAGAGAAGACCCGAATGGTTTGTTGGATTAATTTGTAAGTATATGCACATTAGTTCTTATTAATTTATACTTGTATGCACATTAATTTGTTTGATGCCAATTATATCATCTTCTTTTATAGTGATTGGTGTCCCCTTGCAAAAAATGCAGATATATGAGCCATCCAAGAGAATGTCAGCCAGAAAAGCAAAGCAACATCCTTATTTTGATGATCTTGACAAATCTCAATCAAGATTTTAAGCCATTAGAAAAGTGTGTGCAAAGCTTCATGAGGGAATTTCAATTTATTCATTTGAAGTTAACCTTATCATGAGAAGCTATGATGTAGACATTATAAGAGCATCTGAAATTTCAACTTACTCTATTCATGAGAGTTGTTGTGTGCAATAGGTATGTTCAAATTCCCAGTGAAGATGTATGACCAGGAGTGACTAAGTTGTGAAACTTGCATGCCTATTTGTAAGTGCCTTCCATCTATTTTTATTTCATTTCCATTTTGGATGCTCTTTATTTTTCTCTTTTACTTTGTGTATTTGTAAGTAAACTACTAAAAAGTGATTGATCTCTCGTTGCAAAAAATGCTGATTTAAGAGCCATCAAAGAGAATCTCAGCCAAAAAAGCAATGCAACATCCTTATTTTGATGATCTTGACAAATCTCAATTTTGATTTCAATCCATTATAAAAAAGTGTATGAAGCTTAGCGAGGGAATGTCAAGTTACTCAATTGAATTTAACCTCATAATAAGCACCTATGATGTAGACATTTAAAGAGAATCTTGAATATATGAGTGACATTGTAAAAAATCTATGAGAACGAAGTGTCTGAGGCATTGTAATAATATTTAATTACATAATGAAAAATATCAGATCCACAATTGTATTAAGATTTTCTTACATAATGACAAACTTTGAGGCATTGTAATAGGATTTTCTTACATTATTTTATGCAATATTTTATCAAACCCTAGGGTGAAACCTCATTTTTCATGCCCTTTTCCATCAAAATCTACAAGGGCAGCAACATAAACCCCATGAAACTTATTCCATTTCACTTAGAAATTTATTTTATAATCCTACAAGATCATGTTGGACCCCTCTAGAAAAACCTCTCTCAGTTTTTCTTATCTCGGAGTGGTTTTCCCGTGGCGGTGGATTTTCACTTGATAGAATAAGTGTCAAAATCAAGCTATGCAAAGTTGCAAAGTGGTGCAACTTTCATTCTACAACTTGTGTGACCAAGCAAACTATTCCAACACATTTGAATAGGTATTTTTATGCTAGGCATGGTCCTCTTTTGCACTGAAACACGTGAAATCGATCTGAGCTATGTTCCACCGGATCGATCCCTTAAGGGTCCAAAGTGCAAAATGGCTGCAAACTTTAGCATGCTATTACATGGATACCGTGACACTTAGAAAATTCTCATCTAATCCTACAGGATTACGTTGGGCCCCTCTAGAAAAACCTCTCTCAGTTTTGGCTATCTCAGAGTGGTTTTCCCGTGGCGACGAATTTTCACTTGATGGAAAAAGTGTCAAATTAAAGTTGTGCAAAGTTGCAAAGTGGTGCAACTTTCACTTTGCAACTCATGTGACCAAAATAACTGCTCCAACGCACTTGAATAGGCATTTTTATGCTAGGCATGGTCCTCTTTCGCACCGAAACACGCGGAATCGCTCTAAGCTACGTTCCACCGGATCGATCCCTTAAGGGTCCAAAGTGCAAAATGGCTGCAAACTTCAGCATGCTATTACTCAAATATTGTGATTCTTAGAAAATTCTTGTTTGATCCTAAACAATTGTGTTGGGCCCCTCTACAAAAACCTCTCCCGGTTTTTGCTATCTCAGAGTGGTTTTCCCGTGGCGGTGGATTTTCAATTGATGGGAAAAACATCAAATGCAAGCAGTGCAAATTTTGTTCTACAACTTGTGTGACCAAGTGGACTATTCCAACACATCCGAATAGGTATTTTTACGCTAGGCATGGTCCTCTTTCACACCAAAACACGTGGAATCACTCCAAGCTATGTTCCACCGGATCGATCCCTTAAGGGTCCAAAGTGCACAATGGCTGCAAACTTCAGCATGCTATTACTTGGATACCATGACACTTAGGAACTTCTCGTCCAATCCTACAGGATCGCTTTGGGCCCCTCTAGACAAAAATCTCACAGTTTTGGCTATATCGGAGTGGTTTTCCCGTGGCGGCAAATTTTCACTTGATGAAAAAAGTGTCAAATTCAAGTTGTGCAACTTTCTCTCTGCAACTTATGTGACCAAACTAATTGCTCCAACACATTTGAATAAGTATTTTTATGCTATTAATGCTTCTCTTTTGTACCAAATCATGCGGAATCGCTCTAAGCTACATTCCACCAGATCGATCCCTTAAGGGTCCAAAGTGCAAAATGGCTAAATTTTTTTGAATGCTATTACTCAGATACCATGATTCTTAGAAACTTATCTTCTGATCCTACAAGATTGCATTGGGCCCCTCTACAAAAACCTCTCTCGGTTTTTGCTATCTCAGAGTGGTTTTCCCGTGGTGGCGGAGTTTCACTTGATGGAAAAAACATCAAATGTAAGCAGTGCAAAGTTCCAAAGTGGTGCAACTTTTGTTTTGTAACTTGTGTGACCAAGCGGACTGTTCCAAAATGTTTGAATATGTATTTTTACACTAGGCATGGTCCTCTTTTTCACCGAAACACATGGAATCACTCTGAGCTATGTTCCACCGGATTGATCCCTTAAGGGTCCAAAGTGCAAAATGGATGCAAACTTCAGCATGCTATTACTTGGATATCGTAACACTTAGAAACTTCTCATCCAATCCTACAGGATTGCATTGGGATCCTCTAGAAAAACCTCTCTCGGTTTTGGCTATCTCGAAGTGGTTTTCCCGTGGCGGCAGATTTTCACTTGATGGAAAAAGTGTCAAATTCAAGTTGTGCAAAGTTACAAAGTGGTGCAACTTTCACTCTGCAACTTGTGTGACCAAACTAACAGCTCCAATGCATCTGAATAGGTATGTTTATGCTAGGCATGGTCCTCTTTCGCATTGAAACACGTGGAATCACTCCGAGCTACGTTCCACCAAAATGATCCCTTAACGGTCTAAAGTGCGAAATGGCTGCAAACTTTAAAAAACTATTACTTAGATACCGTGACACTTAGAAAATTCTCATCTGATCCTACAAGATTTCCTTAGGGCCCTCTACAAAAACCTCTCCCGGTTTTTTCTATACCAGAGTGGTTTTCCCGTGATGGTGGATTTTCACTTGATGGAAAAAGAATCAAATGCAAGCAATGCAAAGTTGCAAAGTGGTGCAACTTTCATTTTGCAACTTGTGTGATCAAGCGGACTATTCCAACATGTCTGAATAGGTATGTTTATGCTAGGAATGGTTCTCTTTCACATTGAAACATGTGGAATCACTTTGAGCTATGTTCCACCAATTGATCCCTTAGGTTGGAGGAGTCTAAAGTTGCAAATTTGTAAGTTTCTTATAGCAACAAATTTAAAATACAATGATTACTTATTTTGAAAGTTGGTTTTTAGTTAGTTGAGGGCATGGATCAGTTAGAGAAGGGTGTAAAACACTATGTAAATCATTTAGAGGCTCAAATGGAGGTTGTTGATGAACTTTTGGAGAAGGTTTAATAAGAATTATTCACACTGTTCTCTGTTTTTAAGATTTTCTATACAAACTTGCTAATCCCATACTTGGTATGATATCCAGCTTCCTGTATGGTCCCAAGGTTGAAATGGATTGAAATAGGGTTGAGTTCACAAGAACCCATCTCTCATGATAATGAATGGCCCACTTAGCACTCATTGCATCTAGGTGATGCTCACAGAGGTGAGGCACTTGGCCTTCCTGGGAGGTCATCCATCCTAGTACTACTCCAGCTCAAGCACTTAACTATGAATTTTTTCCCCAAGGTTAAGCCCACTTAGCTTGCAACCCCATTTGCAAAACCTTCAACAAGTGTTGTGCCTTATGAAAAATTCATTATAGAGCCCCTTTAGCTCATCATTTGATAAGTAGGAGGTATTTTCTACAATGTGTCAAATTATGATATTGCTATCAGGATTCAATTGTGTAGTTTTTGAGTATAAAAGATAATAAGAAGGGAAGATCAAGGTAATCAATTTGCAGACTTATTTTTATTATTGAATTACCTAGTGTGGGATTGGTCTATATGATAAAAAAATTATAATATGGGAGTATACATTTCAAGCATATAATCCGGAAAGGACTCAAAGTAAGATGTATGAGTACAAAGTATTGATCAGGAAAGGCATCCAAATTCTCAAGGCCTATATATCAATGATAGGAAGATTCATATTCAAAGCTAGCACTTGATTTTAATTGATTAATTAGAAACAACTATTATATTTATTTATCAAATTTCCATTATCAAATTAATATTTGAATTAGACTTCATATTCTAAATTTATTTCATTTATAATTTGGGGACTCCGTTATCTATCTTAATAATATTGGATGGCAACCTTTTTCAATCCAATAAGAAATAAATAAAAAATCTATTGATCCAGAGCTTGAGTCATTATAGTGGTATTAGAGTGAATGAACCTGCTAGCCTTTGGGTATTGCAACAAATTGACTTTCCACTGGAAGCATGGAAACCGATGATAGTGGTTGCCAAGATTACTTTATGAATCAGGTAGTAAGCTTAGTAGTTTATCTTAAAGGAATGCCATTATGGTCACATTGAAAAGAATAGAAGAATGTTTAGGCTTTATTGAGCAGTCATTTGTAGTATTAGATATAGCTCTAGCTTTTACAGTATTTCACATGATTGCAGGTAGTTTCAAAGATCTAGATGACATCAATATTTTGCATTACTCAATAAGGATGAACATCTTAAAGACATTTGCAGAAATTGGGACAAGTAACCTTCTTGTGGACTTAGGGTTACAAGATTTGATCTACAACATGTTCCACCATTTCTTCAATAGGATCAAGAAAACACATAATGAAGGTTTGTTTGGAGCCATGAAAGATTATGGTTCGAATTATCCAAAAGAGTGATGTTTTATCTTGACCAACCATATCTTTACTATGGTTTGTTTATAAACAAGGATGAGTTCTCTCTTCATCGGCATTTAAATTATTCTTCGATGTGTTCAAACTAGTTTTAAAAGACTTGGACTAGCCTCGGATTTGACAAGCCAATTTTCTACTTGGACTCGGGCTCGAAGTCTAGACTCGACAAATAGAAAAACCCAAGAAATTCAAAGATTTTTAAGGATTTAAAACTTGTTTCATGCAACCTTTAATAAATAAACCTTAAAGACACAATATCATTATCAAATATAAATTACTATGATCCCATACAAAAACATACATCGATCACATAAGTATAAGCACAAATTTTAGCTGAACGAAATAACACATTTAGATATATAAATATTGTGATATTGCTATCAAGATTCAATCGTGTAGTTTTAGAAGTCAAACTCATTGACCCATAATTCATGAGTAGTGGTTCACAAGAACCCATCTCTCATGATAATGAATGGTTCATTAGGAGGAAGATAAATCTTCATACATTTCTTCTATCACAAATGAGATAAGTGCTTGGTTTCATGAAGGTCATGAGGCAACCATTAATGGGGAGTGGATACATGAAGAACCAACGGAGAATGATAATGGCTTTAGACCTGCTATAAATTATATGCACAAATACAAGGTATACGCATGAAAACATGTAAGCCACAAAGTATACATGTAAGTTGTAAAGTATACACTTGAATACATGTAACTCATATCTATTGAACCATCAATTTAGAATGCAAATATGGACAAGCATCGATAAAAGATATTTGTATTAACTAAATAGCCATGTAGGAATACATCAATATATGTCGATATAAGTATGAAATATATGTACAAAATAGCCATATAGGCTTATGAGAATTCCATATAGGCATACAATGTCAAATATGTCCAATAAAAAATATGTACAAAACTGCCATGTAGGCATACAAAAAAGGGCCCTGGAATCAAAAATCATTGCTCTCCATGCTTTGGAAATAAAATATTTCCCTTTCCTTTTCGATTAGATGGCGATAGGTCTATCACTCATTTTTTTTGCGCTCGAGGAGTTATCCTGTTGCTCCTCCTAGGGTTTAGTTCATTGTGAAGTTTTGTGAACCCCTAAACCTGCAAATGCACAAGAGCAACAAAACACATTAGGTTGTTAGATCAAATGAATGCAAACAAGTATGAGAGATTCCCCATAAGATCCATCTATTTAAACTAAAATTAGGAACAAAGATGAAGAACACAATACAAGAAATGAAATTAAATCCTAATCAAGCTAATAGATTGATGATCCCATGGGGGAATTGGTGCCAATGAAGTGATGCAATTGGCCCTTTCCCAATCCCTAAGTTGCAATGTAGATTGATTGAGTAATGGTCAAATCTCCAAAGAGATTTGAGCACAACCTTGCTACAATTTGTGAAAATGGTGAATGATTGAGTGCAATGGGAAAAATTAGCTCTCAATGTGAAGAGATTAACTTTGCATGAAGATTGTGGATGATGATGAAGTTGAGTATAGTAAGTTTACTCAAATTGTGGATGATTGAATGAGAGGAAGAGTCTCTCATTTATAGATTTTTGAATTGGAATAATGAGTGAAATTGAGAAATGTGAGATCATTCAACATCCAATGGCCAAGTGCCACTTGTCAAGATGTGAATGGTTGAGGAATGAGCACATTTTGGTCAATGTGCATGATAAATGCCATTGGATTCAAATTTGAATTTTGAATATGACATGTTGGGCGGAGAGAAGAATTGAGTTAATGTCACTTGGCTCAATGCAAAGGAAATGTAAGAGGCATTGAATGCCTTGATGGAAGGACCAAGCCCATTTGAATTTTGAATTCAAATTTGAGGGAATATTCCCTTTTGATGCCATGTGAGGGAAAATAGATGAATTAATAAATCAAAGTAACTGATTTATCGTGCAAGTTGCATTCTCTAGAGAATGTGACATAGATTAAGATTAAATTAATCAAAGTTTAATTAATTTCATGAGGAATTTAGGAGATGTGACAATTTAGACTTAAATTTATGAATTGATTTAAATCAAATTGAGAGGAAGGGTTTAATTAAATAAATGATTTTGATTTATTTAACTAAAGGGGATAATGTTAGATTAAATCAAATAATGTTTAATTTATTCAATTTAATAAGAAGACTTTAGGGATTTAATTTAAATAAAATAAATTATTTAAATGACCAAAGACAGAGGATCAATTAAATTAAATTGATTAATTTAATCAACAGGGGAGAAAGACCTAATTAAATAAATAGTGATTTATTTAATTAAGGGATCAAAAGTGTTGATAAGTTGAGAGTATGATTCAAGACAAAATGATGTTAGTAGGATCAGGATCAGGTGCATGTATATTTTATGTGTCTACAAGTTTTAACTATTACAGTAAGAAGTAAAGATATGAATATATAGAAATTACATTATAAAAAATGATATATTTGACAAAATAACCACTTACCGCCATCTCACGATCTCTCTCCACAAGGGAAATATTCTCACGCCCATGCTCAGGCATGCTCAAGCCTTGTATAAACCATACAAATAGAAATTAAACTATGTGAATCAATAATGGTTTGATTTTTCACTAACTAACATCTATAACAACAAATGTAAATTGAAATTTACTAATTTGCCTCATACCTCTCCTGTCAAAGCCATCGGGGATTGTATAGTAGATGTCACACCAATATCCATTGCCCTCATCACATTCAGAGGTGTATCATCGTGCAACATCTGAAAATAAGACAACAAATTATTCAACGTAATCAATGATGTGCATATAAACTACACAAATCTATTAAGTACTTGATTCATTAGTTAAACTCTTTATTCTATTACCTCTGTATAGGTTTGATTAAATCCACCACCACTGGGAAGTGTTCCATCAAAACCTCCAATATTAGTCTATTCAACATCCAAAATCGCATATTAAATTACCATTCGTAAAACAATGCTATTAATATGCAATAAATTCATAATTGTTTACTAGTTACATACCCTAGCGATAGGTGTACTACAAAAATAAGTTGGTGGGGGGCCGGTGTATCCAGTCTCAACACTGTGACCCTACAATTTCATTAAAATCATAAAACATTTTTATTTAATCTTGCATTCCAAAATCAAAATTTAATAAATTAAATTCAATGAACATGCACTAACTTTTACCTGACTATTAATTCCATATGTCTGATGCAAAATGCCAGCTGCCCTCTCCATCTCCATAGTTGCAAACAGATCATGCATACCAATCTCCTAAGTGTCAGTGGGGTCATATGAACAAGTAGCCCCACAAGATTGACACACATGTGTTCGAAGGCCACCACTCGAAGACTCCCCTAGATGGAGCTGCAGAATAGGGCTAGTATGATGGATGACACTCTGGGTCAGAGTGTTGATCGCTTGCAATGTCTCTATGTCAGCACTTTCCTTACGTGCTCACGAGGTGGCCTAGCGAGAGCTCGTCTACCTTGTCGCATAGGATCTGACTATGCACCAGGTCTATCCTGAGCTGACCCCCCACCTCTCCCCTAAAAATCCCTCATATCAAAATAAATTGGGATCTTGTTCAATATGAACTCACTGTATAGTTTCCTAAGGAAATATTGTAGGACCTCGCAATTGTTCCACGGTGGGTAATCGAAGACCATGTACTACCTATCATAAAATTGGTCCCTAATCTGTTGGTGGTGGCACCAATGGATAGGAAAACTCTTTGCATTGAGGGTAAGATTTTCATTTGTGTGTGGGTCGGTGAATAATGAGCACAAATCACCTTTTTTAATTTTTAAATCCTTTACATCCTGTATGATAGTTTATTTTCATAATAATCCCTATCCTCCTATCTCCTATCTTGCCATCTAGTTAATTGTTTGCTAATTGAATCTAAATTTTTAAACATATCTTTCAACAAATTTTCTAGGGTCATTCTTTTTGTGGTTGAACCATTTGGATCACTCAACCTAGTGATCAAATCCTCAATTTTATTTTTGTTGTTCTCAATTTCATTCATTAAATTTTGTTGAGTGCCAGGAGGGGGTTGAGTGATTGGTGGAGGAGGTTGATGTTGTGGTTGGTCTTCTTGTTGAGAATTTGGTTGGTCCTCCTATTGAGGATTTTGAGGGTTTGTAGGTTGATTTGGATCTCCTAAAAATTCAATCAAACATATATCAAATTCAACCTAAAACTAACAAATTCAAAACAAAAACCATAGAATCCTTACCTCCCACAACTCCTCCTCATCGTGGCACCGTCGTTGCAAAGAAATATCAATTTTTGGTGAAGAAATTTGTTGAATTTCTCCTCCTAGAATGCGAGCACGAAATTGTGATTGTTTTGGCTGTGGCTGAAAAAAAATTAGTCGAAATGCTAATGATAGATTTGTATTTCTTTTTTTTCTTTTAACAGTCGATAACGTGAGTGCGTTATAATGCGCTCACGTTATCGGTTTGTAGTTTCCAAGCCTTAGGCTTGGCATAATGAGCCATAACGCGAGTGCGTTATAATGCGCTCACGTTATAGATTTTCAAAAAAAAATTTGGAGGGTTTCCACGAAATTGCTACACATTTCCATGCACCCACCCACACATGCACATGTACTATTTATGGGTTTACTAGGTAAGAGGAATCACCAAGTTATAAGACAATAAATAGTTTCAATATGGACCTAAAATTGTGTGTATTCCCAAGTAATGTACATGTGATAAGTTAAAAGAAAAGAGAGATGAATATAGGTCACAAATAAAAAGGGTATAGAAAAAATATTTTTCTATTTGAGCGTGCGGTGATGATTTACATGTGTATAAAACAATAACACATAGGAGTTGATTCCAAGTGTCAAATGTAGTGACAATAGGAAAGCCTAAATTTTTAGCATAAATAGCTTAATGAAAATACAAAATAGTATGAATTGAGGTTTTAAGTTAATATATTTTATTTTCCTTTATGGTTTGGATCCTTCTTTTAGTTCTATCTGCATGGTTCCTACCACTTCTTTTATACCTAAATTACGTTAGTAAATATTCTAGGAATTTAATTTTTTCATATTTTTTTAAATTTTCCACTTGCATCCGTATCTTTCATCCCATTAATTTCCAATTTTTTCCATCTTAGGGTTCCTTCTAAAATTATATTTTTTTCTCTAGTCCTCAATGGTTCATGTTGAAATATTTATTTTTAGTGCATTATTAGTGGCTAAATTCATAATTTAATCCCCTTCTTCTACTTATATTTTCTTAAGTTTTGAGGATTTTATTCTCCTAAGTTGGATTCTATAATTTATTTTTAGAGGCACCACTTAACTTCTACTGTGGTGTTTCAACCTTATCCATCCACTTTAAATCAAGAACTTTCAGAATGCTTGTCTCCTTTGGAAATACACTCTAATTTTCTTTGTCAAGGACTAAATTTCTACTATATGTAGAGACGGATAATGTGGTTTGTTTTAGTACATTGTGGATTAGCTTTTCAATATCATGGAATGTAATTTTTTGTAGCAAATTATTTTGTCGGGCATCATCCAATTATTGACCTTCTTCCTCTCTTTTCTTAGTTAAAATATACCTTTTTTAGCAATAGGTGATCTAATGTTGAGGAGAAGACAAATACATGAGAAATACATAAGAGATAGGGTATTAGATACCACATATTTTATGAATGTTATAAATCCATGCACGATGAAGGAAACATGATAATATATTACACTAGCATAATCAATTGATGGATAAGATGTTAATCTCTCTATTATGTGTGTATAAATTAATTTGTATGTGTATATTCCTATTGTTGCTTATTGTAATCTATCACACTTTATATTTTCCTTATTCACCCTAGAAGGGTAATCACTACAACACATAAATAAACTTAGACCGTTGGTCTATATTTTCTTGTCAAAATTTATGCTCAAGTCAAAAGCTCCAAGGGGGGTTGTTACAATAATTATGAAATCCCTTAGTGTTATTAATTAAATTAGTTGCAAAGCCTTGTTTTGTATAGCCTTTGAATCTTTGAGAGTATGGAAAGGGATCAGGAAATGTGTTAAGTGTTAGAAAATTGTATGGGTAGGAAACCACTATTTTAGGAAATAAGAAGTCCTTGAAAACCTTGTTTTACAAAGAACCTACAATTGTTGTAATTTTTGAGATGGTGAGTTGAGTAGGAACAAACCTTAGCCTTAAAGATTTTTTCATGTTTTAAATTTCTCGAAGTCATATTATTATTATTGTCGATACTATTATTCTTTTTTATTGTTGTATTAATGCCCTGTTCTATTTTCTAAGATTAAAAATAAAAACAGTATTCCTTAATTCTGTATTAGAAACAACTTACACATTCAAGTTACAATAAGAAAAACTAAAATTACTAAATCCGTATCAATATTATTATGGTTTGTATATTTTTATTGTTGCTCTCATTATGTTGTTTTCTTAGTTTCTCAATAATTATAGCATTGGTTAAGTAAAATTGAATAAATACCTATCTATAAAGTCCTTCCTTATTTTAAAATCAATTTTCCAAATATATATTCAATTTAAAAATTGGTACTTAATGATATCATAATTTGATATTAGGAACTCTATTTTATCAATAATGAAGGTGATAATATATTGATGTGTTTGAACTAAATTTTGTGATGTTGAGAAACTCACCTACAATTGTGTGTAAAATTCATGGTACTAAGTGTATTCGTCAACAAACTAATCCTTACAATCATGTTTTTCTTGTCTAAAAATTCATGTATTCACCCTCAAAATGTTTATCAAGGTAAAATTCATCACTATAAAGGAATTTTTCTTATCATTAGTGAATTATTTTATAGAGAAGTTAGCTTCAAGTTGTTAGCTCTAGATATCTAACACTAAGGTGTCAATTTTTCCTTTGACCATAGAAATATCTAGATTTTACAATAAAAAAGTTGGTTACACCTATAAAGCCTTTCATCATATTCTCTTCTATTTGTCCATTCCGTTTGATGCGAATTTAAAGGTTTATTTCAAGTTGAACATCTTGCCACAATATTTTACATTGGGTTTATAACTTAAAAAAAATAATATAAAAAATGTGGAAGCATAGACAAGGCACATGAACTGATTGACAAGAAGAAATACATGATATTCACAAAATATTTTTGTTGAAAATAGTTTACAAAATTTAAAGAAAATGGAGTTGCAAGTGTAAATGGATTTTTTGAAAAGGCTTTAGAAAATTTCAAGCAAATGCAATTGGCGGGTGTAAAGCCAAATTCCACTACCAAAAATGGGAACATTGGAATAGGGTACGGACAACCAGGCAACCGAATTTGTTGAAAAGGCTTTAGAAACTTTCAAGAAAATGCAATTGGTGGCTATAAAGCCAGACTCTATAACCTTTTCCACCATCCTCCCAGCTTGTGTAGAACACGAGCATTGGAATAGGGTATTGATAGGCATCAAAACATAAAGGATAGAGGAATTTTGTCAGATGTTGTTGTTGCAGGTAGACATGTATGCATAATGTGGAAACATAGACAAGGTAGATGAATTGTTTGAAAACCCGTATTCACAAAATGGATTTGTTGAAAAGGCTTTAGAAACTTTCAAGCAAATGCAATCGACAACTATAAACTCTAATTCTACAACCATTGAATATAGTTTAAAAACTTTTAAGATAAATAAATTTCTAGAGAAATTGAACAACCTATGCTTGACGCGAGAGTTGAGGGTGCTAAGGGTGGTGGACTGTGGAGGGTGATGCAGTCTTCATCAGGATTGTGCTCACTCCGTTTTCCATCCACAGATCACTCGAACACTAACTGAAAATGACGGTGTGCACTATTTATTTTTTAATCCTAATTTTGGGGGTTTGAGCGAACCTGGGTTCACTCAAACCCCCTTTTTTATTTTTTCCTTGCCAACATAAAAGGGTTCAATCAAACCATGGGGTTCACTTGAACCCCTTCAATTTGTGGGAGGGTGGAAAATTGATTTTTCCTTCCTCCCTCAAAGTGTTAACCATTTATGTGGGATCACCCTAGTTGTTCCACATATTATCACACACAGGTGTTAGTTATCTGTTTCATTTTGTAGATTTTTTTCATTCATTTCATTGCATATAGATTCATCTGGTTCATTACGAACATTGCATAATCTCAAAATTGTAATTATAAATTTTATTCTAAGTTCTTGCATTGCATTTCATCATGGATATGTTCTTTGGTAAGTTGTGGATTTCTTTGAAATCCTTAGTGGATGTGTCAATTTTTTCTTTTGGAAATGATCCTAATGAAGTTAAACTTGCTCATGCTCACTCAACTCATAATGCATGTCCTCCTCATGATGTTGACATCATTGGAGAAGATGATGATAGCATGAACAACTCCCTAGAAAAATTCCCTAACAACCTTGACAATAATGCATCCTTTGACCCTTCTATGAAACAACCAACACCTCCTACCATCCCTTCACTTGATATGTTTGGCCTTTTATATACTGAAACTAAGATACAATTAGAACATAAGTTCCCTACAATAGGTGAACCTAGCTCATGTAATCAAGACAACATTCAACCATATTAGGTTCACAAAGTAACCATCATTCCTATCAACTTAGAAGAGACATATGCAAAAGGATGTACAATATTAAGGAAACAAGGATGTGATACAATAAGTAAACATGAAACTCATCAACAAATACCAACTAAAGAAACCAAAGGGTTAGGATACCAAGATTCTCCTCCCAACATAATTATCCTCCTTCCTAAAGAACACCCAATTCCTTGTAACAGTGATAAGGATGACGGGATTGTCTTAGGTCCTCTCCCTCAACATTCAACTAAAGAAAATTGGCGAATCTAGCAAGCAACAAAGGTCTTATAAACTAAAGAAGCTAAAATTCCCTTGTCAAGAATTTTCCACTAAAAGAAATTTACAAATAATTTTAAACCAAGGACTTATAACATTACCACCCATGAGAAAAAATCCAAAACTATACCCTAAAGATGCAAATGTTACACATCGTCGATAGCATAGAGTTCTTGGACATAGTAGTGATGACTATCATGATTTAAAACATATATTCAAAAAGTTTGATATCATATAAATAGTCCCTGAAAGCATGTCCTTTCTCTCCTTGCCATGTAATAGTTGTAGAATTTTCATATTCTCACTACTACATGCTTTACATTCACTACAAATCATTTCAAAATTCAAGGAGCTCTTTCCCATCACCTCCCTCGGCTCATTCTTATCTTGCACGCAATCGGGGAAATAATTAGATAGCCCTGACCCTAGTTCAACACTTACTATTGTGCCTTTGGCTAGTTCTCTGCCTTCCTTATAAGATGAACACGATTGGGATGCAGGCGACCTGCTAATAGGTTCATTCACATGCATGCATTACTAGTCTTTCTTTTTTTCTTCTTTTGCATATTTCTTTATGTGATTGCATGAACATAATATGATCTCCCATGATGTTTCATTTGGTGTATCTCTCTCTTTGTGACATTCCTCTATTTGTATCAATATTCTTCTCTATTTTGTAAATATTTTACCTTTTCCCTTTACATTTTTACATTTTTCTTGTTTTTTCCTTTTGGGGATGATGCAAGGCATCAAAACATTCATGTGTCTTCCATGTTGACCCAAAATATTTTTCCTTTCTCTTTCCTTTGTCTTTTTTTTTTTCCTTTTGGGGATGATGCAAGGTGTCAAGACATTTAGGTCTCTTCCATGTTGACCTAATATATTTTTCTTTATTTTCGATCTCTTCATGTCATTCTTCCCATTCCATGAGTATTTGGGGAATGATGACAGTTCTGAGCTCTTTATAGAAATATTGTAGCAAGAACATACTGACCCCAAATCCATGGATCCCTTATGTGATTTTTGGGATTTCCTTTTGGGGACAACCCCTTTTCATGATGTATCTTCATTTGGAAACATATGACTTGGAATAAGGCTTTCAAAGTAAGCTCCCATGTCCTCTTTATTGTTAGCGTTTATCATTTTCTACTTTAAAGTAATTGCTCATAGCATGGTATTTATAAATTTATTTAAAGTGGGGGCATACATTGGCATTATTCTTTTGCATTTCATGTTTCATTGTGTAGTCTTCTTACTTCATGTGACACATATTTCACTTTGTGGTGACATTGGGCATGATGTCCCTCAAGAGAATGATCTCTCTTAGCATATTAGATTCCTCTTAGTGGCTTGATGTGACACACTGCATCTACTAAGTTGTAAATCTTCTATTCTTTGATTGGTCTTCTCTTGGATACATTAGGCACAATGTTCTCTAAGTTAAAGACATTACAAGAACTACGAAAAAATCCTTTGAACCTACCTTACACTATTTTTCACTTGCACTTTCAGTTATATGGCCACCTTGCATAAAACACTTTTCTTCCTATGGTTCCATCTTGTTTGTTCATGAGTTTCAAGCATATGAAGCTTTGCTTGCCTCATGAATATCAAAGTTTATTGTTGTGTGGTGCCTTGTGAAAGTTATCAAGAGGTATAGATTTGGTATGGTTGTATGTATGGGAGATGAACTTAGTTGTGACTTTCCCATAGCCACTTGCTTGTTTCTTTGAGTGCATACTGGCCACGTGCATATGTGTCTCGCTAGGAGCTCACCTATTTGATGACCCGAGGTTCCACTATCCCTTATGAGTGTGCATTTGGTTTGCATAGTGGACACCGTGTTCCAATTGTAAAATTTCTTGGACAAACAACTTAGATCTGATCCACATTGTTCAAGACAAATAGTCGAAGCTTGATCCACCCCTTTCTATTTTATTTATGATTTTCTTTGTCTTTGGTAGTTTATGTTTGTGCCTTGTTGTTGCTCCTTATATCATTTTCTTGTGTGTTTTTTTGTGCTTATGTTAATTTTTCATAGGATCTTGATCCTAGGGGCTTGATCATCCCTCTTGATTGTTGTCATCCTATCTCACTAGCATTGGTACATTTGGACACCTCTTCATGTGATTCTGTCTACTTTAGTGTGAGTTTGAAGCAAGTTCCTCATCTCACTAAAGTGGGGGCTAAATTTAATGATGAATAATGTATCCCTCTACATTTTTGCACTTTTTTGGGCCCTCCTTGTTAAATTAAGCTTAATGTTTCCTTGATTTAGTGTTGTAATGTGTTTAACACATTCACATTAGGTCTTCAACCCTTGTAAACCACATGAACCTAATTGTTCCTTATTCAGGGTGTTGTAAATTGTACCTTTAAACTTTCACACTAATCTAGGATTTTATTAATTAATTGGGCTTGTTTATTCTTTAATTGGCCTTATTTTGCATCAACAAGCCTTAATTAATGTATCTTTCCAAGGATAATCCCAACATTTACCAAAATCCAATCATAAATCATGTGTTTTTGGATTGTATGGCCCATATTTAGTGATCTAGGACTCATATGCCACCTTGGGCGTATGGGTCCCACCTAATTTTTGGGGCCACAATCTAGATTTCATACTAATCTAAAAATTTCTTAAAAATTGTGTCCCAAAGCCTAGCCTAATGAGACTCATATTCCATTTATGGAATATGAGTCCCATGTGGCTTAAATGTAAGTTAAATTCAAATTCTTGGCATGATTTTATCTTCCTAGATCTGATGTTGGATTATAGTGTTGTGATTTGAAGAAATTTGGCATAAACAAGTATAAATACAAGGTTATTTCACTCATTTTTCACCTAGCAACTTAAGTATTCATGTATTATAGAAAATTTGTGTTCACATGAGCATTCAAGTGTTTACAAAAACATTCAAGAGAATTTAAGAGTTGATTATCAAGAATTTGAAGGATTATTCAAGTATCAAACATCATGTAAAAGTCATCCTGCATCATGTTTATTTTGAGCTAACATTTGTGATGTAGGGTTTTATAATTCAAGTAAGCATTCAAGTCAAGATCTATACAATTCAAGCAAGAGTTAAGATGCACATCCATTATAGACATTTCATAAGTATTTACATCCTTTTATTCCTAGGGTTTGGTGAGTTTCAACATATCATATTTGTTCATTCATCATTCCTCCATTTCATTTGATTTCATTACAAGGTTTGATTACCAAAACAAGGTTTGACCAAGGAAAACCCCTATCCACTAACAAAACAATAATTTCCCCTCCCTTTAGTGTGTGATTTGTAGGTATAGGTTGAAGACACATTGAAGAGAAAGATTGGAAGAAATTGTCAAGGTTATAAATTTTTCAAAGTTGTCACCTTGTTTACAAGATCACTAAAAGGCAATTACAGAGCAGAATTAAGCATTTCAAATCTAGAAATTAGGTTGAAGAGAAAGAGAAGAGATTGAAGATCATATTCAGATCTTGATCCTGTGAAGAAGCTAAGAAGGATTGATATGCCAAATTTGGTGTACATGAGTCCCAGTACAGTCAATTTTCAAGATTTCAAGAGCCCCAGACTGATCACTGCCACATTTCTATTCCTGCCCAGAAACCCTAACTTGGGACTAAATCACCCAGCCTAGTGTATGAGTCCTAGTGTGCATTAATTTTAGTATTTTCATCATTTCAAACCTTTTTCTAAGTTGATACATGTTTCTAGGTACACTTCTCTGATCTCTCAATATTCAATTCTAGGTCATTTATTTAAGGTCTGCATAGAATTAGGTTTGTTCATTAGATATTGCATGTTACTAGTCTTTCCAAGCCCTAGGTTGGTGGTGAACCCCTTTTTAGCCTTTGATCATACCTTAGGACTACCTTTTGAATATCTCTTTCCCCATTTCTATATTTGGATTGAGATCTCAAAGGTATCCTTGAATGAAACACAAATGAAATAGGTCTAGGTCCTAGACCCTAGCTAGTGCTCCATCTCCTAAAAGGTGGGGCTACTTATTTCCATCATTTCAGCTCTAAGAGGTTGTGTATCTAGGCATGATGCAAGGGCATGCATAGAAATGCTATGACATTATCCAACAATCAATCCAAATGATTTGTCCTTTTATTCTTGATCAAGCATATCATTATTTGAATTATAATCATAGTCGTTACCACCAAAGTTTCCAATATTGTAAGGCACAAATTGAAGATAGTGTGAGTTTTTTGTGCATTTTGAGGTGCCCTCAATCATTGTTTTTTTATTTTGCATTCACTGTTACTAGCTATAGGAGGACACATGGTTTTTGGAATCATCAAGATTTTGGTACTCTGTAAGTGCCTTGTAATTTTTGTGCTCAATTGCACTAATCATGAAACCACTTTTTCATTGTTATTTTTGGGTATACACTTTGTGCAAGAAAATAATGCACACTTAGTCATTTGGATGCATAGTTTGGTATAGTTAAAAATTATGGAAGGTATTCAATGGTATTTATAAAGATGAGGGTGAAGCCAGAATAGTGTTTTACAATTCTAGTGAGGAAAGAAAACTCACAAAAAATGACCCCATGCCAAAAAATGTGATTTTGGGGGTTCGTACGAACCTACTAGTTCAAGCGAACCCATTCCCTAGTTTCCCGCCCAAAATCCAAATAAAAATTCATTATGTTCAATGTGGTCCCTCATTTGAGTGAACCCCTAGGGGTTCATACGAACCCCCCTTATCCCTCATTCTCCCCCTCAAACACAAAAAAACCATTTTTTCACTTTGAAGCTCGGTTTGAACATGAAAATGGCGTAGAATTCACAAACCCAACTAGAATTAGGTATTCCTTGGAATGAGCTATCGAATGAATATAATTTTGATATTTTTTGGTTTTATTATTTATTTGTTTTTTTAGCTTTATTAAATATAGGTTTTTCACCAAAAATGAAGGTCTTTGTTCTACACATGTGGAAAAATAGAAGATTATCATTATTTTTTTGAAAAATATGAGTGCACCAAATATTAAAGTCCTTGATCCAACAAAAAAAATGAATAATTTTGATATATACAAAAAATGTTATGTGTTATACGGTCACACTATGTCTGAATTATAATTGGTTTGACTTCGAAACTTGATTAAAGAAAAAATATTCATTAAAAAATTATCTAACCAAGTGGAAGCACTATATATCAGAGTTACAAATATAAATTCAAAAGAATTATAATTTTATCCTTCATGGAAAAAAAAATGCGTTATACGGTGTGTGCCACTTTTTAAAAATGCTATTATTAGAAAAAAAAACTAGTTTTCATGGGAGATGGAAAAAGAGGTGCAATCCGATTCCAATTTAAAAAAAAAAAACATTCTTAGAATCTATAGATAAAATGTGATGAGGATCTAGTTTGCATCATCTTCAAATTCCTCACAGTTTAGCTGCTATAGGTGCCCAAATGTGAAGATTTAGTTAAAAATAATAATTTCAATGTCCCTTTTGGCCAAAAATTGTAAACTATGGTGGGATCACCCATGAAGGTGTGGGATTAATTTTCCCTTGGATTTAAGGGTATCTATAATCTTAACATGTATAATGGGTTCATGTTGATCAAGGATTTTATCAATTTGAATGTTGAGACTATTGAGTTGCAAGATGTTCTACTTGTCATTGCAAAGAACATTATACATGTCATTCAGAGTGGGGTTATCTTTGCAACATTTGACAAGGCATCTAAAGACTCATAAAATATATCAAATGGATAAACTATAATAGGGTTGCTATTGGAGGTTGGTGGCACCGAAGGATGGAGGAATTTCCATCATCTCAAGTTAGCTTCTCACTTTGAGATGATTCTTTGTATGAGAAGTGTTTTTGGCTTTTTTTTCTTGTTTTTCCTTATTGTTGATAGATTTGAAGAATACATATATTATGAAGTTTTATTTTTGGAGACATGTAAGGATTTTGGTGAAGATCTCAATATGAATTTTTTATCAACAATTACTCGAGGCTATGACCAACGATTACACCTTTACGAGGGTCGAGGATACAAAGTTGGAGGATGGTTGTGAAACCTTGACAATGAAAAAAATAAAAGAAAAAATAAATGAAGAGAAGGAAAAGAAAAAAGAGAAAAAACATAAGGAAGAAGGAAAACGGGAAAAAAATAAAAGAGAAGGAGAAAAGGAAAAAAGGGGGCCCCCATTTTGTTAGAGATAAAGTGGGTCATGAGTGCAATGCACAATAGTCTTCAAATCTCAAGAACCCTCACTAACTAGTTTTTTATTTAACTCAAAATATGGAACAATAAGATCATCTTCAATAATTGGAATCACATTACTAAATTTGGTAGGCTAGGGATTGGGCACCTAGATAATAAAAGAATATTATATTTAATAGACAATAGCATCAAAAGGGATAGGGATGAAAAATGTAAAGTATTAAATCTATCTTGAAGTAGGAGATTAAGGAAAAAAATAGAATTATAGAGGTTAGTAAATTCACTATCAAGATTAGTGTTATGAAGATAAAAATATTGAGTGAAAATTTGAAAAAGATAGATGGGGACCCTACTTCTCCTTTATAGGTTATCAAAAGTGAAAAGGATACACTTAGTACTAGGACAAGGAGAAGAAAATTGGAGAAGGATAAAAATAAAGAGAAGCAGTTTTTGGACCTCTTCAAGCTACATGAAATTTTCTATAAAGTGGAGTTGAAGGATGGTGAAGCCTTATGAAAGCTATAACTTGACCTCATGCTTGCAGTTTATTTATATTTTTGCTATGTTGGCTAAATTTTCATGTTTTTTGTGTGTTTTTTTTATTATGTATATCTAGATTCCTTTGCTAACATTTTTTAATAATTGGGTTTTCGGATCCCTTAAAAACCTATTACCCTTTACTTAAAAATTATAAAATATCTCTACCAAAATGTATAATAGTAAGAATTAGTGTAATAAATAATTATGTTATGGTAGAAATTAAACATCATCAATAGTAGAAGTATATCAAGAATAATATTTCTTCTCATTAACGATATTCAAAATAAATGATTCATTAATAATAATTGATAATAAATATTTAACAATAAATATCAAAAATAATAATAATAGACCTTAAAGATTATTTCAAAACAATAATATAATAATATCAATCATAAAATTATGTCACCAGAGTAATCCTAAAAGATGAAAGCACAAAGAATCCAAATCCAAATGATGTGTTCCTTTGAAAACTTCTCAAGTGTCCACATGTCAGAATGAGATATTATGCTTCAAAACACAAAGAAAAAAGGTAAGAATTTTCACCTCAAAATAATTAAAAGACACATAATAGGTTACCAAGAATACTAATAAGATGAAAATTTAATAATCTCAAATTATTCATGGTTCTATTTGGTGTAATGGGATGTCTTGGGTGCTTTCAGTGTTGGCTTGCTCTCTAAATGGTTTCTTCTTGGTTTCCCTTAGCTCATTTTTGTTGTCTATTTGGTAGAGCTCTAGTGGTGGATCTTGTCCTAGGTGTGTAGTGGGTGCTCTTGGTTTCCCTTTTGTGGACTAGTGGTGCTTCTCGTTGGTTGGTTCTATGGTGTTTTGTCCTATCTTTGGCTCTAACTGGAGTGTTAGGGTAGCTTGGGTGTTTTATGGTTTGGCCTTATCTTAGTTCCATTCTTGTTGAGGCTCCCTTTTCCCTCATGGGTTTTGTGTGCTTCCACTCTCCTTGGGATTGGATCTCTACCCATTGTGGTCTTTTGGCATGTTCTTTGGAGTGCATTTGGGTGCTGGTTACTTGTGGGGTTGTAAGAAGTTTGTCTTCTTACGACTTTCATTTTCTTAGCTATATTTTATGTTGGTGTTTGTTTTGGTCTCTCTTTGGCTGATGTTTGGGACCCACCTTTGGTCTTTGATGCTCTTATGGTTAAAAGGGGGATATTATTTTAGTTTGGTTGAATGTGTCATTGTTCCTGTTTATGGACTTTGTTCAGGTTGTGGCTTATATGTTGTTGGTTGGGTTATGTTTATGGTGTTATCTTTGGGCCCAATTATGTGTGATGTTTGCAGAGTTCTCTACTTCCTCCTACCAATACCTGATGTTAGGGCTAAAATGGGATGTGGTGTCATCCCTTCCTCATGATTTCACTTTCTATTGTGATCTATGGTTGGTGTCTCGTATAGATGGGGAGAATATTCCTTTTGAGGTGGATCATTCTTCTATTGAGATGGAGTTTGTAGCTCTAGTGTTTCTAGGTATAGAGGGGGAGGCTATTCCTTTTGAGGTGGATCCTTCTTCTATTGAGATGGATCTTCTCTCTTATGTTGGATCTTATTGAGGTGTTTCTTGTGTGAGGAGGAGAGTGGTGATTTAGACGAAAAGGGTCTCATTTCATCCTCTCTATTAGAGGTGACCCCCCTCATTTTGAGGTGGAGGTTGGGTTGGTGTCCCTAGTGGGATGGTGATGTTGGGAGGCTATGTTTTGTAGGTTTTTCCTATGTTCTGGATCAGTGTTCTATTTGGTGGGGTGTTGATGCAAAAAAGCTGATTGTAAGGATATTTTTTCTTCCTCAAGTCAGCCTTGTATTTCTCATATTGAGGTTGAGAATTTGGATGGGTTGTTTGTTTTGATTGGGAACGTTGGTTTCCCTCTTATTAATGGTTCAGAGGTGAGACAAAGTTGCCAGGAGGAGGATGGTTATCAATATTTTGATGCTCTCTCTAACTTACCTATTGTAATGAGGAGTTTGGATTTGTTGGTTTTGGTGCAACATTAGGGTATAATATTTTTTTAATTTTGTATGTTGTTTGTTTTTCTTGGCTCAATTTTCTTTTTTTAAGTAGTTGGTTTTTTGTAGCCTGGCTGATACAGGTGGTGTCTTTGACCATCTAAGTAGGGTTATTTTTAAAGCCTTTTTGTAAAGGGTTGATGGTCCCTTCAATTACTATTTGTTTCATCCTGATTTGATTTGAGTATTCATGTATGGTTGTTGTTGTTGGGTTGCGGTTAATTTATGATTATTTTCCTTGCAGCTTCTTGCCTTGTACAGGGTTTTAGGTCCCTGCAAAACCTTCTTGTATTGTATTTTTAGTCCCATCAAAACTTTTTTTATGTTAATCAAAAATAAAATAACCATAAAAAATGTTACATGGATACTATAGAGATATAGGAATTCATACTAATATAATTTTTCCAAGACAAATTATTACCAAATATTTTATCATCCAACAACTGCATGAAGCAAGGTGTACATAGAAGATCTTGCACCCCATAAATATTATGTAAAACTAATTGTTTTCTAGCCACTCTTAGTTTTATCATTTACTCATGTATTCATGCGTCATCTTGGAAAAATTCATAATTTTTCAAAACTCATACAAAGTATAAGCGTGCAAAACATATGAGAAGACTGGATAAAAGAATTATCCAAAGAGACAATAAGATAAAACATAAAAAAAACTCTTAAAAAATAATATAACATTGAGGCTTGCATACACTTCTAAAAAATTGATATAAATTAATTTAGACACCATACAAAATTTAGAATAAATTTTAGTAGAAAAATAATAGAAGAATAAATCCTAGTAACATAAGTAGGATTAAGGTACAAAATACACATTTTTGTTACATTTGACACTATGAAATTCATTTGAACCTGAAGGAAAGATATATGGGAGAATAACCCATGTCAAAACATCTAAGTTAGTTATTTGAAAGTGAACATCATATTTTTTATCATTATATAACACTTTTGTGCATATGAAATTTATTTTTTTATCAAACATCATCCTTTAAATAACATAAAATTCTAATGGATATTCACATGGGTCATGTAATTTTAGAATAATTTATTTATCACATTTGGATAAATCCATATTCTCTTCAATCTTTTCTTTTCTTAGATGTTTTGATAAAGTAACCAGGGATTTTGAAAGGGTCCTAATCCATTTTACAACAAAGGATATTTCCATACAAAGCTTACAATTGGGAAAAAAAACCTGATAAAATAGATTGGTCAAACACAACAACCAGTCAGAAATAGTATGACAAGAACAAGAAAAACAACAACAACAGACAAAATAGTAGTAAAAATAGAGTCACTAGGAAAAAACAAATAGAGACAACCAATCATAGAAAGAAATTTTAAGCTCTAGATCTTGAAACCAACAACTTTTCCTTCAAAGGAAACTCATCAGAGAATTTTTTAGGAGTACATTTCTTTTTCCTTTGCATAACTATCCAAGGAGTATCAAAAACTAGATTAGGAATCGAAACAGGAGGATCCTCAGAAGAGACATCACACAACTCAAATGGAACAATCGAGTGTTGAACAAGTACTATAGAAGCCATAAGATGAACAACACCATTATCAACAAGAATTAGAGAGGCAGGGGAATCATACGAGGTAGCACACACAACATATGGGAAATCCTTATTTTGAATCAGAGCAACAAAAACCACTCAGGAAACATCATTAGAAGCAGCCAGAGTAGCAATGTAGAAACCACCAAAAGAGAAAAAACCACCTCAACACTCATATTTTTCCTTAGAGAGGGAGGCCTTGAATCATCATCAAAAGAAACAAAGTCAGTAGCAAGACACATTATTAAGTGTTCACAGAGTGAGTTCTTCCACCAGGTAGAAGCAGAAATGGGGTGGGAGCCTCGAGAATAGTCATTGGCTAAGTGACCAACGATAAAATATCTTCTATAGTGAAAAGGAAGACCCTCGTAATCTACGATCTGAGATCAAGACCAACCATTAACTTGTAGCACAACCTCTCTAGGTAAATCCTTCTATAAATCAACCTCCACCATAATCTAAGCAAAGGAGGTATGAGTAAAATTCTTGGAAGCCTTATCCACTTTCAAGAATCTACCAAGAGCATTACTAATGCCCTCAAGGTAGAAGGACACCAGAACTATAATGGAAGATAAGGCAATCTTACCCAAACAGGCATGAAATCTAAGGGTTCCTTCAAAGGGTTAAAAGAATGAACCCAAGGCCTCATGGAGAGGGGGTGAGAATCACAATCCCACAAACCATAGTCTAAAATAGCTTGTCTATTCTTAGGAGAACTAAAACCAATAACAAAATAACCCCTTATAGAAGGGTAAATCTCCATCGAACCATTAATAAGAGGATACCAATGGTTGGTGATCCAAAGGTTCAAATAAGGGAGGGAAGGCCACAAGTGACAAAATTTGCAAATAAGAGCAATCTAGGAATATAAATCAATATCTTCAACAACTTCCTTACCAATAGAAATTATAGGACCAACATCTGCACACCACATATGACACACAAAGCCCTCCTCAAGCCAATTAGTCTTCACAACATCAAAAAAGGTAGATGGCCCTTTCAAGCAACAAGAGGACAAATGCCCTGCTCCACACAAGTGTTTAGGGAAACCCCAAACCCACCCACAATGATGTCTATAGCAAGAGACAAGGTAGCCACCAAAGTAGAACCAAAAAAACACAGGGAAATGACTTATGTAGAGAGGTCAATAACCAGTTTGCACCCTGGAGGAGACATGGATGACACCTTTGAGCAACATTAATCATTCAAAATTCCTTCTTGGTGGGAGAAACAGGAGTGGGTTCCGATGTCCAAAATGGTTTTTTTAATTTTGTTACATGTTACGTACATACTATTTTTTAGGCTATTTTAATGCTTCTTTTAATACTTTTCATTTAATCTTGTCACTCGGTAAACAAGGCATGGGATTTTTTGTGAGTTTTAAGTCTACATTCTTGCATATTGGGGAATAAATAGTGGGTCATATTTTTAACATACTCTCCAACAAATAGATAAGTAGACTTTAGATCATCTTATACTTAACCCTACACATCATATTTATTTTCATATCATATCTTTCCAAATTATAAAATTCAATTTATATGATTACACTATATTCTTAGTTATTTTTTTCTCTTCATTACTTGTGTGCATTCCTTCATTGTAAATAAATCTTAAAGGGGAATATTATTTAGCGATTTCATTTTGAATTTTATTTTAGTCTTAGAGTGACATAAGTTTGCTTCAATGAATTAGTCTCTATTGATCTAGTAGATTGATATGATTAAAATTCATTATAGCTTACATTTATTTTTTATTTTTACATTGACATTTATACACACTTAATTTTTTCTACTCACCAAAGTAGGGCCAAAATGTAGAGTGAAAAAATGTATACCGTAACACTTTTCCCATTCTATTTTACATTACTTTACTTACATATTCACACACAAAATACTGTATCACTTCTATAATTAACCAATTTAAATGCAAAGGCCTTTATTTATATATCTAGGGAATGCATTTAAAGGAACCATCCTTAGGTCATTTTGTACATTAATAAACCACATTCACACACTAAATACAATGATATTTTCATCTATAACTCTATGTTCAATGTTAATTTTATGATCGCATCAATAGTGTGACTTGTCTAAGGTATGTGAAAGTCCTTAACTTCATCCCTTAAATGGAAATTCCCAGAATTCTCCTTAGCACCACCATCTTCTTATGTACTTTTGATACTGTTAGGAAAATAACTATTTTAGATATTGCAAGTTTTTTTTTCTCATAATAGAATCACATGTATCATATAATAGAATTATACCCTTAGATAGGACTACTAATATGATTCTATACAACTCTTCTCTTTTTAAATTTCAACTATTTCTACTTCTTAATTAATTCAATTCTAACTTTCAATGTACAAACCTTCTTCATAACAGCATCCTAATCAAAAATTATATTGTAAATAAAATAAAAGTATCTATCAAAGTTAACTTAATTAAATCACATTACATACCCCACTCATAGATCTAAGATATCATTTAAATTAAATTTATTTTTATCCTCTTAAATTTTAGATATATTTGAAAGTTTGGCTTATTTTCTTTGAAAAGATTATAGGGAATAAATGCTTTTCAATTTTTATTTTTTTAATAAAAAATTGCAGGAGAGAAAACTATTTGGCATGTGCATACATTCCCCACTTGTAAAAAGACTCTCTTAATCCTCCTCGCCCCGATAAAACGAAAGCATTGTAGAATTTTGACCCTTATGTTTAAAATATTGAAACTTAGTCAAAAAATTGCAGTACATGTCATTCGAGTGATCATATCATTGATTTCAGTTACTTGAGGAAGCTCATCCGCTTTGTCTTTGAAATTAAAACCATTTGTACAAATGTGTTGCTCTGAATGCTAGGCAAGAGAGATAATTAGGTGCATTACTTCAAGAATATGCAGATCATGGCATGGGTTTTCTTTAGTTGCATTCCAATTTTCATAAATATTGTCCCAACCAAATATGGAGTTCATGCTTAGAACATCATCACCAAAGTCAATGGTAAAAAAATGTTCAAAAATTGTAGACTGGAGCCTATCATACGAAACTAATTGAGGGAGGTCTTGAATCTCTATACAACCCAAATCATTGTGATCCCATATTCCATCATAGAAAACTTGATGATCACTGCTTGAATCATTTTGATCCCATATTTCATCATAGCTACCATGATGATCACTGCTACCATCAATATACAATAATGAGGATGAATAGTGTAAGATCTAGATTTTCCTTTGAAGATTAATGCTAATAGCTGCACAAATTACAATGATCAATTCTAAACTAACAAATAATCTAAATCAAAACAACAAAGAACGAAGAAAGTAAACATGAATAAACTAAACAAATAAATTGGAAAGCTCTCACTGAATATGCGTTCACCCCTTCGAATTATCTTGATTTCTCTTCTCCATTTTTCCTTTTCAGTATTCTTGCCCTCAGATTTTTAGTATTGATGCAAGCATAACCTGTTTGAATGTCTAAGAAAAATATTGAAGATAGGTTTCTTCTCAAAAGTGTAGGATTTCAGAAGGAGGAATAATGATAATGACAAGCCATTTTATAGATTTTGAGTTTTCAAATGATCGACTCAGATTGAAAAGAGAGATCGACGGATGAGATTGATGAATGACATGCAATGTGATTTATGTGTCAGATAGAACATGAGTTAGAATATGAGTCAGGAAAGACTGCAGGATAAAGACTAAATTAGAAGGATAAGTTAATCTTGTGTCAAGACTGTTCGAAAAGAGGAAGAACAAGAGTTCAAGATTTTAATCTTCAGTTAAGAGTCTTCAAAAATAGAAGAAATAGAATTTGATTGTCAAAGACAAAGTTAGAACTCAAAGATGAAGAATTCGAATTCATAATTAAATTAATTAATTAAATAAAGATATTTAATTAATAAACGCATACATGCATATGAGTTAGAACTAGTTAACTGACTAGTTGTGACAGAGAGTCTTCTCGCAGAGATGATTAGCCATTGAATTCGGAGATAACTGGAGAACTAAAAATAGATCTTGAGTCAGAAGGTGAGTGAATGATTAGATAACTGATTGATAGAAGAGTGTGACATAAATAATTTAAATAATGAATTAAATGTTAATTTAATTCAACATTCGAAAATAAGAAGATTAAATTAAATAAATAAAGATAATTTATTTAATTGACTTTCAAAAAGGTGGAATTTGAATAATTAAATAATAAATATTTAATTATGAAAGAAGAATTAATTAGTTAGCGACGTAATTAAATAAATGTAATTTATTTAATTAATCAATAGTTGAATAAAAGAATTAATGAATTAGTGAATTAATTAAAAGGGGTATTTTAATTAATAGAGGAAAATATGTATTAGAAAGGTAATTAAATAATTAACATTATTTAATCATGACCATGGATAAATAGAATGTCGAATGTGTACTCGCAGGCCTAGACCAATTTTTGGTATCTACAGTTTTCCCCTCTTTGATACAATGTTGTTTAGGCATTGTGTCAAAGAAAATATGCGTCGGTCGTGCCCCAACATGAAATAGGTTAAGGTATGCCCCCTTGGGAAAAAGTGACCAATTTTTGAAAAGTTTCAAAAAAATCAGGAAATATTCCCGATAAGTCAATTTGATTAACAAAAATGCTATGGAGTTGACGGAATTGAATTTGGAGATGTTACAGACGTGTACGATTCATTTGAATGTGGAAGGTTAAGCAGCCAATAGACTAGGTCAGAAGGAATGCCACCCAAACCCTAGCTATAAATAAGAATTAGGTTGAAAACCAATTCATTTGCACCCAGAGGAGTTAGAAGAACTAAGATTTTTCTCTGACAAGTGGACGAAGATGGCTCCCATTCCCTATGTTGTGCATCAAGGATATCAAATCTGGACCTTCAAGTGGCTAGCTGATGCAGGACCACTAGTATGTACCCAAAAATGAGTCATTGAATTATTTTTTTGCACGTAGATTTAGGCTTTGAAAATGTAATTATCAGATGCGGTATTTAGGAATCAACGCATATGTCATCGTATGCACTGCATTTGATTGTGGAACGACGCATATGTGAAAAAAATTCTAGGCTAGGTTAGGCACTTTACGCATTAAATGCATTTGTTAGAAAATGCACCGCATATGTATTTATTTAATGCATTTGCATCTAGTAGAAACATATTTAGATTAGTGAACCGCATATGCATTTGTGAAACACATATGTAGTAGTTTGACAGGTTAGAGAAAATGCACCGCATTTGTTGTTTGCATCGCATTTATTTTTCGTGCACCACATTTGCATAAGGTAGAAATTGGATTGGTGATGTGCAATTCATATGAAATATGCAACACAAATGCCTTGTCATGCAACACATTTGTGTGGATGCACCGCATCTGTCACTGTGAGCCGTATTTGGCTGGTAAAGATTTGGAAAAAATTTCTAAGGTAAAACCTAAAAAAAATTGACATGTTGGTTGAAATGCAAGTTGTTTTAGATCCTATTTACATGCGGGAGACTCATCCAAATACCTTTGATCTGAGAGACCATTTGAGTAGTGCAGAGATACATCTTTTGTGGAGACTTGGTCTTCATCATTGTCTTTTGATGCCCTCTATTTAGGAAAATAGAGGGATGCTCACCGCATTGTGCGAGTGATGGCACTCTGAGACATCATCTTTTCATCTGCCGACTGGGGAGGCAACTATCACATTGGAGGATGTGTACATGATACTAAGACTTCCGATCAGAGGAGAGCGGGTGATGTCTGATACCCAGTGGGGATTGACTGAGTTAGCTAGATTCTATCAGGTGGATGATATTAGTAGGCTTGGGATTGAGAATTATGAGATCAGATGGCTAGTGTTAGCAGACATATATGACAAGATTGACTGCATACTATGTACATTGATAGGTGGGATAGTATTACAAGATCGACGAGGTCATCATTTTCGTATGGGATGGGGGGAGATGTTGGTGGGCATGTTAGAGAGAGCCCTTGTATGTCTGGGGTCTATGTTTAGTAGGGATGTTATACTTCCATTTACATGATATTGCATACAGAGATGGACAGTTGATGAGATGAGGGACCACTTTTCTGATGGTTTGGGCATGGGATAGGATAGTTGTGTTTCATCCTCCAGTTACTATAGAGCAATGGGTGAGATCTCCGTATGTTTTTCGGTACACAGGAAACATCATGCAAAGCCATGTTGGGGATACTAGATATTGGAGACATGCACTTGATATCCTAGATCAATTCACTTGGAGACCATACATGGACTGTGAGGAGTGGTTGGATGAGGATAGACATTTTCCATATTGTAGACAGATACAGTACCTCATTGGGAGGACTATTTCAAGCATGCACATCATAGAGAGGCACTTACCAGAGCGAGTTTTGAGATAGCTTGGAGAGGTTCAGGATGAGCCTTGAGGTAGAGCAGAGTTTTCATGATCGTCGAGAGAGGTTCCACACTGGGGACCCATGATTCCAGTAGCTAATATGGAGGCAGAGATATAGGCCTTACAGCTAGTATAGTGGGGATGGAGAGATGGATTAGAAGATCCAGGGACTATGGCTACGTATGATGCATGGTGGGAGGAGCATCACCCAATTCCTTACACAAATCCTGATCAGGCGACACCAGTTGAGAGATGAGGCATAAGGTTGAGAGGACGGTGGAGAGGTGGTAGAGTTGGAGGGAGGGATGATGGGGATGATGGCAGAGGTGGGTTTGGTGGTAGAGGTGGTAGACGAGGACAGAGAGGACGGAGAGGGGTTCAGGTAGGTGGACTTTCACCTATTTGAGAGGCAGTGGTAGTTGATGCACCGATGTTGGACATTGGAGGTGGATTTGATGCACAGGTTGGAGGTTACCAGGCTGTCGAGGAGGTAGTTGACATGGCTATTGGAGGAGAGGATTTCGTAGAGGATGAGCAGGCGGATATGGATATTGATGTGGATATCGATGCTCTTGGGATTCTGAAAGGGTATGGGGAGGATGATGTGGAGGAGGAGGCACCTATGGAGGAGCAGGAGAGAGAGCTCAGAGATCAGATTGTGGAGGGGAGATGGGAGGATGATGCTCCTAGGGATGGTGATAGGGAAGCTTTGAAGGAGAGACTGAGATTGATGATAGCATAGCTTGATGACATGCGGATAGAGAGAGACAGTGCTCTTATGGAGAGGGATCAGGCCATAGCCCGATGATAGGAGATAGAGAAGAAGTTTACAGAGGTCAGACACCTTTGCAATGGTTCCTCATCTGATGGTATGGTTCATGAGTTAGTCAGATCCATAGAGAGAGCTACATATTATAGGGATCTATATGAGGAAGTGGTACCAGCAGAGAGACGAGCTCCTAGCTTTTCAGAGGTTCACATTCATAGGTCATAGAGCAGGAGTCATATGAGGACACAAAGTACAAAGGGTGTAGTAGGACCACCAAGGAAGGGTCCATATGACAGGCCTTCCACCTCACAAAGAGCACCTCTAAGTCAGTTTCCACCACCTTCACCATGTGATAGCGGTGGTAGTGGGACATGGTGACACTTGTTATTATGTAGACATTGTATTTTGATCAGAGAGCCTACGAGCTTGTTTTATTTATGGATACATTACGAGATTGTACCGTGACACATTATTTTGAGTGATATATATATGATTTTTGGCGGCTTCTATATGATATGCAGTTCTATTTTATGGATGATGCATTGTTTCTTTATGATTATGTTTCCTAGACGATGTGTGTACATGTGTTATAAATGGATGTTTCTACATGTTATGAGTTAATGCAATTTATGATGTTTATGATGATTCTATATGATAATGGATGTAATATTCTATATGATTTTTATTGATATATGATGGTGATATGTACATGCTATGGTTCTATTATGTATCTGATGATGATGAAATTCCTATTATGTCATGATTTTGAATGTATGCAATGAAGATGTTAATGTTACTATCTATATGTTTGAAATGAAATGCAACTATATGAAATTCTTATAAAATGTATGTTTATGCAGATAATCTAATGTTTTTGTTGTGTCATAGAATGCTATCATTATGCTGAGAAAAATAAATGTTAGCATGAATGATTTCAGAATGTTAGTAAGAAATAATTAAAGTGGTTAATTGAGAAAAAAAAACATGTGATCTTTGATATTTTTCCATTTATGCTAAGCTTGCATTTTTTATCATCATTAAGTGGGACATGACACAAATGGATAGTACACACCATGATATGAGATAGACCATAGTGTACAAATTCATCCATCTATGAAAAATAGATAGTCATAGACAAGGAGTGTTGTAACTCATACTAAGGACAAGATTGCCCCAATCATTTTGTCTTGACAAACCACATACAAAAAACAAATAAAAGATGGGTCATGACACATCATTGCTTCTCTAAATCCTTGATAGGACATCCTTGAGGGAACTAGTAACATGACTCAAAAACCAAAGTTAAAAAGAAAGTTGATAGACCATAGCCAAAGAAAAAGAGTCTTGAGACATCCTTGCTTTTCTAAATCCTTCATAGGACATCCTTGAGAAAGCTAGTAACTGGACTAATTCACAAATCAATAAAAAGATAAGACAAAATAAGATATAAAGTTATAAAGCCAAATAAAATTATTCACCAAAACTTGATCTTGTGGGATTTTTTGATTATTTGATGTTTGACATAGTGTAATGTGAGAGATGACACATACCACATAAGATGTTGAGTCTGGTTTCAACATGGTGACTATCTGTATAAGGCATGAAAAAGCCTGGTTTCAGAAAAGACACGTGCCGTATAAGATGTTGAAGCTTGATGATGTTGATGTGACAAGCTACATGAGGCTATGACAATTCGACGACATCTATTGACAAGAAAGACATATCTTTCTTAAGACGTAAGTTGATCATTCTGACAATGTGATTGATATTGACTTGATGACTTCGAGATATTTGCCTTGTTGATGCATGACTTGTTTTGATATCCTTGACTGATTAATAGTGTGGCATAGACAGTGTGTGACTGATACAATACCCTAAAGGACTGAAGATATGTACTTTTACTGATGATATGCAACATGTGTGATAGTGAATACAATAAACCCTATTGGACTGACCAAGTGTGGTCTCGGGGGCTCATCGATTGATTAGCCTTGCCTACATTGTACACGCAAAGACCTCGTACTTCGACATGACCAATGACTTTGAATGTACAAAGATTCACAATTTTAAATGTGTGTTATACATGTCAAACCTAGACAAACAGACCTAATGCTTCGGGGGCCATCGATTGATGGCCTTGCCTACGTCCCAGTTGCAGAGGCAACGTAGTTCGACTATGTCTACGATTGACTTAACCTAACTGACTCGACTCTGTTTTTTTGGTATTTTTTGACATGTTTTGATTTTTTTTGGATTTTTGAAGTTTTATAATGTTTTTGGGATTTTTCAAGACATTTTCGATGGTGTAATACTATGTACAAGGTTCTCATGACACAGAACAAGGATTTTCCCCCAGACGAGAATAAGACTTGTGAGATGGAATGAGGAATATGACGGAATGGACTTTGATGTCAATCATTCCAAATGATGGATAGGACAACCATTTATTATGAAGGATGGCGAAAAAGTCTTATTGGAGTGATGGTAGATGAAAGAGTGAGTTTGGCTACACATGGCACTTGTTTGCTAGGTTTTCACCAAGGTACTTATCCATAGCGCCACCAAAGTGGTTTTCAGTATTAGACGGATTATTTCTCTTTACTTTTTGATGATTTTTTTAATTTTTTTGGCATTACAAAGATGTCTGTTTGCTAGGTTTTCATCAAGGTAACCATTTTTTTTCTATTTTCTAGATTAAGACACATATTCTCAGAAGCTACGCATAGAACCTCTTCAGATGAAGACTATTGATGGGTGACATAAGTGGCTCTCCTTTAGGAGTAGAGATTTGGTATGCTCCTGATCCAAAATATTCTATGACAATATAGGGCCCCAACCAGTTAGGTTCAAACTTACCTGGTTTTTCCCATTCAGCTTGATTCTCAGGATTCTCCATTAAAACTAGGTCTCCAATGTCAAAGTCTCTATTTAGGACTCTCCTATTATAGCTATGATGAAGATGATTTTGATATGATTGTAAATGGTCTAGTGCCTTCTGTCTTAATTCATCCAGTAATTCTAGCTCTTGTAATCTGGATACATGATATTCTTCATTGTCAATGTGACCTTTCAAGGAAACCCTTAGGGAAGGAATTTCAACCTCAATAGGTAAGATAGCTTCAGACCCGAATACTAGTGAATATGGAGTGGTGCCAGTGGGAGTACAGATGCTAGTGCGATAAGCCCATAAGGTGGGATTAAGCTATAGGTTCCAGTCACGACCAACCTCATTGACAATCTTTTCTAGGATTCTAACAATGGTTTTATTAGATGCCCCAGCTTGGCCATTACCTTGTGGGTAATATGGGGTGGAGAAATGATGTTTGATATGGAACTATTCACATAGATGGTGTACTTCTTGGTTCTTGAATGGGCAGCCATTGTCTATGATTATGGATTGGGGTACACCATACCGAAAAATGATATAGTTAAGGATAAACTTGGATATTTGTGTGTCTGTGATGTAGGTTATGGGAATAGCTTTAATCCACTTGGTGAAGTATTTGGTGGCAGTTATGATGAATTTATGTCCGTTGGATGATGGAGGGTGTATCTTACCTATGAGGTGAAGTCCCCATTTGGCGAAAGGCCAAGGTGATGTAATTGGATGAAGCTCCTATGCTGGTGCTCTTATCAAATATCCATGTATTTGACACTATCTACATTTCTTTACAAAGATGTATGAGTCTTTCTCCATTATAGGCCAATAATAACCTAGTCTCATAATCTTATGGGCTAAAGTAGGACCACTCAAATGGGATCTGCATATACCCTCGTGCATCGCTCTCAAATTTGTTTGTGCTTCTTCAGTATCGAGACATCTCATTAGGGAATTATCTAAGGTATGTTTATACAGGGTATCTCCGATGATGGTGTATTTAGCTGACTTTTGGATAAATGTTCTACATCGGTTATTAGACAAGTCTAGAGGTAAGGTTTGGTCTTTCAAGTAGTCAAAAATGTATTTATACTAAGGGGAATTAGGACCAATAATAGTACACACCATTGCAGTATCAGGGACATCATAGGTAGGGACCAATAGTTGTTCAACCAAAAACTCAAACTTAGGCATGTTACTCGGAATATCCAATAAGGAATCCACGGTTGCCATAGCATCTGAAGCCCTGTTCTGAATACGTGGTATTTTTTGAAAGGTAATTTCATTGAAGTACTACTTGAAACTATTAGCCATGTGCTTGTAAGGGGCAAGTTTCTCATCCTTAGTTTCATAATCATCATTTACTTGTCGGATTACTAGTTGAGAATCGCCAAAAACATGTAGACTCTTAATCTTCCACTATTCTACCATTATTAGTCCTATCACTAAGGCTTCATACTCTGCTATATTTTTGGTACAAGGGAAGGAAATCCTGAATGATTTAGGAATAGTATCACCTTGAGGTGTAGTAAATAGGATACCTACTCCTGAACCATGATTTTTATGTGACCCATCAAAGTATAGTTTCCATTTGGTTCTAACGTCAATGTTGAAGAGAAATTCATCAAGAAAATCTACCACTAAAGGATGGTTTGCCTTTATGGGTGCATCTGCTAATTGGTCTACTATCACCTATCCTTTTATAGCCTTCCTTTCCACATATTGGATGTCATACTCGCTAAGTATCATAACCCATTTAGCCAATCAACCTGTTAGTGCTGCTTTACTTAGGAGATACTTGAGTGGATCAATCTTTGCCACTAACATTGTTTGACGATTTAGCTTATAGTGCCAAAAATTTTGAGTAGAAAAGACTACCGAAAGACAAGAACATTTAATGTTGTTGTAATTCAATTCATATCCTACCAAGGTATGACTGATATAATAGATTGCTCTTTCATGACCTTGATCATCGTTTTGTGAAAGAAGAGCTCCTAATGGCGACTGAGTTGTTGAAATGTATAGTATCAATAGCTTTCCATCTGTTGGTGGCATTAAGGTAGGTGGAGTGAGAAAATAGTCCTTGATTAATTGGAAGGCTTCCTAACATTTAGGCATCCACACAAACGGTACTCCTTTCTTGAGTAGATGTTGAAATAGGTGTATTTTATCTTCTAGTTGTACTATGAAATGCCTGATAGATTGTAATCTTCCCTATAGTGTTCTTAGTTGACCAATGCTAACTGGAGGAAGCATTTCTATGATAGCTCTTTTCTCTGGATCTACTTCTATGCCTCTTCTAGAAATGATATAACCTAGAAGTTCTCCTGATTTCACTCCAAAGACACATTTCTCTAGATTTAGTCCGACATTGTAATTCTCTAGCCTCTGGAATATCTTGTCTAGAACCTTCAAATGATCTACCCTTGTTTCTAATTTAGCTATAATTTCATCTAAATAATCTTCCATGAGAGTATGTACAAAGTCATGGAAAATTGTAGTCATGGCCTGTTGATAGGTAGCTCCTGCATTCTTAAGGCCAAAAGGCATAACATTCCAACAGTATGTGCCCCATGGACATTTGAAATTTGTCTTGTGTTGGTCTTCAGCTGCAATTTTGATTTGGTTATATCTAGAGAAACCATCCATAAGGGATAGCATCTCGTAGCCTGCTATAAGATCTACTATCATGTCTATGTTCGACAAAGGGAAGTCATCCTTAGGACATGCCTTATTGATGTCTTTAAATTCTATACAAATGTGAATGACCCTAGTTGGTTTAGTCACTGGTACAAGATTTGATATCCAATCTGCATAGTCTATGGTCCTTATGAATCCGACATCTAGGAGTTTCTTAAGTCTTGCTTTGACGAGTAGAGCAATTTGTGGATGCATTTTCCTTAAATTCTCTTTGACCGGCTTAATACCTAGCTATAGAGGTAGATGGTGCAATATTAGGTCTGGATCTAGCCCAGGCATGCCAGCATATGACCATGCAAATTTTATCTGTCTCTTCGTAAAGAAGTCCTTAAACTCAGGTTGTTCTATCTCTGTTAAAGAAGCTGCAAAATATACCATCTGAGGGTTTTCTTCTGTACCTATGTTGACTACAACAAATTCTTCTACTAGCATCGTTGACTTTTCCTATTGAACGAGGAGAATATTTAAACCTCTATCCTTTGGTGCCTCTGAGAGGTTTTTTCCCTTGGATATGTCCATTATTTTGATTGTTTCTTTGTCCAAAGGTGCCTTTCGGTTTTCACCTAGAGACTCATCTTTTTTTTCATTTTCATCGTTTTTATTTTTATTCTCATTTTTGTGACTAGAGGTGTAAATAGACTCCCCAAAATATTCTTTGTCATCCAAGTCTATGGTTAAACTAGCTTTATGATCCCCTCTAGGTATGCCTTCTCGAAGTCCCATGAACTCAGCTAAGGCTTCGTCATTATCGAATGTGTCTAAGATGGGTGTACCTTGTTGATCCTAGTCGATAAGTTCAGGATATATGAGTGGCATGTCATCATCATATTTTTCAAAGGTGGAAGCCGACAAGGTGAATGTTGAGTGGTTGAAATGGTCATAGAAGTGTTGGACTAACTCCTTCTTGGTATTTTTCCTAGGGATAGGTAAATTCTAACGTGGGACTATTGCAACAACTAGGTTTTCAGAAGATGGTTCGTCAGGTGCCCAAGATGCATGATCAAGGGTTTCCCAATAATAATGTGTAAGCCATTCTTACATGGTCAAGTGTTTCTTATGACGGGTACTAGATGACTTTGGTACAGATTTTATCATGAGCTCAATCTCTCCAAATAGACTATCTAGGTTCATGGTACTGGTAGAGGAAAGGGAATCCCATTCATTGTCACTCGAGTCAGGGGATTCATCATAAATGAGGGATTCATCGTAAACTGGGGGAAGTGGTTCGATGTTTGTGTAAGCACTCACTTCCTCTTGAAATGGTGATGAAGTAATAGGAAAACCTATTCTAAGTGGTTGAAACCCTAGCCCTAGATATTTCGTTCATGGTGAGACAATAATTGGTTCCGTCCTTCCATTCTGATGTAGTCCTAACCCACTATGTCCGTCATAGCCTTCACTTTGCATTATTCTAAATCCTTTTCCATATTGATTCTTAGCTATTTGAATAAATGGTGAGGGGTATTCATTGTCTTCCTTGTACAACCAGGAGGTAATATCACTTTGATCCACTTCCTCTCCACTTATCTCTCCCCATTTGGTCAATGTCATTGTAGGGGGAACATGAAATGTGACTACTGATTGTCTTCTATCTACCATGGGTAAGCCATATGCCTTAGGTGGAAACAACTGACTGATACAGTAGGATGTCTTCATGTAATATTCTCCATAGCCCTTGTCTTGGATCTCTACCTTAGGAGTGGATGATGGTAGTTTGAATGAAACATAATTGCTAAGACATGATGGATTAACGTATAGGGATAAAGTGGATGATGATGGAGCTTCTTGATTAATGGGTACCTATCATTGTGGGATCCCCTTTAGGCTTGTACAGTATTGAAAAGGATCTAGATCACCATCAATGGTGATCTCGTGGGAACTTAAGACATTGGTGATATGTGGAAGGTACAACTTTCATTCCATGTATCCAAGGTCTACCTAACAAAAGGTTATATGGAAGGGTGAGATCCAAGACTTGGAAGCTGATGTTCATGATTGTTGGGCCAAATCTGATAGGGAGTGTGACAACTCCTTTGGATGATCTTTCCTCATCATCATAAGCCTTGGTAACTATACTCTTTGAGGTGTCTACACATTCTTCTGAGAATCCTAATGCCTTAACCAATTTTAGGGTACATGGGTTCAAACCTGCTCCTCCATCTACCAAGACTCGTCTAAATTTGGTTTGATGGACTAGGACTTCAAGATGTAATGGGTCATTATGATCAGTATTTTCTATCGAATAGTCTTGTTGGTAAAACGTGGCATGATGGGATTTGGTTAAATATCCTACCATTTCTTCGAAACAATTGACATCTAAGTCAGTAGGGATAGTCATGTTCTGTAGAGCTTTGTCGAGAATAGATCTATGTGTAGGTGATAAAGTCAACAATTCCAAAATGGATATTTGTGCGGGGGTTTTGCTTAGTTGATCAAGGAGATTGTATTTAGACCTAGAGGACTATGTTGGTGGCTCAGAAGAAGGATCTGAAATAGTTATCTTTGTTCTATGTGTGTTCACAACACATTCAGGATGCTTCTTAATGGTAATGGTATCAACATGTTAATTTTCAGCTCAAAGGGTATATACCATCTTTCCTTTTCCATAGTCATAGTTGGTGTTTGTGTAATGGGTCTATGAAGACCTTATGATCACTGTTCTTGGTATTTTTCCAACCATTGACCTCGATAGTTTTGTTTTCAACAAAGTCTTGTATAATATTCTTCAGTTGGTGATATTGTTGTAGGTTGTGTCCTTTCGTTCGATGATAGTAAAAAAAAGTGTTATCATCTGACCACGAAGGTTTAAAATCTCTAGGATCATACTCTCTTGGTTCCAAAGGTTTAATGAGATTATGTTTAATCAAATCTTTGAAAACTATCTTGATTGGTTGTCCTAAAGGATTAAATTCACGTGTACGAAATCTCCTTTGTGGTCGTTGTTGTTGTGACTTTTGGACCTAGTTTACTGTTTGATTTGGACTATTTGTCATGTCTTGATTGGGGTTGCAACTTATAAGTGTGATAACTGGTCTTGTATGTATTTTTTTAGCATCAACAATTCCATCATTTGTAACATTTTTGTTTCTAGGCCAGAATTTATTCGTATCATTGGGTGCGCTTTGATGTTGAACGACTGGGTCTCTACCTGGTACCTTAATTTCTCCTTTATCTATAAGGCATTTTTCAAGGATGATGCCCTTTTGTACCAAGTCTGGGAGTGAAGTACAACAATGTACCCTTAAGTCACTTCCTAGTTTTGGATTGATGTTTTTGAGGAATATCGTGACCTTTTGCTTTTCTAGTATTTCAACTGGACATCTGCTAGCTAGACTTCTCCATCTCTGGAAGAAAGTGGTGAAAGTTTCACCATCTTCCTGTGTTGTGTAGCACAAGGTAGCTATGGTTATTTCATTGTCTATGTTAAAAGGAAAAGTTTTCAAAAAACTTCTTAGCTAATTCACCCCAGGATCGTATGCCATATGGTAGTTTGGAGAACCATTCCAGTGCTATCCCTATAAGGGTTCACGAAAATAGTCTCATCAAGTATGTGGGGTCATATGATATGTCCATGCATGTTGTTGAAAATTCTCTAATGTGTTCCAAAGGATTTTTCCTCCCATTATACTTAGGAAAATTCGGTATAACGTATCCATGGGGAAAAGGTGTCATGTAAAGCGCTTTACCGAAAGGACATGGACATAGATCTTATGTTGAGATAGTTCATTTTCCTGATACAGACATGTTGTCCATTTGTGGTTGAATTTGGTTTTGGAGAACGTCTACTTGTGTGAAGGACATGTTATTTCCATTATTTGGATCAATGTAGGTGTTCTGAAATGTCATGTTCTGTGACAGGTTGTGATTTGGTGAGGGAATATATCCCATTAGAATGTTCTGATTCGGAGTGGGAATATGTCATGTTTGAATGTTCTGATTTGGTATAGGAATATTTCTAGTCTGAATGTTCTGATTTGGTATAGGAATATTTCCTATCTGAATGTTCTAATGTGGTATAGGAATATTTCTTGTCTGAATGTTCTGATGTGGTATAGGAATATTTCCTGTCTGAATGTTCTGATGTGGTATAGGAATATTTCCTGTCTGAATGTTCTAATGTGGTATAGGAATATTTCTTTTCTGAATGTTTTGATATGGTATAGGTATCCTCATGCCAACTTTGGATCTCTTACTAGTAGTGTTGGTACCAAAGGGGTTGGAGGAAGTTGCTCCCGTAGTAAATTGTAAGCCTTGTGTTACATTGAAAGGGATTGTGCTTACAATTGACGATGTTTGAGTGGGTATGCCAGTTGAGATTGCTGCGGTAATTTAGGGAATAAAAAAATTTGACATTGCAGTTTGTGTTGGTTGAGTGGACTATAGTTTCAAAGTATGAATGTCAAATCCTAGTGGTAGTGTGGCACCTTCTACTAGAAACTTTGCTAGATATCATTGGGGATCATTTTCTAAAGACTCATCCATGAAGGATGCAACCTCAGGATCTTGTACAACGGTGTCTATGTCTTCGAAAATGATTTGTCCATGGGTATCTCTAGTGACATGTTTATCAAGAAAAACTCTATGTGGTCTCTCACTCCCTGATGGTTGACTTACGAAAGGATTGAAAAATTTGTTAGGGTCTGACATTGCTTTATGTTTCTTTTGAGACCTTGTTTTGACCATGAATAGTTGCTCAAACTGGGGTAATGCAGACTATGTCTAAAACATGATATGACCTATCTCTATATTTTTTTTGGATTTTCTGAGAAAATAAGGATGTTGCTAAATATTTCTAAAATGACGTATACTAAGATGACATAGGATATGACAGACAATATGAAAAATATCAAATAGACTATGATGGTAAATGATTCTAAAATAGGGATAACCTACCACCTATGGAGTAAATGCATGCAATGATTTGTGTTTGACCAAGGAACCTAATTGTAGGACAAGGACAGTTGACAAGGTGAATTTCCCAAACTAGACTATTGAGCTGAAAAGATTCACAAATAGGACTAAAGTGACTTAGGTTCATGATGAGGACAAATCAAGACATGAACGTATCCAATGACATAAAAAGTTGTTCTATTCTACTATATGCAATCTCTAGGAAGTATCAATATGCATGAAACTTAGGATGATGATGACTAGGACATATATGACACCTAATAATGCAGGGTTTTGAGAAAATTTTCAAGTTTCTGTCCAAGGTTGATCTTCAGAAATAGAAGCAAAAAATGATAGTAATGTTTCAGACTCGATTTTGCAGTTTTCAAGGTTTTTTGTTGACAGTGAAATGCAGTTCATCTATCGAATGCGGGTCTAAGTTTGACAGATGTGGTTTACAACTGTGCATGCAATAATTTAACTAAAAACCTAGTTTCAGTGTTTGGTAGATAGTTGCGGAATTTCCTGACAGATGTGGTTTTCGGTTTGACAGATGAGACTTACGCATGCGGTGTTTTGACTAAAACCTGGTTTCAAATTTGACTCATATGCAGCTCAAAATATGGACTCTGTAAACCCATATTTTCTGACAAACAATTTCAGCTCGAAAATTGACAGATGCGGCTTGCATATACACATGCAATGCTGAACTTGATAGTTGCAGCTCATGATAACTAGACTGTTTAAAATGAACTATTTTATAGACACATGTGGTGTTTACCCTAACAAATGTGACTCACTAAGACAGATGCGGTGTTAAAATTGACAGTTGCGACTCACTTTTTGACAGGTTGCAATTTTTCCGAATTTTTTTTTGACTAACACTGTTTGTTTGATCAAGTTTTGACGAATACAACAAAAAAAAAACAAAACATTCAATGTATTTTCAGTTTTTGAAGTGATATATTTGTTAAGACACTAGTAAAAATTTACAACCTAGGCTTTTAGGACAATATTTGTTGAGTTCTTACTTGGATAAATCCAGCTACGCATATTTATGGTGGATGACATTGCAATGGAGTTTCTTGCTCAAAGGAGAGTTCCAGTAGTTCTTAATCTCATTATCTATTCTACTGGGCACTCTTCCTGCTATTAGAGACCATCAAAAAAATAACACACAAAATGAGAGTATAAAGAACCCTTTCTTACAAGCTTTATTTATAAATGCAATAAACAAATCTTTATTAATCAGTATTTACCGATTTCCAAGGAGCTTCAATCTGATGATGAGTTCTTCCTCTTCTAAAGAAATATTTCCTCATTTCACGTTGGGGCATAGGTAATTCTTCCACCGCAATTTGTAACCTTTTCCACAACGTTGTAGACCCTAAAAGGGCGGAGCTGATTCACAAATATAAACAGAAAAAAAGTACTTAAAAACTTCCCATTACAAAAGACTAAGAATATCTTTCAAACCTACTTTCTAGGGTAATTTTCACCACTTTCCTTCACCATGGGTCTCTATGTACTTCATTTACAAAAGATATTCTTCAGGTGTCCATTTCCCTTTCTTATATCTCGTACGAGAATGGTCATCACAAATACTCCTCACGATGGTTAGTATTGTTTCATAAATAGGAAAACAAAGAATAGTTGATAGGGGCTTCACTTAAAATAGTAAATACATAATTATTTCATTTCCCACCCAACACTGTAATCTCTTCTTAGGTTATTTTTGATGTACAGCCAATATATAAATTTCAATTTAATCATTCATTCCTTTAAAGATGTAGAGCCATGGCCTCACACTAGTTGTTTAATATATGGAATACATCCAAATCTGGAAAGAGTCACTGTACCATCACTATCAAATGTTAGTAAACAGATTCCAGTCTAACATACATTGGCCAATCAATCTTGTCGAATATTTATTTTGATTCAAGGTGGCCAACTTTCCATGAATTGAGTTAGATGAAAAGAGTTCCTTTTGTGGAAGATTTTGTTCCAGATGATTCTAAGCCAAGGAATGGGAAGAAATTAATTGGATTGTTTACGATTCAAATTCAATATAATTTTTGAAACATTTATGAGATGCACGGTCATGGGTCTGATGCTGAGATATTAATGAAGCGCTTTGTTTGTATCTACACTTCCAAACTAGTGATAGGTCATACTAAGAAGATCTATAAGAAACTAAAAGCCCACCTTAGCTACCCCAGTTGCAGCAAAGTGCATCATGTCTAGCATTCCACGTGCTACACATGTAGGAAGACTTGTAGGGAACCTTCACTCTACTAAACAAACTTTTTTCAAATCCATAAGTTTGGGGCTCTTCCCAACTTAGCCACATAGAACTACCTCACATCGTGAAATATAATTTATTTTGAATTTCATATATTATGGAGCCAAATCATTGTGTCGACATGTTTGGATGGTTGGGTGAATGCTAAGCATTTAGATATTTGCGAGCAAAAACATTTAAATATTTTTTTATTTAGCCTCTCAATTCGTGGCATCTAAGAATTTCTTGTTTGCACCTACAAGTGTACATTGAGTTCCTCTCTAGTATCTTGTCTCAATTTTGGTCAATTTTAGATCATTTGACCATGTCAACAATGAATGCACTCTTGCAATAAGAATAGTGTGAAAGTATCAAATAGACATTTTTCTTTCTACACCTCATGGGATCAAAGTGACTTCAAAAACAAATCGAGGTGGATGGGAGAATGATCTTGAAGGCCTCAACTCATTATCCAATTGTAATAATAATTCTAGGCTACATTGCATTAAGGTAGTCTCTTAAGAACACAAAAATGAAAAAGTTTCCAAATTTTCCCTTGCATGTTCTCTCAATTCATGGCACTTAGTCTTATGAAATGATGCATCAATGCCCAATTTATTTAATCGATTTCTTACATAACCCTATGAGAGAAAATCATGCTTACAAGATTAGATAATAACTATAATGTATAGATAAAAATAGTCAAGCCACAAGATAACACAAGATATACCTTGAGAAAACCTTCAAGAGGTAAAAACCCAACCTCCAAAAGCATCTATACTCCACCTATTATTCAACAAACAAATAATACATGCACATACAGGGTTCCAATAAATACTTATGAATCATCAAGCCTCCCCCATGCATCCTCCATGTGTCCAAGCATGAATAGACACATCCCTTGTCATGCTTCACATATATACTCTTCAAAATGACTCAATAGTGACAACTCACTAACCCATCCAACCTTAACCATTGAACATGTGTTTATTTTTATAAATATAAGCTCACACACATACAACCAAGTGGTAGGATAAAACTATGTGCCACAAAACCATGTGAACAAAAAACCATTGACCCCTCATTTAATACTGGGTACTAAGTTTTCACTTTATTAAATGTTTTCCCCAAATATTAAATTATCATCTTTGTCTTTCACACATAAAATAATAAACCGATATTATAATACATTACAAGTAGTCCCTAAATAATAATCTAATATGGCTAAAGACACCTCCTAGATGCACCACAACTAAATAATTATTTAATTACAACATTCTAATATATTAATTTATACAATGGTTTACAAAACGAAATCCTAACATTCTCCCAATTGTATAAATTATGTAAGGGTCAATCAATAAAATACATCATCATAGCCATACATGAAACAACATAAATATCCAACATGCTCTCATGCTCCATGAAGATACCTAAAATTAAACTATTATTACCACCATCTCAAGCAAAAAATCTTCTCATCCTCCAATGTCTCACCTATGGAAGAAAATGAACATGTCAAGGTGAAGATGCACTAATCCAAGAACAAAAGTAGAAAATCCAAGAGATAATAAAGGCTCCAAGCTATTGTCAAAGGTAAAAATCAACATAATAAAAAATAACATCCACAATACATGCTAATACATCCAACCATCCATACCTCCTTGGTATGAACAACATCAATAAATTCATACCAACATATGTCCAACCCATAAACCACAATCAATCTCCCTATATCAAACTTTTTAATGAAAAACATATATATCAACAAACTCCCACTATGTAGGTGATGTAAAATCTGAAAATGATCAAGGCATATCAGGTCTATCAAATAAAACTATATCAAAAGTGTGATAAATAACTGAAACATGAAGTACCAAGAACAAGCACAATAATCCACACTTTTAGTAATAAGTAGCTACATACTCTCTCACAAAATTCCATCACAATCCTCTCATGTCACAAGAACAAGAAACTTCAGGAAGGAACAATAGAATGAAGAGATAACACCTATAAATGATAATATCTCCTTCTACCAACACCTCAACGTGCTAATCTATGTCAAGTATGATCTCCTTATAACCCAAAATAAAAAGCCTCGACAAAACCCAAAATGTTTAATCTCTTAGATCAAACAAGCATATGAATCATGTATAATACCAACATGGATGAAAGCCTCTTTAACAAGGAAGATCAAAGTCAAATTATTTATTAAAAAATTAGAAAATCAACCCAATAACCATTTCCTAAAGTCTTCATCAATGAATGATAACATAAAATCATATGCACAAGGAAATAACAATACTAAACATCCCTCAAAATTAATCCTCTAGAACCAACTATCAAAAGATAAAAATCCATATCTATGAAAGATAAAGAAAATTAAACTCATGCTAAAAAATCCTCAAATGAGTCTCTTAAAATTAATCACCATAGCTCAAGACTCATTCCCATGAAAATAAAAAGTATGAAACATAACACATCTGAATCAAAAATGGAAAAATACCTCTATGAAGATAAACTATAGAGAATACCAAGAGTGGCCCCCAGAATGAGAATGCTCCTCTAGCTTAACCAAGTCATCATGGCTAACTCCAATAATAATCTCCTCTATAGGTCCATCATGAACTCACATCCATATCCAAGTGAAGGCTCCTTAGTCTTCCTACTAAAACCTCCAAAGAGTAATCATCTCAAGAAATAAGCCCAAGATAAATCTAGCCTCACCTAAGTCTCCAAGTATCAATGAGTACCTAAAACTGACCAATCCATGCTAAAATCCAAGTGTAAAACAACACCCTCATGAAGCTCCTAAGAAAATTTACAATGAACTCAATATAAAGAGAACTAATAAGATCAATGTCAAAGCTCCAATTACAGAATCAAAAACCTATCATGACATCATGATCTAACAATCTCCTTTTATGAGATCAAATGCAATAATGCATACATCCTAGTCTCAAAGCAAAATACAATACACAAATTACCACAAACAAGGTGTAGACACCTAAATTTGACAACTTCCATATGGTCATAGATCCTATCACTTATTCGTCTAATCCGTCTATATTAATTAAATGAAATATTTAATTAATATTATCCCCATTCTCTAAGGTTCCCAAAAATATTTAATTAAATGCTTTATCCATTATCATTTCTTCTCTAAATTAAATAAATCAATCAATTTATTTAATTTAGTCAATTATCCTCTTCAATTCTAAATTCATTATTTATCTCTCCTTGTCCCATCCTCCATAACCTTTTCACTAATCTGGGTTAATCTAGTTAATCCTTCATTAGGATGTGCATATCCTTAATCAGGATTAATGTTACATTCTCCATATTTAGCAACTTGCTTCTAATCCCCATTAATTTGTCTAATCAATTGTTTGCACAAATTTAATCGTAATCACTTACCTTTTCTAGCATGTCCTTAAGTCAAACTTTCATGGTACTTACCTTTTTTGCTTTGACTTTTTCCCCATGTGAATTAAAAATTCACACTTGTTCCCCCCATGCATTTGTCTTCCCCATGACCTCTCAAAGGTCACATCAAGTACATGAGACAAGGACCTCCTTTTAGAAAACCTTGTCTTATCCTTGGGTTTCTTCCAAGATTGTGAGTTTTAAATTCACTTTTATTCCTCCAATTCCTTCTCCAATCCCCATGGTGACAAGAGTTGACTTTCTAAAAATCCTCACTTGTCACTTTCAGCTCCACTTGGGGACAAGGAATCCCTTTTTTAAGGAAATCCTCTTTAATCCCAATGTACTTGCAAGTACCTTGGGACCACATGGCCGTTTCCACATCATTTGTACCCTTTCCATCTCACCATGTCCTTTGAACACTTCATCCTCCACATGGAAAGATGTGAGGGCTTGTGAGTCCTCAACTCACCATAGCCCTCCATCTTGGCCATGGTGGCTCAATCTTGACCATTGAATCCTCTAGAGAATTCAATTTATTCTATAAATAACCCCCCTTCTCATTCATTAAGGGGTCGTATGCATTCTTATCACACTTATGCTCTCAAGCCACTATTGTAACAATTAAGCCATTTGCATTCAAGCCATTATTATAGCCATTATTGCACTCTCACCTAGCATTTTTCCATCCTTCAACCACCACTATCATTGCAAGCTTGCCATCAAAGAGCACTCATCAAAAACACTATCAAGGGCCAACCAAGGAGAAACACAAAGAAAAGGTATACTTTCTTGTTTTATCTTTCTTTTATTTTTGTTCAACATAGCCTAATCTTGAGGTGGTCTAGTGTTGTTTCATCTTGCATTTTTTAATTAGTTTTTCATATTAGGAGGTAATAACTTTCACTACACACATTTTTGGCATGTCTGGTGGGACCCACATCACAGGTCCATTATTTTCACATTTTCTATTTTTTTGAAATCTTGAAGAATCAGGAACACAGAGGCGACTCTGCCCTCAAGAGATGATCCTGCCCACAAACAAGTGACCCCTCCCTAAAAGGGGCGACCCTTCCCAATGCCATATTTTTTTGTTTATATTTTCTAGTTTTTCTAACTTTTTGTAGGTTCAAATCTATAAACAAGCGACCCTACCCACGAACATGCAACCCCACCCAAAAAGCCAAATTTTCACTTTTTGTATTTTCTATATTTTTCATTTTTTTGACTTTTTTTTGCAAGTTTAGCTTCAAAAATAGGCGACCCTGCCCAAAAACTTGGTTTTTCATATTTGTATTTTTTCCTATTTTGTAGGACCTTCTTGGGGATTTCATCAACCCAAGGGATGATTCCAACCACGCCTATGGGAGAGGTATATAAAGGGGGGAGGAAAAAGCTATACCTCAATCCAGTCATGTCGTGTTTGGTGGAGCATCAAAGTTAGGGTGATACCTAGACAAGACATGAAGAGTTGGTCTAAGCTCGCAGTCTCTCGTTGGCTTCTCCCGACTCACGCCTGTAGATGGGCTAGTGTTCACGGTTGTGCCCCATGTACCATGTGTATATCGAGGATTACCTTAGATACCTTGTTCAGCCTAGATAGAGGACTGTGATGACCATACCCTTAACACTAAAACTAGACTTATGTTGTTTGAAGTGTCTTATGAAAAACTAGTGATTGTCAATTAGTTTTGGTCTTTTACTTGTCATTTTATCCTTTTCCATCACTATTTTTTAATAAGTTAGGTTCACACCATTACACAAAGGTGACCCTGCACTGAAATGGGTGACCTTGCTCTCAAAATTGTGACCCTGCCCTCAAAGGGGCGACCCAGCCCTACTTGTTTCAGTCATTTTTCACCTGGATCAAGTCAAAAATCACCAACTTTCTTGAAATAGGCAGCCTTGTCCTCCAAGGGGCGACCCCACCCTCAAACAAGTGACCTTGCCCTCAAAGGGGCGACCTTGCCCCTTGTCTTAACTGTTGTTTATCCTATCCAAGTGAAATATTTAATAATTTTCCTCATTTGGGCGACCCTGCCCATGTTTGGGTCTTCCTGCCCTAAAAGGAGAGACCCTACCCTCTGAACAACCTTTTTCAGACTCCGTTCGCTAGTGATTACCCCATTTTAGGAACCCATTTTTCGGTTCTGAGTGTCGTTCCCTCATCTTGAGTAATCATTTAACCATTCCAACCATATGTCCATCCATTTTGGATATCCATTTTCCCTTTCTGAACATCGTTCCCCCTTTCTGACTAGTCATTCACCCATTCCAGAAAGTTGTTCACCCATTCGGGAAACCCGTTATCCCATTCTGAGTGGATTTCCCTAGCTTCATCCATTCATTCACCCATTTTGCATGATCGTTTCTCTATTTCAAAAACTCATTTTCCAATTTGGAAGTTTGTTTATTGGTGTCACTTAACAATTTTTTGCACTAAGTTGAAATCAGAATCTATTTGGGTGACCTTGCCCTAGTTTGGGAAAACTTACTCAAGTTTTGGCGGCGCTACCCCAAAAATGATTTTGTTTCCAAATTTGATTTAAAAAGATAGTTTCCCATAGGTTCTAAAAATCTTGTTGTTGGCCTAGCTATTTGCACATCTCATTCACCTGCATCATGATCCATTTTCATCCAAATCATCATCGAAATAATCATATAGGTGCATTCATAATCATCCTTAGGTTATACACCTGTTATCGTTTGCTCGATCCAAATCCTCTGAACTTCATTTGAAGTTGTTATCCAAATTAACCTAGGTGCTTGAACCTGATAATCATCCTTTAACATTTGCTTAGGATCACCATTCATCCTAAGTTGATCATCATCCTTGGCCCTATCAATCCCCTTCCATATCAAGGTGGATTCGGTGCCATGATCATTAGTTCATCCTTTAATGCAATGAATCAACACCTTAACTCACCTAGGGTGATCTCTGAACCCAATTTAGAAACCCTTCCAATCATCTAATAAATCGATCCCTGATCTGATTCCATCGTATCCAATTATCCAATCAATCAATACATCATCCAATAAATTGATCCATCATCTATCCTATCAATCGATCTATCATCCAATACAATCAACTAATCCAATCGTCATTTAGATTACATATTAGAAGCTTAGTTACATTTTAGACCACCTACTTATTTTGCATGTTCATGCCCGTTTAGACCCGTTCACAAGAAAAAAATAAAATGGTTGACCAACAAGCCCAAGGTTCCCAACCGAACATCCCACAAGATCCTAACAAAGTTCCAAATATCACACAATATCCCCATAATGGTGCCTCATCACAATCCAACACCGACATCCAGAACACCACACCACCTAGTGATGAAAACATGGTTACCCAATCTGAAGTCATTGTAGATGAATACCTTAATGATCCTGCCAATGTTTAGATGATGGATCATCTCCTCAACGAATGAGGGGATATGATTATTGCCACTCTACTCATGAGAGCAGTCAAACCACCATCCTATTTTGATGCGTCACAATATGTCGGTACCCACACTCTCCCCACACCTGTCGATTTACAAAATTCAAATAATTTCCCAAGTAATTCATATGTCCCCAAAGGTGCACCCATGGAGAATCGGTATCATCTTGAGTTTTGAAATGTTGTAATACACCAAGTTGTTAGTTATCCTCACCTCCAAACCACAACTTCTATAACACAACTCAAGAATCACAATCCCTACACCTACAACATGCCATCATAGATCCCATCTGCTCCACCAATTCCAACTCAACATCCTAGTCAGCTACCAATCAATACTGGGGGCATACCTACCCTTGCATTAATGTCACCTCCAAGATCTGCCTTTGCTAACAACTTTCCACCACCTGCATTATAGTAGCCTCCTACCAATCCTAACAAATCCACTTCATTGCAAACACCACCACAACACAAGTTACTACTACTTTTGCTTCATCCCTACCACCTCATCAACAACCTCCACAACACAAAATCTCCATCCCACAACAAAAAATCTCAATGCCTACGTGACCACCACACCAGGTGACTCAATCATCATCCCAACATCCACAACCATCGCATGGAACTTCTATAGTATCCCTAGAACAACAAAATATTCCATCTTGTCCATCCTACCAACAACAACCACAAAAACAACCTCCATCACAACATATAAATATTCCTACACAAACAAAAAATAGTCCTCTTACAAAATATCTTTATCATCCATCTAGCACATACATTTCTCCATCCCATCTCAATTCAAATCCTCATTAGGTTTTTTAGAACCAAACGAGGACCCAACTACCATTTTACACCAATCCTCCATAGTCACATACCAATCCCTGTCAACAACCATCAAATCCACCCCCATACATCACGCAGAAACCCATCGTTGTGCATCAATACCAATCTTTCCACCCTATTTCCAACAACAACAATCCTACCAGCAAGGTGCACCTTTCACCTCTTACTACCAACAACCCTCACCATATCAAAACAGGGGTTCTACCTCTTTGTATTATCAAAATCCTACACAATAGTAGGGTCCTTTGTCCTCTTCCTATTACCAACAACAACTAACCTACCAACAAGCGGCTTCCGCTTATCACAATCCATCATCCTCCTATCCGCCATACATCAATTTGCAATCCGCTTGCACCAATTAGAACCAGAAAATTCCTTCTTATGCATCTCAACCCATCTATAATCCAATCACTACAGTTCCATCCTCATCATACAAACAAGACTACCCATACAATCAACCTTCTCTGACTCCTGTAACACCCATCAACAAAGACTTGGAAGAATTCAAGGCTGCATTAAGGGACTTACAAGCTGGGATGGGAAAACAATCATTGAAGTTTGAGGAAATTTGACCCTATCCATTTGATCCCTCCATTTCCTTGGTTCCCTTCCCTAAACACTTTGAAATACCCAAATTTGATAAATATAAGGGAACCAAAGATCCCAAAGCTCATCTACAAGATTTTTATGCCCACTGCCAAGAAGTCATGCACAATGACAACTACCTCATCTGACTATTCCCTAAAAGCCTACAGGGAGTCGCCCTTAACTGGTTCATGGGTCTTGAAAAGGGATCCATCAAATCCTTTGTGCAGCTATCAGAAAAATTTGTCTCCCACTTATCCTTTAATCTAGAGAAGGATATTGACACGCTTGATCTTTTAAAAGAAAAACAATGTGATGGAGAAACCTTTGCCAGCTATCTACAAAGATGGTGAGCCTTAGCCAACTAGATGAAATCCCCACTATAGGAAAAATAGATGGTTACACTATTTATAAAAAATTCCCATCCATGCATGGCTCACAACTTTTGACTCCAATGCATCACCACCTTTGCGGAACTAGTGGAAAATGGTCCTATCCTAGAACAAGCCCTTGTTGCTAAAGGGTAGGTCAAAATTTTCAATTATGATAAAGAGAGATCCTTTGGGGATTAACCTCATTATTGGAATAAGAATAATGTTTTTTTTAATTATGGTGTCACTAACACCAAACATGTTCAGGTGGCTACCACGTCACAAAATTATCCTCCTTAGTAGCAGCAGTCAATCCCAAATTTTATATCCATGCCCCAAGGAGCACCCCAGCAACAGTCAAATCAAAACAACCAAGGGGGCAATATACGCCAATTTACTCAGTTGGGAGAGCCCCTTAGTGTCATGTTTAACAAGCTCCTCAAAGATAACTATCCCATCACTTATCCTGTAACCAATACCCTTGATGAGTCCATGCCCAAAATGACTTGGTTCAAAGAGAATGAGTATTATGAATTTCACAAGATTAAGGGACACACATTGGATAAGTGCCAAAATTTGAAGACATATGTCCAAAATATCATAGATCGGGGTGAAATCCATGTGGATGCTAACACAACATTTTCGTCTAATGCTCAACTTAAAATATATCAAAATGCTTTTCCCAAGCATAATCAGGGTCCTAGCACATCCAATTCCAATCCTAGACCTAGCAACAACAATAACCAAAATAACAACACAAATAACATCAGTTATAAAAATGTGCCATACAATTACCAAGGTGTTGTCACATATGTAGAACAAGTGGAACCATGTGTATCCATGAAACACATCAAAGGAAAAGATCCACAATGTGTTGTTTCCACCCATCACACCCACATCACATTCCTAGCAGCTCCTGCATCTACCCAACTGCCATCTGTCAGTTCACAATACAACATCCTTTATCACCTAGGCAAGAATTTGGCTCATATTTCTACCCTAGATCTACTTAAGTCTTCCCCCGTGCATCCAGACATCCTGAATAAGGCTTTACAAAGCATTCAAGTCCCCAATGACATAGATCCCACACAATTTCAAGCATTGGTAGGAAATCTATCCACAACTTACCAATTGGGTTTCAGTCAGAAAGACATGCCATGCCTTGACTCAAGTCATAAACATCCCCTTCACATTGAGGTTGGGGTGAATTGTCACAAAGTGAAAAGGGTACTAGTATATAATGTTTTTTCCCTAAATATGTGTACATTATAGTTTATACAACAGGTGGGATACACCCAAGCTGACCTAAATAATCAAGTTATCACCATCAAAGAATATGATAACATAGAACAAGACTTTGAAGGCACTATTTTTCTTCCTATTTAGGTAGGACCCATTGTACAATATACTATGTGTCATCTTCTAGACCTGGAACTTCCATATAAAATCCTTCTTGTCCGCCCGTGGATCCTCTCTATCCAAGCTATCCCATCAACCTATCACTAATGTCTGAAATTCCCATTTCAAGGAATGAAGTAACTATACAAGCCAACCCTTAGCCATTTGAGTATTGTCGTGCCCTCAAAGCTTCCTTTCCACATTCTCAATACTGCCTTGGGGTAGAAATCAGGGCATCCTAGACAATAGATTCTCATCCATCCACCAACACATTAAACACCACATCATCCACACCTGGTTCCAAAAAGCACTAAGGTCCAGATCATTGACAAGGGATGTAGAGAGTATGAAATGCATACAACATTATACATGGCAACCATGCCATCCTCACCATGTACATATGGCCAAACTTCTCCATTTGTCCCCAAATAAGAAGAGAAGACACTCACAGTCACTTCCAAGAACATGGGCTTGACAACATTCAGAGATCTAGGTTCCCTTTAGGATCAAATGGAAGAAGATATCAGTCAATGGGTTTATAGATAAGAACCTAATCCATCATGTCCCCTCATATAATACTTCTAGGAGGTTTATCCTTGTGCTTCTAAGTTCGTTGAAAAGTGAAATTACCAAGGCAGAGGTCTTGGTATAGAAGAGCAAGGAAAATGACAACCTGTAGAACTGTCCATACGTCTGAATAAGATAGGTTTGGGCTATGACCAGAAATAAAAGGGCCCTCTGGCATCATCTAGTGCCTCCAATAATGTCAGTGGGCATGACGGTTCCCTCAAAGACATATCGGAGGATGAATCCATGATTTACGCATATGATGACCTAGATCACATTGACCTCCCTGCCATCTTTGAATGCCTATCTATCTGCACCATCACCTTATCCATCAAACACCCCGAGGTTATAGACTATGACCTACAAGGTACCACACCTCCCAACACCTTTCCCTCAATGGACCAATATGTGCATCTCATGGGATTGGGGGAAGATGAATGCCCCAACCACAAAAATAAAAAGAAACAAAATCAAAATAGGTCACCTAGTGAAAACCTCCCTGAGGCACTTTGTGACTATGAAAAAGTAAAAACAAAGGGTGTATCTACTAGTGAAAACCTTGAAGAGGTGCTAGAATATGGGGACATTCATCTTCCCCTTGTAGGAACTCAACTATTCGGTCGATCATCCATCTTGATTGAAGAAACACAAGTAGTCAACTTGGGAACGAAGGAGAACCCCAAGATCACCTATGTGACTAAAGCACTATCAGATGAAGAAAAATCTACCATCACTAAGCTCCTTAAATAAGGAATTATCAAATTTTCCTGGACATACTCAGACATTCCCGGCCTTAATCCAACTTTGGTTTTTACATCACCTAGATGTCCATCTTGATGCAAAACCTGTCAAGCAGAAACTCCACAAAATGCACCCTCAAGTGGCTCTGTTGGTGAAGAAATAATTAGAAAAGCTATTGGAGGCAAGATTCATCTGACCAATTTATTAATCTGACTAGATATCCAATATAGTCCTAGTTGCTAAACCCAACAAAGATATCAGAATCTGTACAGATTTCCAAGACCTTAACAAAGCTTGTCCCAAAGCTGACTTCCCCTTACCAAATATTGATATGTTGGTCGACCTCACTGTAGGACATGAGATGTTGTCCCTCATGGATGGTTTCTCTAGCTACAACTAGATTAAGATTTCTCCTGAGGATCAACACAAGACTGCCTTCACAACACCTTGGGTTACATTTTGTTATAATTTCATGCCTTTTGGACTCAAGAATGTGGGGGCAACCTTTCAGCGTGCTATGACAGTTAGCTTCCACAACCTAATCCACATAATAATGGAAGAATATGTTGATGACATGTTAATAAAATCAAGAACAAGGGCAGAACACCCTACAATCCTCAAAAAGATCTTTGAACGTCTGGAGCAATACAAGCTACACCTCAATCTAAAGAAATGTGTCTTCGGTGTCACATCTGGAAAGCTCTTAGGGTTCATTGTCTCCCACAGAGGAATTGAGGTTGATCCTACTAAGGTCAAGTCAATCATGGAAATTCCTCCACTCCGTAATTTGAAACAACTAAGAAGTTTGCAAGGTAAGCTCCAATCTATCTGAAGGTTCATTACTCAACTAGCTAACAAGTGACGGTCATTCATGCACCTCCTGAGGAAAGATACTTCATTTAAGTGGCACCCAAAATGTCAAATCAACTTTGATAAAATCAAATAATATTTGGCTCACCTACCTATTGTCATTCCACCTACTCTGGGAAAACCACTCCTTTATATTTTAGCTACTTTCATAGCACTAGGGGCATTGTTAGCACAACACGATGAGTTATCCAAAGAAATAGAAATTTACTACATTAGTCAAAATTTAGTAGGCTATGAGCTCAACTATTCCCCAATGGAGAAGGCATGCCTCATTGTAGTCTTCAACTCATAGAAACTCAAACACTACATGCTTAGTCATATGTTCAATCTAATCTCTAAGGTTGATCCACTTAAAAATCTATTATCAAGAACAACACTGACTGGCCGCATGGATAAATGGGTCATGCTACTAAGTGAATTTGACATAGAATATGTGGATCGTAAAGAAATCAAAGGACAATTAATTGTGGATCAAATAGCAGATGCCCCACTAGTAGATACCTATCCTTTAGAAACAAATTATCTTGATGAAGGGGTCTTTGCAGTTTCAGAAGCCACCGCATGGACACTATACTTTGATGGATCACACACAAACAATGGATCAGGAGTAGGAGTCTTTCTCGTCACCCCCCAAGGTGAATACATACCAAAGTTATTCAAACTGGCCTTTCCTTGTACCAACAACATATTTGAGTATGAATATCATCTCACCAACCTTAAGATTGTAGTCCAATGGCATATCTCTCACTTGCACATCTTTTGTGACTCCCAACTAGTTATCAAGCAGGTTAATGATGAATTCCTAAAAAAATATGATAAGTTGTTACCCTACAAATGAATGGTAGATGAATTCAAGAAGTATTTTTCCTCCATCCAATTGATCAAATACCTAGAGTACAAAATAAAGCAGTTGACGCCATGGCCACCATTGGTTCCCTCCTGGACATGCCTAGAGATCGTACTAAATGTGAGTTTCTCGTGGAGCAACTATTAATCCCTGCATATGACATCCCTGAGAGTGAAATGGTATGTTACATTGTAGGTCGTAAATCCCCTTGGTAACGTTATGCCTTGCATAACCACCCCATATTTTTCCTTGGTCAAAATGGGTCCCCCTTTATGTTTTTGTCTTTGGTTTTTTTTAAAACAAAGTTTGGAGTCTTTCTTTTCAAACACTCTATGTTTCTTTATTTTGTTCTGTCAGAACCAGAGCCAAAACCAAATCAAGTTTTGAAACTTATTTCAAAGTGATTTTGGGCCCTGTCCCGATGGTCTTTTTGTTTACCTTTTAGTTTTGTCTTTGTCGGAGCCGGAGTCGGAGTGGAAATTAAGTCTGAATTAATTTGAAGTTACAAAATCAAATACCATTCCGCCTCCGCTTTTTGGTCTTTCATTTTAACTTAGATTTTTGTGATAGGTTTTCTTGTTTTGGTCTTTTTAATTAATTTTGTCCTTTTGTTTCACTTTCTTCTTTGTTGGTAGAACCGGAACAAGAACAGGAAGTGAGTTGGAAATTTAGACAAGTTTCTAGATCATTTCTCATCCTGATTCTACTCCCACCGGTTTTTGTCATTGAATTTATTGAATTTGCACAACAGTGATGTGCCAGTTCCCTCTAGAGTTCCTACTCCGCTCTACCACATTTATGGCATTAATTACAGGTGCCATGCACACATGTAACTGTGAGTTTTTACCTTAATTAGGGATTACCTCAAAGTTATCATCATTATTGAAAAGATTAAGAGAGAATTAGAATTGCAATGGAGCTTTTGTGCATGTGAATCTATTGAAAGAGAGACAACTACGTGTGGAATTGCTTTAGGGGACTGACTTATTTATTTGGCATTTGAGGTAGGGTTTCTCTTCTTCTCTTTTGTTTTATTTTTCATTTTCCGTTTGTTCGTTTTGGTGGTTTCTTTTGAATTCGTGATTCTTGATTCTATTGTAAGTTGATCCTCAATTTATTTTTGTTTTGCTTTTATTCTTTGATTTTTTTTTTGTTTTATCTTTTATGGTGTTTGTTTCTTGTTTGTTTGTCTTTTTATCACAGTCATTTTCATGTTTTAATCGTGACCATATCGTGATGCCATAGTTTTAAAATAGCATAGATTAATTGAATTTTTTACTTCGGTAGTGTTTGGTAGATCATGCTTTTTACTTAGGAATCTTGTTTCGCATTAGATTTGGTTAAGTTAAATGGGGTTAAATTTTTCCCCTAGTTGTTTGAAATCGACGGTTTTGGATTTAGGGTTTAACGTGTCTAGTTTTAAAATATGATGCCCTGATCTTGTACGGATGCCTCACGGTCATATGGGGATGGTCTTGCATAGGTTATTTTAAGCCCTTTCAGTTTGATATGTCCCAGTCCTTAGAATCCTAACATTATTTATCAGTCTGTTGAAATCTTTATGATGTCATGATTATTTTAAGTGGAAGCGGGATCGGAATTGATTTAGAATTTGAAACATGTTTTGTAATTAGTGTCAATTCCATTTTCATCCTGTCTCCGACTTCGCTTTCAATAGGAAGCATTCTATTAAGCTTATTGGTAACTCAGCTAGAACCAAAACTGAAACCAGAATTGAATGTGAAATTTAAAAATCTTCATGGAAGCAAATTGGTTTTCATTCCGATTCCGATTCTGGTTACCATTCCAACTCTAACTCCGGTCCCGCTTGATATTACTATAAGATTAATGACTATTTTGACTCTAATCTCGATAGAATTTTAAAAGAGACTGTTAAAAAAAAATTTGCCTAGTTCTGCCTCCGATATAAGTATGAAGGGTAAGTTTTTTAAAGCATATTTTGTGATATTTATTCAAGGGTCTAATTTGAGGTTTTGTTGTAGGAAACTAAAGAATGTCAGGAGTATCAAGAGAAGCTTCCCAAAGGAATCGGCCTACAGAAAATTCAAAGGCTGCAACTAAACCTAAGAAGATTAAGCCAGAGAAGTTACCCTATACCTTGAGGTATAACCATAGGAGTCCTATTGTCACTGCAAGCAAGATGGAATCAAATTGTGCGGATGTAACTGATATTAATTTAGGCCCATTCAATTTTGAGGAGCTATACTTAGAAACATTCACTCAAGATGCAATAGGGAGGAATCTGAGAATAATTGAGTCTTACTTGGATCATATTACTATATTTCCTTTGTCCATCCAATGCCTGAAATTAATCTTGACAACAACAGGAGCCTATAATCTGGCTACTAGACAATGCATGGATTTACAGGATAATGTAATTATAGATCTAACTCCTCAGATGTTTCAACACATGTTTAGTGTCCCTAATCCAACAAACTTGGTACAGTTAAATGAGGCAGATGCTTTAGATAAATATAGAAAACACAAGGAATCCAACAAGGCTCATTTGAACAATAAGTGGTTGAGAATGCAAAAGAAGTCCCTAACCGAGCTCTTTGATCAACCAAATAGGGTAGATTTTTACAAAGAAGTATCGGAATTGATAATGTTGTTGTCTAGGGTCTTTGGGAAGAGGGATGCATTTCATTTCAAGGAATGGATATTTTCCTTCATTCAGACAATCTTGAATGGCAAGCAACATTTTGATTGGTCCATGATTGTCTCAGATACTATTCATGATCAACTAACCAGAATAAGGGAAACCAAAATATTTTTCATGACTTCTTATGTTGTTTATGCAGCAAACAAGGAGGTATCTTTCGAGGTTTGAACAGAGTGGGAATATTGGGAGAAGTTGATGGACAAAAGAAAGTATGGAATCACTATGACTAGCCATCCCTACAGGTTGTTGAAACACAATTTAGAAGGGTTAATGATGCATTCCTATATGTAGTCATTAATTAACTTAATGAAGATGTCAGATATAGATTGAGTCAAGAAGCCATGGCCTTTATCATGGAATGGGGGTCTTGGTACATCCAATACCCTAGGTTCACATATTTCAAGTTGGTTGGACTTGAGGGTCATCCCCACTTACTGCCAAGGTGTTGTAGCAATAGGATGGTACTGATGGAGTTTGTCTATCAAGCTCTAGGGGTTAATGCCCAATTTGGGATGAAGCACAAAATAGGTTGTCATAAGTTTCCCATGCAATTGGGAGAATACAGCTGCCCACACTTGGTGGGAGCTATGTTGGTTTGTAGTGAATTGATACATTTGAAGTTGAGCTTGTATACTGCTCGAAAGCATTTTGACCCAAAGAAGAAAATGAATGCTTTGTTGGCTTCGGTATTTGACAAGCATTTCAACCCGTTAGAGGATTTGTAGAGTGACCTGCAAGATGAATATGACCTCAGGAAAAGGAATTATGAGAGGTTGATTATTTCACTCATGGTGGAGTTCGGGATCAAAGATGATATTCTGGATACATTGGTAGATGATGGAGTTGTATTAGATCCATCTTATGAAGCATTAAACATTGGTACAATTTTTTTTGATCTGGTAGATTGGGATAGTGAGGAGACTATTGACATCAAGCAGATAGGGCAACCAGTCCTAGATAGGAGTATTCAATGGGTTGTTCTAAGAACCAAAACTCCTAGGGGTCCAGCTCCTAAGAAGGGGAAGGGATATAAGAGAATCAAGAGGAAGTTGCCTCCCAAGGATCCTTTGGAGTTATTCCCACCTGATATTGAAGAGATTGAGCTTGAAGCATCGGCTCAAGATGAACCAGAGGTACAAGAGGAGGATGCCCAAATAGGACCCATGGCTTCAACACCAATAATAGGTGTGTCATCTACTCAAGTCCCACTTACAAAGCATCAAGGTAAAGAGATGCCTAAGGGAACTCTTTATGATACAAATGAATCATTGAAGGGAAAAGGACTAGAGGTGGAGATTCATGATGTTGGAACGGACTCTAATGAGACTTTTTTAGAGAAGGATGCACAAGAAAATATGCCTCTAGAAGAGGATACTGAACATGTGCTAACAAAGGAGGATCAGTGGGCACTATTTGTGGAAGCAAAAAGGTATTTAGATGCTCAAGCACATGCAAAGGTAGTGGAGAAAAAAAGACAATTGATTCTAGGGCACAAGAAGATGCCTCACTTAACCGACAACAAGCATAAGCCAAGCAAAGAGATGATGAACTATAGAAATAAGAAAAGAAAAAGGAGCAGGAGCTCAAGACCAAGGAAGAAAATGAAAAGCTCGAGTTGGTGCAGAAGATTCATGAGCTTGAAGAAGAAAAAGCTAAGAAAATGAGGGAAATAGAATTCCTTGTGGCTAAAATTAAAGTAATTGAAGAAGCTCATAAGAAGAAGGAAGAGGCAGAAAGTATAAAAAAGGAAAAAGATGCTGAGGAGCTTTCCAAATAGTTACAAAAGGAAAAGGAAGCCTTAGAAAAGCTTCAAGCATTCGAAGAAGAGAGGAACAACTTGATTGAGGAAAAGAGATTAGAAGAGGAAGAAATAAAGAAGGAACAAGAGGACAGGAGGGTACAAGAGTAGAAAGACAAAGAAGAATCTGAAAAGCTTGCACAAAAAGATGTAGAAGGAGAGCAACAAAATTGACAAAAGGTTGATTCCCAACCTAAGGTTATAATGTTGAAACCTTTATCATCTACAACTGTTTCTTCTTATTCAACTATGATGGCCACTACTCCAAGTGCTCCTACTTGGTTGAAATTGGATCTTCAAAAGAGGCTAGTAACCTCATCATAGACTCTTGATTTGGAGGATATGATGAAGGAGATTCAGAAAGAAAGGCCCAAGAAGAAGGCCAAAATCCTACATTCCACTAGACTTACTGAAAGAGGAGAAATCATTGTTGAATGTGCAATACCGGTGGTGGACAAGGATGTAGGAGAGATGTTGCTAACGGATTACCAGTTGGGCACAGTTAATTTGGGGAGAACCACCAAAGATCAACAAATGAACTTGCTTGATGTGGTAGCATCGTCCACCAGATCAAGAATGATGAAGGACAAAGAAAGAAAAGATGAGCTTAAGGCTCAGCTGGATCAATTGCATGTTTTCTTAAAAAGTGTTTCTACTCCGAGGTCACAAAAAATTGCCACCATCGAGACACAATTTTTTCTTAGTAAGGAAGAGGTGGCTGATTTGGTACAGGTAAGGAGTAAGGAAAAAATGATGGATAGCTGGATTGACAGCCTAAATCACGAAATAGGTGAAGTGTTGGGAGACAATTTTGAGGTCCACAGGATGGCAATGGAGTTGATAGAAGAAATGAAGCAACATGTTAAAGAGTTGGGAGAACAAGAAGAGGAGTACAAAGGACATGTTCAGAAGCTAAAAGAGATTAGTAAATTGCCAAAGTCTACTCTTCTACAGCAGTCAATCCTTGAAGAAGACAATGCACATTTCTTGGGAAAGACCTCCAACATAATCCGGTTTAGATCAGACTTTTTGTATAAACATAAGGATGAAGGTCAAGATTCCAGTAGGGATCTAAATGAATAGATTGATGAGTTAGAAGCAGTGATTGCTATTATAGTAAATTTGGACATACCGGTAAAGGATGGCCTACCTTTAATTCAATTAAAAGAGAAATGGAATGATAGACTTAAGGAGGATGTGCAAAAGGGAGATATTGAAGAGGATCTTCTGTCAGACTGATTAATGGATATTAAAGAAGAGGTGAGAGCTACTAGATGGGAGTTGACAAAGTTAAAAGATATGAGGGAGTTTGTTGCTACTGACTTGAAGAGAATCAAGTTTGAGGACAGCTGAATTGATGGGCTAGATTCGGATATGCTTCAACAAGTCTTCTCTAGTTATGATGAGTACACTTTAGAAAAAACTCTGCATGGATAAATGGTAGTCCTATCTCCGCATGCATAACTGATAGTTCTATGAGCACATGGCTTCTTTTCTCCTCTATCTTGTTCTGTCTAGTTTACTAAATGTTTAATGTAGGAACTCGAGATCAATTGATCTGAGTTTCCAAGAAAAATTCAAGTTCCTGAAAAGGTGGATCCCAACTTAAGATAGGAAGGAATTCATATTTTGGTACATCTATAAATACGCATAGGGTATCATATTGTAAAGGTTGGCTAATAAGAGTAAAATTGGCCACCTGATAGTAGGAGATAGAATTTTATAGCTTTACAAAGATACTTTGTTATGATCTAGTTATAGTTGAATACAAGTATAATTTTTTACACAATATGGTGTTAGAATTGAGTTTTACTTGATGAGGTTGATGAATTATAATCTATATGTATGCCATTGATTGTGCTGAAGCATGAGTGTTTCTTATGTGATACCTAGACCCCATCCTCGTAGGGTATTGATACCTACATTGCCACCACCACTTACTGCACCTAGATTTCAACCAAATCCATGTACACTACCACCAATTCAACCTACATCACCACCAGTTAGGCCTGTGTTGCTGCCAATTCGGCCTATATCACCACCACCTACTCGACCAATCCTACCTATGGATTACTTTGTGAATAATCCCTCTCTGCTAGGGACTATCCTAGGGGGAATCCATGATCTACCAAAGAACCTAGAAAATTTTTGTCCTAAGTACATGCATGGCGAATCAAGAAGTGCTAAGGAGCATATACAAGCATTCAAAGATTCTTGTACTCATGCTCAAATTTCTCATCAGGACGTGGTATGTAGATTGTTTCCTTATTGTTTGGGGGACATGGCATATAATTGGTATTTAAATCTGCCCCAAGGATCTATTATGGGTTGGACATATTTAGAGAATACTTTCATTAATCAATTTAGGGTCTATGTAGACCCTGCCATCTTGTATCACTAGTTTTCCACCATAAGAAAGGAACATCATGAGTCATTGCCTCTATTCAACACTAGATTCTAGAGGATGTATTATAGGCTACAAGATCCATACTTAGTGGCTGAAAATATGGCTATTTAGGCATATTTAAGGGTTGTTGATCCCTTGATTGGCCTATTTTTGTAGAGAACTTATCAGGCCAATGAGATTAACTCTTTGTCTAAGGTTTATCATCAAGTCATCAAATTGCAACAACAGATAAGTCTGCAGTCAAGATGTTTAGGAACATCTCTTCCTCCCATGAATTATCAGGTACCTAACCCACCACTGTACAACACTATCCCATGGATGTCTTATTCTCAATATGGACCTATGCCTGAGTTGCAAGCCCCACCTACTATGCCCTTTTTTGAAAATAGCATTCAATATTCCTCCCAACAACCTCAAAATCAACCACAACAAGTAGGAGGATCAACCCATGTTCATTCCCCATCCATAGTGCAGAATGTGCAAAATGAACAAACTGTTCAACTGACTAGTGAGTTAGAAACTCTCAAGAAGACTCTATCTCATATGTCTAATGACATGGCACAACTTAGGCAAAACCCTCCCCACCACCAAAACTAGAATTATCAAAACCAAGGAGGTTACAAAAACTAGGGGAATTATTCTAATCAGAATGTGAATCAGAACTCCTCTAAAAAAAATTACCAAAATCAGAACGAAGGATTTAACCAGAGGTCCAACAACAACAATAGGTAGTGGAATACTGGACCTAACAATGGGGGAGTTCCCCATAATTATCAATCAGGTGAGAAGAGATCGCATACTGCTAATATGGTTGATCTTAATTTCATGACTAATTGGTGCAGGCTACATGATATCACAACACATTTTGAGGTTAATTGCCTAGAAATGGAGAAAATTGTGAAGATTGCACAAGTTGATGCTCATCCTCCAGCAAGAAATTCCAATCAAGATAATGGGCTAGGCAGTATTGCTATAAATTATGAGACTATTGAAGAGAAATATCAATTTCCTATATAAGGAGATAATGAGCCAGAGGAAGATGTATATGATGCCCAAGCCTTTCAATCCAAAGGAGGTCACTTTATGAGAAATTAGAATAAGGGACCATTTACTACATCTGCACCCCCAAACAACATGGTCCCACGAAACCAAAATGCAGATAATAACCCACCACCACCAAAGGGACCTTCTAACCTTCAGAACAGAGGCAATCTGGCTCCTTTTCCTAAATATCAAGTGAGGAATAATTCAAAATTTGATTTTATTATAGAATTGTAGAGACATAAGACATCCTTGTCATTCTTTGACATCATGAAGTGGTGTCCAGCTCAATGAGAAGTGGTATTGAAAGCTTTCGAGGAGGCAGACTGCTTAAAGGGAAAAGGTAAAGTGACTCCAACAAAGGAGACAAATGTAACCATCTATAAAGGTAAGACCAGTACTCCATGTTTTCTTTTAAGTCGAAGGATTTTTGGAAAGAATTTGCACAACTATTTTTTGGATTCTAGAGCATCGAGTAATGTTATGCCCTTTTCAATATGTAAGAATTTAGGATTAAGTCCTATCCTGACCAATAAGAAAGTGATCCAGTTAGACAAGACAAAGGTCAATGTTGTAGGAGAACTAAAGAACATGCATGTATAGGTTGGATCAGATCCAAGGATCCAAACCTACATAGATATCAAAGTGGGTGACATCCCAGAGACATATAGTATGCTCCTAAGTTGGGAACTAATGAAAAGTATTGTGGGATATTTGTCCTTGGATTTCTCTCACATGTGGTTACCATGGAAGGGGGTAACAACACAGATAAGGATTGAGAGTGAACCAAGGCTCAAGCATATGATTATAGAATATGATGCTTCAAATGAAGTAGCATACTTTGAGACTGAGATAGGAGTTTACAAACAAGAGGAAGTTCTTAATTTCTCTGTATTCAATCCTAAGGATACATTGCCCCTAGAACATAGTGATCCAATGATTTGCATCAACCAATAGGTTCTAATAAGAAAATTACAACAAGATAGGCTAGTATTAGGAGGAGAAACTGATTTGAGTAATTTGTTGCTTCCTAATTGTTGTATGATTCATTATCAAAATCATTCAGAGTTAACATGTCAATCATGCCTAGATATTCTAAGTCATGTAGGCCAGCCTTAGCAAATATGTCAAGAGGAACCCAAGATCCCCGTCAATGAGTTTTCTTTTAAAGTTAAGGATGCTACCATTCTCAATCGAACTAGCCTTTCTCAAGAGGAAGGTTCCTCACTAGTAGAGTAGACTTAGGTTTTGTACTCTAAAATTCAAGAGGAAATTGAGGTATCTTAGTTCCTCTTTAATACACCTACCCTAAATACTCTACCAATGCCCAAAGCATTGATGAGAGATGAATTGGATTGCAATTTAACCCAAGAACTCACTCAAGAAGTGGTTGTTGAATAAGTTGAAAACATAGAAAAACCTTCAAGTGAATCTTGTCCCAAGTCAATTTATGATGACCAGAAAAAGTTTGAGCCGACACACATCCTAGGTAAGTCATCTCTCATTATCCCTAAAAAGAAAGAGCTCCCAGCCACATACCAATTGTGGACTCTTAAATTTGATGGTTCCAAATCCAAGGAAGGAAGTGGAGTAGGGATTAAACTAACCAACCTGAAAGGGAAGACTTAATTTTCTTCTTATAGATTGCAGTATGGTTGCACAAATAACGTGGACTTATGTTTGCTCATAAAAATAAGGTTACTGCTCTCATGGTCATGGGGGATTCTAAAGTGATTGTAAAACAGGTACGTAGCCAGTATACATGTCATAACAAAAGATTGGTTGCGTACACAAATAGAGTGTGGAATTTAATTGAAGATTTTGATGCTTTTGGGATTACTCTGATCCCTAGAGAAGCTAATAAAATTCCAGATGCCCTTGATTTTGCTACTAGTACTTTGGAACCCATGCAAGATTCTAATCTAAAGAGATTTTCAGTTGAGTTGATTTCAGTCCCAGCTGTTCCTAATAATGTCTGACACTTTCAGGTATTTGATGATGATCAGCATATATTGGAATTTTTGGCAAGTTCTGATGTTTTTGAAAGGTAGATAATAGATGAATCTGAAAGAGATCAGGGAGATTGGGATCCATAAAATAATAGTCCAGAAGGGATATTAGATTGAAAGAGAAATAATATTCCAAAGGGGATGGTAGCTTTGGAGAGAATATTTGATTCCGAACCAAGAGCTCATCAAAGGGTTCCTACAGAGAGTGATGGAGGGAAGTATGAATCTGTTAATTTGACTCACTCAGGCTTTGAAAGGAATGTTCTTATAGAAAAGACTTGTCCTCAAGACATTAAGGACAAGATAGTCAAAGTTTTGGAGGAGAACATTGAAGCCATTTCTTGGAGTCATGATGACCTGAAAGCCTTTGACACTTCGGTGATCACACATACCATACCTCTCAAGCCAGAAACCAAGCATTTTTGTCAGAAACAACGCCCGGTCAATGCTTTAATTGAGCCCTTGATCCAGAAAGAGGTACAAAATCTCCTAGCTGTAAGAATAATTTTTCTTGTTAGACATTCTACTTGGGTGGAAAATTTAGTTCCTGTACGCAAAAAGAATGGTGAAATCAAATTATGTGTTGATTTCAGGAATCTAAACAAAGCCTCTGAGAAGGATACTTATCCATTTCCTTCTCTTGATGAAGTATTACAAAAGGTTAATGGATCTTAGATGATGTCATTCTTAGATGGTTATTCTAGGTACATCAGGTCCTTATCAGTCATGAGGATAGAATGAAGACCACTTTCACCACCAAATGGGGCACATTTTCCTATCAAAGGATGCCATTCAGTCTTATCAATGCTGGAGATACTTTTCAATGAGAAATGGATGTAGCTTTCAATGATTTGATAGGGAACTCTATAATTATCTATGTGGATGATTTAACCATCTTCTCCAAGAATAGAGAAGACCATGCTGCTGATCTAGAAAAATTTCTCAAGAAATGTATAATCTATGGTGTCTCTCTGAATCCAAGGAAGTGTGTGTTTGGAGTATCTAAAGGGAAACTCTTAGGTCACATCATATCAGAGGAAGGGATATCTATAGTAACCTAATTGAGTGGAGGCTATCTTGAAATTGACAAGGCCACGCAGCAAGAAAGAAATGAGATCCTTCTTTGGGAGGATCAATTTTGTTAGAAAGTTTATAACAGGGTTTACGAAGATTGTCAAACCTCTTAGTGAAATTATGAAGAAATACGAAAAGATTGAGTGGAGTAATGAGGCTAAATATTCTTTCTCGCATATTAAACAATCTATATCTGAGGCACCTATTTTGACAAGCCTAGATTATCTAAAACCTTTTTATATCTTTTCTTTTGCTTCTGACCATTCATGTGCAGCTCTATTAACACAACGAAGAGGAGAGGGAGAGGAAAGACCTGTTGCCTTCATGATCTCTCCATTTAAAAATGCAAAAGTGAGATACCCACCATTGGAGAAACAAGCCTTTGCATTGGTATGGGTAGTAAAGAAGTTTAGACATTATATAATTTGAATTCAAGTATTGGCCATAGTTCCAGATCCAGTTGTGAAGTCTCTTTTGATGTAGAGTGAGTTGGGAAAGCGAAGAGGAAAGTGGATGGAAATTCTACAAGAATTTTACTTAGAGATTCATCTGATGAAACTTTTTCAAGGGAAAGGTTTATCAAAAGAAATGGAAGAGGTCAACAAAACCATCACTTATCAGCAATATACTATCCAATCATTTACTAAGGATCCATGGTATATAGACTTGATTTTCTTCCTCCTCAATAACAGATGTCTAGAAGGAACGAATGCTACTCAAAGGAGAGAATTGAGGATGAAGAGTGCTCACTACATGCTTAAAGGGGGATCCATCTACAAAAATAATTTTCAAGGGATTTACCTACATTGTTTGGATCAGCAAGAGGCCAAGCATGCCATTTCTGAGTTTCATAAAAGGCATGGAATAGGGCATGGATCTGTTGATGCTTTGGCTCATCGGATTCTTAGATCAGGCTATTATTGGCCTGATGTATTCTGGGATGCACATCAACATTACAGAACTTGTCATGTATGTCAAAATTTTGAACCCAAGGAAAGAAATCTTGCAATGCCTTTGCAACCAGTGTATGAGGTAATGTTGTTTTCTCAATGGGCCCTAGATTTTGTAGGTATTATTAATCCTAATTCTTCTACAGGTCATAAATTCATCTTGACTACAATTGATTACTGTACACGCTGGACTGGGCCTCAAACCTAAAAAAACAACACCATGGAGGTGGTCATCAAATTTTTGACTGAGAAAATCACAACCAGGTTCGGAGTTCCATTTGCTCTGGTATGTGATAGTGGCCCTACTTTTTCTTCTGCTAAATTCATTTCATGGGCATATGAACATAAAATTGTTTTGAAATATCCATCCAATTACTACCCTCTGGGAAATGGAGTGGTTGAGTCCACAAATAAAGACTTGTTGGAAGTAATAAGAAAGTTGTTAGAGAACAATCCTAGGGACCGGCACACCTAGTTGAGATTTTCCCTATGGGAAGATGGAACCCAAATCAAAGCAGCTCTAGAAATTTCACCTTTTAAGTTATTCTATGGTCAAGACCTAGTTTTCCCAATCCATTTACAAATACCTATTTTTAAGTTTATGCAGGAATTTTATTCCAAGGATGATAGGATCGAAGTTAGATTACTTGATTTTCTTAATATGGAAGAACAAAGGGATGTTGCTTTGCAACAATTCTCTAAGCATTAGGCTGTCGTCAAATGCTGGTTTGACAAAAGAGCCAAGATAAAAGCCTTTAGGATATCAGATCTTGTATTGCTATGGGCTAAAGCCAGAGAAAATAATGGAGATCACTGGAAATTTGATAGACTTTGGTTAGGTCTTATCAAGTGACTGAGATACTAGGCGAGAATGTTTTTCATTTGAGTACCTTAATAGGAGAACTTGTTCCATTGCCAATTAATGGTTAGTTTCTCAAGCACTATTTTGGTGCATGAAAGAACTGATGTTTTAACAAAGAATGTATTATACTGTATCATATGTAATTAATTTTTAAGTTTTTGTTTTTGGTTTTGTTTTATTTATTTATTTCTGTTCTTTTCTTTCTTTTTGTTTTTTTTGTTTATCTTGTTTTGTTGGGGATTTTTATTTTTGTCCATATCAAGACAAGGGGTTGTTATTCAAAGTATGCTATTGGTACTAGGAGAGAAATTGTTTTAGGTATTTTCATCATCATCGTTTGAGAAAGGATTTCATTCTGAAACTTATTTCTTATGATCATTCTAATATTGGTTTGAAAAGCTATTTAAGGATAGAAGATGCATTGTGAATATCTCATGAATTATGACCAAAAATCTATCACCAAACTAGATAACATCTGCATGATTAAATGCCTATTTGTTTTAGAGTAGCTCTACCTTTGATTCAAGTGAAAAAATACAATTCCAAGGCTATCATGAAATCCATTGTAGTTCTCAACCTACATTTTAGATTCATTGTATCTGGGTATTGAGGAAGGTGCATAAAATATTTTCACAAGTGAAGTAAAAGAAAAGAGAAAGAAAAGAAAGAAAGAAAAGGCAAGCTCAATATCAATTGGGTAATCAAGAATCTCTATTGGTTCTATGGACGCTTGGCTAGCAATAGAGAAATTATTTGAGAGAACTAGAGGCATCTCCATCGGGGCTATGGATGCCTGTCTGGCAGCGGAGCAATACCTAGGATTTTATTGCATGATAGTTAAAGGACTCAACTTATGTAGCTTGAATCTTAGGTATGGTTGTTCAAGAGCAAAGAAAGTATCTATAAAGAATGATGCACAATATATGCACACACTCAGATTCAAAAATAAATCATGAGCAAATACATCTGAGATTCCATCTCAACCTTATCTTATATATACCTAATCTTATTCAAGTTGGCATGCTTCATAAACCAGGTAATTTTTGGTTGACTGAAATTTTCTTGGGTGTCTTGAAAATGGGTAAACCATTTTCCCAGCCACATCACCATTTGTTATGCCTTGCATAACCATCCCATATTTTGTCTTGGTCAAAATGGGTCCCCCTTTCTGTTTTTTTCCTTGATTGTTTTTCAAACAAAGTTTGGAGTCTTTCTTTTCAAACACTGTGTTTCTTTGGTTTGTTTTATCGGAACTAGAGCTAGAATCGAATAGGGTTTTGAAACTTGTTTCAAAGATTGATTTCGGGCCCTGTCTTGATGGTCTTTTTGTTTACCTTTTAGTTTTGTCTTTGTCGTAGTCGAAGCTAGAGTGGAAGTTAAGTTTGAATTAATTCAAAGTTAAAAAATCAAATACCATTCCGCCTCCACCTCCGATTTTTGGTCTTTCGTTTTAACTTAGGTTTTTGTGATAGGTTTTCCTATTTCACTCTTTTTGTTTTATTTTGTCATTTTGTTTCACTTTCTTCTTTGTTGGCGGAATTGCAACCGGAATGGGTACCGAGTTGGAAATTTAGACAGGTTTCTAAATCATTTCTCATCCCGATTCTGCTCCTACCGATTTTTGTCGTTGACTTTACTGAAGTCGCACAGTAATGATGTGCCAGTTCCTTCTGCAGTTCGGACTCTACTCTACCACATTTATGGCATTAATTATAGGTTCCATGCACATGTGTAACTATTATTTTTTACCTTAATTAGGGATTAACTCAAAGTTATCATCACTATTGAAATGATCAAGAGTGAATTAGAATTGCAGTGGAGCATTTATGCATGTGAATTGATCAAAAAAGAGATAGTTGCGTGTGGAATTACTTCAAGGGATTGACTTAGTTATTTGGTGTTTGAGGTAAAGTTTTTGTTCTTCTCTTTTTTTTTATTTCATGTTTTACGTTTGTTCGTTTCGGTGGTTTCTTTTGAATTCGTGATTCTTGATTCTATTGTTCCCTAGTTGTTTTTCTTTTATCATGGTCATTTTAACATTTTAATTATGACCTTACCGTGATGCCCTAGTTTTAGAATCACATAGATTAATTGCTGTTTTTACTTTAGTAGGGTTTGGTAGATCATGCTTTTTACTTAGGAATCTTATTTCGTATTAGATCTGGTTAAGTTAAATGCGGTTAAATTTGTTCCCTAGTTGTTTGAAATCGACGGTTTTGGATTTAGGGTTTAACATGTCTGGTTTTAAAATATGATGCCCTAATCTTGTACGGTTGCCTCTCAGTCATATGGGGATGGTCTTGCATAGGTTATTTTAAGCCCTTTCAGTTTGATATGACCTAGTCCTTAGAATCCTAAAATTATTTATTAGTCTGTTGAAATATTTATGACGTTGCGATTATTTTAAGCGGAAGCAGGATCATAATTGATTTAGACTTCGTAATAGGTTTTTTAATTAGTGTCAATTCCATTTTCATCTTGTCTCTGACTCTGTTTTCAGAACCGGAATTGAATGTGAAATTTGCAAAATCTTCATGGAACCAAATCGGTTTTCATTCCGATTCTGATTCCATTTACCATTACAACTCCAACTCTGGTCCCACCTATTATTACTATAAGCTTATTGACTATTTTGACTCTGATCCCAACATTATTTTAAAAGAGACTGTTAAAATATTTTCTGCCTGGTTCCGTCTCTGGTATAAGTATGAAGGGTAAGGTTTTTAAAGAATATTTTGTGATATTTATTCAAGGGTCTAATTTGAGGTTTTGTTGCAAGAAACTAAAGAATGTCAGGAGTATTAGGAGAAGCTTCCCAAAGGAATCAACCTGAAGAAACTTCAAAGGCTACAACTAAACATAAGAAGATTAAGCCAGAGAAGTTACACTATACCTTGAGGTATAACCACAGGATTCATGTTGTCACTACAAGCTAGGTGGAATCAGATTGGGTAGATGTAACTGATATTAATTTAGGCCCATTCAATTTTGAGGAGCTATACTTAGAAACATTCACTGAGGATGCAATAGGGAGGACTCTAAGAATAATTTTTTCTAGCTTGGCTGACATTACTATATTTCCTTTGTCCATCAAATGCCCAGAATTAATCATGACAGTAGTAGCAGCCTATAATCCGGCTACTAGACAATGCATAGATTCATAGGATAATATAATTATAGATATAACTCCTCAGATGTTTCAACACATGTTTAGTGTCCTTGATCCAAATAAGTTGGTAAAGTTAAATGAGGCAGATGATTTAGAGAAATATAGCAAACACAAGGAAGCCAACAAGGCTCATTTGAATAATAAGTGGTTGAGAACGTAGAAGAAGTCCCTAACCAAGCTCTCAGATCAACCAAAGAAGGCAGATTTTTACAAAGAAGTATTAGACCTGATAATGATGTTGTCTAGGGTCTTTGGGAAGAGGGATGCATTTCATTTCAAGGAATGGATGTTTCCCTTCCTCTAGACAATTTTGAATGACAAGCAAAAGTTTGATTGGTCCATGATTTTCTCAGATACTATTCATGATCAGCTAACCAGAATAAGGGAAACCAAAATCTTTTTCATGACTTCTTATGTTGTTTATGCAATAGCCAGAGAAGGTATCTTTGTAGGTTTGAACAGAGTGGGAATATTGGGAGAGGCTGATGGACAAAAAAAGTTATAGAATCACTATGACCAGCTATCCCTACAGGTTGTTAAAAGACAATTTAGAAGGGTTAATGATGCATTCCTATATGTAGTCATTAACCAACTTAATGGAGATGTCAGATGCAAATTGAGTCAAAAAGCCATGGCCTTTATCACAGAATGGGGGTCTTGGTAAATCTGATACCCCAGGTTCACATATTTCAGGCTGGCTGGATTTGAGGGTCATCCCCACTTACTACCAAGGTGTTGCAGAAACAGGATGGTACTGATGGAGTTTGTCTATCAAGCTCTAGGGCATTAATGCTTGATTTGGGATGAAGCACAAAATAGGTTATCATAAGTTTCCCATGAAATTGGGAGAATACATCAGCCCACACCTGGTGGGAGCTAAGGTGGTTTGCAGTGAATTGATACATTTGAATTTGGGCTTGTATACTGTCCGAAAGCATTTTGACCCAAAGAAGAAAATGAATGCTTTGTTGGCTTTGGTCTTTCACAAGAATTTCAACTTGTTAGAGTATTTATGGAGTGACTTGCAGGATGAATATGACCTTAGGAAAAGGAATTATGAGAGGTTGATTGTTTCACTCATGGTGGAGTTTGGGATCAAAGATGATATGTTAGATACATTGGTAGATTATGGATTTGTATTGAATCCATTTTATGAAGCATTAAACATTGGTACAATAATTTTTGATCCACTAGATTGGGATAGTGAGTAGACTATTGACATCAAGCAAATACGGTGACCAGTCCTAGGTAGGAGTATTCAATGGGTTGTTCTAAGAACCAAAACTCTTAGGGATTCAACTCCTAAGAAGGGGAAGGGTTATAAGAGAATCAAGAGGAAGTTGCCTCCCAAGGAGCCTTTGGAGCTCTTCCCGCTTGATATTGAAGAGATTGATCTTGAAGCATCGGTTCAAGATGAACCAGAGGTACAAGAAGAGGATGCCCAAACAGGACTTGTGGTTTCAACATGAGTAATAGGTGAGTCATCTACTCAAGTCACACTTACAAAGCAACAAGGTAAAGAGATGCCTAAGGGAACTCTTTATGATATAGCTGAATCATTGAAGGGAAAAGGAGTAGAGGTGGAGATTCATGATGTTGGAACAGACTCTGATGAGACTTTTTCAAAGAAGGATGCACAAGAAAATATGCCACTAGAAGAGGATATTGAACATGTGCTGACAAAGGAGGATCAGTGTGCACTATTTGACGAAGCAAAAAGAGCTTCGAATGCTCAAGAACATGTAGAGACTATGGAGAAACAAAAAGAAATTGATGCTAAGGCACAAGCAAATTCCTTACTTCAATGACAACAAGAAAAAGCCAAGCAAAGAGATGATGAACTATAGAAATAGAAAAACAAAAAAGAGCAGGAGCTTAGGACCAAGGAAGAAAATGACAAGCTCGTGTTGGTGCTGAAGATTCATGAGATTGAAGAAGAAAAAGCTAAGAAAAGGAGGGAAAGAGAATCCCTTGTGGCTAAAATCAAAGTAATTGAAGAATCTTATAAGAATAAGGAAGAGAAAAAATGTATACAAAAGGAAAAAGATGTTGAGGAGCTTACCAAACAGCTACAAAAGGAAAAGGAAGCCTCAGACAAAATTCAATCATTTGAAGAAGAGAGGAACAAGTTCATTAAGGAGAAGAGATTAGAAGAGGAAAAATGAATTAAGGAACAGGAAGACAAGAGGGTGCAAGAGCAAGAAGACAAAGAAGAAGCTGAAAAGCTTACACAAAAAGATGTAGAGGGAGAGCAACAAAATTTGGAAAAGGTTGATTCTCAACCTAAGGTTAGTATGCCGCAACCTTTATCATCTACACCTGCTGCTTCTTCTTCAACTATGATGGCCACTACTCCAAGTGCTTCTACTTGATTGAAATTGGATCTTCAAATGAAGTCGGTAACCTCATCACAACCTCTTGATTGGGAGGATATGATGAAGGAGATTGAGAAAGAAAGGCACAAGAAGAAGGCCAAAATCCTACATTCCACTAGAATTACTGAAAGAGGAGAAATCATTATTGAATGTGCAATACCGGTGGTAGACAAGGATGTAGGAGAGATGCAGCTGACAAATTACCAATTAGGCACAATTAATTTGGGAAGACCCACCAGGGATCAACAAATGAACTTGCTTAATGTGGTAACATCATCCACCAAGTCAAGAATGATGAAGGATAAAGAAAGAAAAGATGAGCTTAAGGCTCAGCTGGATCAATTTCATGTTTTCTTGAAAAGTGTTTCTACTCTGAGGTCACAACAAATTGCCACCATTGAGACAAAAATTTTGCTTAGTAAGAAAGAGGTTGATGATTTGGTACAGGTAAGGAGTAAGGTGGAAATGATGGATAGATGGATTGAAAGGCTAAATCAGGAAATAGGTGAAGTGTTGGGAGATAGTTTTGAGGTCCATAGGACGACAATGGATTTGATAGAAGAAATGAAGTAGCATGTTAAAGAGTTAGGAGAACAAGAAGAGGAGTATAGAGGATATGTTCAAAAGCTAAAAGAGATAAGTAAATTGCCAAAATATACTCTTCTAGAGTAGTCAATCCTTGAAGAAGACAACACAAATTTCTTGGAAAAGACCTCCAGCATAACCCGGTTTAGATCATAATTTTTGTATAAACATAGGATGAAGGTCAAGATTCCAGTAGGGACCTAAATGAACAAATTGATGAGTTAGAAGTAGTGATTTCTATTATAGTAAATTTTGATACACCGGTAAAGGATGGTCTACCTTTAAGTCAATTAAAAGAGAAATGGAATGATAGACTTAAGGAGGATGTGCAAAAGGGAGATGTTGGAGAGGATTTGTTGGACCAATTAATGGATATTAAAGAAGAGGTGAGAGCTGCTAGATGGGTGCTGACAAATTTAAAAGATATTAGGGATTTTGTTGCTGCTGAACTGAAGAGAATCAAGTTTGAGGACAACTAGATTGATGGGCCAGATTCATATATGCTTCAGCAAGTCTTCTCCAGTTATGATGAGTACACTTCAGAACAAACTCTGCATGGATAACTGATGGTCCTATCTCTGCATGCGTAACTGATAGTTCTATGAGCACATGGATTCTTTTCTCCTCTATCTTCTTCTTTCTAGTTTACTAAATGTTTAATGTAGGAACTCAAGATCAATTGATTTGAGTTTCCAAGGAAAATTCATGTTCCTGAAAAGGTGGATCTCAACTTAAGATTATAAGGACATCATATTTTTGTACATCTATAAATACCCATGGGGTATCATATTGTAAAGGTCGGCTAGTAAGAGTAAAATTTTCCACCTGATAGTAGGAGATATAATTTTATAGCTTTATAGAGATACTTTGTTATGATTTAGTTATAGTTGAACACAATTACATGTTTTTACGCAATATGGTGTTAGAATTGAGTTTTACTTGATAAGGTTGATGAATTATAATCTATCTGTATGCCAGTTATTGTGTTGAAGCATGAGTGTTTCTTATGTGATGAAAGTCCTTAGAAGAAGCCAGATTTAAAGATTATTTCATTAGATTATTTGTGGATTGAATTATTAAAAGTCTGTTGATCTATGAACTTGGCAACAAATGAGAATTTTTGTTATTTTGGAATCTTTTGGGTATTATGATATGTGGTTGTGATAGTTGAATTAAGCATCATAGATACATGCAATAGTATGGATTATTCTAGAGGTTGCATTATATTATGGTTTTCTTGAACTTTTGGAAGAACATTCATTGTTCAATATATATGTCTAGATATTAGATAAGTTTATTGATGTTTCACTGATGTACACCTTGATCTATCTTTTTCTTTTATTTAAAAAACCCCCCTTTGTTATAAGAACAGTTTGATGAATCATTCATTGTATGTATTCCTTATTACCAACACAGGCCCCTTGAATATTATAGTTGCATGGACCAATTGAGTGACACCAAATAGTTGATAACCAATTACCAAGACCTTGGGAGTTAGGCTACTATATGTTGTCTTTCTTTTTCAGGAGAAATAGAGTAGAAATATTTTGTTTAAACATTGTTTGTGCCATTTTCACGATCAATAGGTACCAAGGAATCTACACATATCTTCATGACAACACCTTACCATCAGACCTCACATGTAACCAGCAAAAATACTTTATCCAATGCACCACCTATTACACCATCATAGGTTATACACTTTATCAACATGGGTATGATGGAACCCTCCTTTGGTATTTAAATGAGACTGAAGCTCACATTGCATTGGTAGAAGTACATAGCCATATATGTGGGGCCCATTATAATGGTATGGCCCTAGCCAAGAGGATTCTAAGAGTAGGATATTATTAGCCTACTATGGAATAGGATTCTTGTGAGTTACTCAAGAGGTATCTTCCCTATCAGCAACATACAGATCTGATTCATGCTCTTGCACAAGAGTTACAACCCATCATGACACTGTGGCCATTTTCACAATGGGGTTTCAATTTGGTTGCCAGTATTTACCCTCCATCCTCCGATGGTCATACTTTCATCATCACAACCACTGAATACATTAATAAGTGGGTGGAAGCCATACCACTCACCCAAATTACTGGTGTTCAGATATCCAAATTCATCCTTTACCATATCCTCTGTAGGTATGGAATCCCCTCCACCATCATTACTGAAAATGGAAATCCATTCAAAAACAAGTGCATGAAATTCCTCTATGAGACTTATCATATCCAACATTGTTGGTCTACCCCCTATTACCCCCAGGGTAATGGTCAAGCAGAATAAACCAACAAAACCTTGATTAAAATCATTAAAAAGATGGTTAATAATAGTGGTCGAGATTGGCATCTCCACCTCCATCCCACCCTTTTGGCGTACCACACTTCCATCCATACCCCCACTGGTGCCATTCCATACTCCTTAGTTTATGTTGTCGAAGCCATCTTTCTGATCAAAGTAAAAATCCCATCACTTTGTATATCTCTGAAGAATTTGATCATTGATGAAGACACCTGTGTTCCACGACTTGCTCAACTAGAACTCCTAGATGAAAAATGGGTCAAAGCCTACAACCATCAATGATCCTATCAACATCGGCTCAAGAGAAGCTACAATAAGAAGGTCTTCCCTCATCAATTCAATGTTGGTGATCTAGTCCTTAAAGAAAATTAGTGGAAACAACAAGATCAGGATAAGAAGGGAAAGTTTGAAGATAGTTGGTTAGGCCCTTACGTCGTCACCACAAAATATGGTTTTGGATAATACAGGTTGTCTAAACCTAAGGGAAAACCCCTAGAAGAATCCATCAATATCATGCATCTAAAGAAGTTTTATACTTAGGTCAGTTGGGGTATCCTTCTTGGTAAAAATCACAAAATCCAAGAAAATAAAAAGAAAAAATCCAAAAATAGTAAAGAGAAATAATTCATCTGATGGTGAAAACCACCCCTATGTGGTGCCTTGGATATGTATGAATGGTGAAAAATAGGTAAAAGGAACCATTCCTATAGGGCTTAATCATTATCTACCTTGCATCCTAGTTACATTATAATTTATCCATCCAGATCTCAATATCCTTACCATCCTATCAACCCTATCCTCCCATCCGCTTGCATCATCTAGCCACTTGGCATATTTTTGGTTGAGCATTGGATGAACATCATCTTCTATCTGACATCCTGAGCTTTTATCCTAATCTGAGCTAGTGTCTCTTTTTCATTTTGGGCATCTCTATCTAGGTCATTCATCATGTTGGTCTCCATCAAGATCCCATCTCATTTTTGGTGACCTACGTTGCCCCTACGCTTTTAGGCAAGGCCGATCATATGATCTGCCCTCGAGGATTTTTTCATGTCATCTCTTGTCGTTTGTCTCATCTTCGGAAAACTACATTGTCCCTATTCTTTCATGTAGGCAAGGTTGATCACTTGATCCACTCTCGAGGCTTTTTTTGGTGTCTTTTTTCATCCCTCTTGTCATTTTGTGAACTATGTTTCCCCTACGCTTACATATAGGCAAGGCTGATCATTTGATCTGCCCCCTAGGCATTTTTTCCATCCTCTTCTATCACCATTGTCCTCTTTTTGGCTTATCTATCATTGGTATTTCATCCCTTTCAAACCACATTGCCCCTGCGCTTGCATGTAGGCAAGGCTGATCATTTGATTCCCCCCTAGGGCTTTCCTTTTCTTTTTCTTTATGGTCAATCTGCCTGATCATTGTCCTCCATCATCTATCTTCATCATCCTCTTTCCACTTTTATCCAAGGTATTTTCTTGAACTACGAGGGTTATGTGCTTTCACATAGGCAAGGTTTATCTTTGATCAACCTCCAAGCCCCTAGGTCTTTAGGGTGAGTCAGTCTTGTGTCTTGTGTCATTTTATCAAGGTATGTCCTTATCTCACTAATACCTCAAAAATGGAATCCCTTTGTGTCACAAGATTTAATTAGTTTTTTAAATTTTCAGTATCATTATCAATCTTTTAATTTAGCATCCATCTTTGGTCTTAACAAGATATATCCTTCCTAATAGACCACATCAACCCCATCCATCATCTTTATCCTATGGAAAAGAATGTTTTGAAATTTATTGCAATATTTTGATGCTTTTGGTTTTTTTTATCATTTGATCTCCCTATCGTCACTCGTCAAGGCCACCATGATATCATATTATGGTGTGTTGTGACTGGTTTACATAGGGGCATATCTTGATTTTTTTTAATTTTTAATTTTCCTAGTTGTCCCACATAGTACCCACCAATACCCCTAAGGTCTTGTGTTACGCTGGGACATCCTTCTATGCTTGTAGTTATCCCAATACCTAGCTCAACTGAAATCATCACAACTTTGGGGTATTGAGACAGCCTTCTTGTTTGTTGTGTTTGTTTATGCATTAGACACTAATCTTCCTTGGTCCATATACCATGGTACCTGGTGTCTTATGCTATAGCAAAAATCAATGCTCCGAAGATGGAAACTTGCATTAGGATTGCATATCATTTTCTCCTCCATTGCATTCATATATCCTTCATCCTTTCTTTTACCATAACTTAGGATTTTGGTTGTGCAAACAGTGATTCCTTCCATCTTCCCCTTTCTTCTTAGGAGTCCTATGGTTCTTGATAGGTGCGGTTACACAACCATCACCTTCTTCATTTCCATCATTATGCAGACCCTTATGTGCATTTATGATCACATTGCATTTCATTTAATCATTAGCATTCTCATTCTAGGTTCCTTACATGTGCATAATAATTTTAGGTTGTGTAGGATAATTTTAACTAATTATTCTATGCATCTTAAAGTTCATTTCATTAATAACTCATTTATTAGAATATTCACTTTACTTCATATCATTAGGTTCATTTCCACATCATAAGCATTAAACATCATGCATATCATATCATATTCCATCCAGCATCATAACTGTTAAAGAATCATGAATATCATCTCATATCCCATCCTACATCATAAATGTTAGACATCATGCATATCATAATAATCATCCATATATAAACAATCATAATTCATCCATCACATCCTACATTATAAACGTTAGGCATCAACATAGTCATTATGCATCATAATCATACATCCATATAGGCATAAACATAAATCATTATAGGAATATTCAAACATCACATCATAATAATCATCCATAATAAAACCACAAACATATATATGCATAAGTAAATCATCCATCACATGCACATCATATAATGTCGATAAGGGCTCTCGCATATCATATCAAAACTCAGAAAAATACAATGTCCATCACATCATCCATAATAATGTTCATCACATACATCACAATACATATCCATCATCTGTCATAAAAAAATTAAGTGTACAGATCTATAGCTCTACTATGATCTCTACTACTCTGTACTATATCCATCTTGTACTTGTCAATAGCTAGGACTATATCCCTCTGATCCTCTAAACCATGAGCTGCCTACATCTGATCTTTGTGGTGACTCTAGAACTAGTGCTTTACATGGAGGTGTCTTTCTCATGCTACTATATCCCTGAGTATGTGTTCCTTATGACTGGGATGGTGTTGGAATCTATGGTGGTGCTGTAACATAGGCAGTTACCCACTGTGTTGGATCCGACACTACTGAATAATAGGCACACATATAGTAGCTCGCCTCTCTCATATACTCCTCATGATCTCCAATCTACTATCTAGTTGAGTCTTGCTCTACCCTGTACCTATCTTGGTGTCCACAAATAGACCTCCTCTCATGTGCCCATGCATACCGTGCTAACTATAGCTGCTTATTCTCTAAACCCATCCATGACAACTGGTCTAGGGTTATTTCCCTCTCCTCTTGCATAACTCATACCTACGCCTGTAGTATATGCTCCTCCTCCCCTATCTCACCACCCTGTGTTATTGGTACCTACCTCACCACTGCATCTCTCTCCATAGCCTGTACCTGAAACACTACTACATCCCTCTCCCCCTACAGGACCTACACTTGTGATTGTAAGGCATCCCTCTCAATCTCCATCATTTGTGCTCGAGCCCTCATGGTCTCCTCCCTCTCCTGCATCAATCCCATATCTCCCACTATCTCCTCTACCACCCCAACCTTGTCACGAAGCTCATCTCAATCCTACCTCAACTCCCTCCTCTCTCAGTAGCCCCTCTACCTACCTCCTTAGACCCTCCATATCCCTCTCTACCTCCACCAGCCTCTTTGTCGATAACTGCCATGTCGATCCTCCAAACTCTCATTGACCCCCTACCTATAGTATCATCACCATCACCTCTAGCTTTTCCCTCTCCCATCTTGCTGACTCCCATGCCTCATGCTCCCTCACTAACTCTCCATCCAAACAAATCACCTCTACCCATAACTCGCTCACCTCTACTTACAGCTCCTTTATCTCTTACTGCAACCTCTCTCCCTCCCTCCACATATTCGTCTCAAGCCACGTCATCACATTAGCCACCGCCTAGAAATACTTGTCACTCTCTGCTAGGTGAGATCACAACACAAGAACCTCCACCTCTAAGTTTCTCAACCTCTTCTCAATGATATATAATCTCTAGTTCGCTCCTCTCAATCACATGACCAGATCCTCTACTACCAGTGGAATCATAGCCAATGGAATAATATCATATACCTTTGTTTCCATATCCTTCGCTCCTCCCTCATCCCCTATATCCATTGCCTTGGCCTCCTCCCTCTCCCTCATCGCCTTTGCATCCTTTCTCTCCTCCTCCTCTTGCCTACCCTCCACTAACCTACAAACTTAGCTCCCCCTTTCCCTCTCTCATGTAGCTCTACTACCCTTTGCTGACCCCCAACCTCATCTCCCCCCTGTACTCTCTCCTATAGATCTTCTACTCTGGATGCCTCTAGCGCTCTCCTACATTATCCTCCTACTCTACCTACCTTTGGCTCTCTTTTTTGATCTCCTCCTTCTCTACCTGCCCCTCGCTTGACTCCTCTTGCTCAGGCTTCCCCAACCCCTCTCCTCTGCTACCCCTCAGCCCTGCCCTCCTCTAGATCTCTCCTCAGCCTCCTCCTCCTCCCTCCCTATCTCCTGCCAATCTAATCTCATCCTTTGGGTCAAACCCTAATGCTTCCCTGATCGGTTGCTCTGGCATAATCCATACTGGCCGGTGTCGCATAAACCATGCTTCATATCTCACAATTATGCTTCCATCTACCAATCCTAGTGACCTCCCTAGGCACTCCACTAGCTCCCGCACCACTGTCGCCCAGTGCTCCTATGCAAACTCTACCGAGATCAACTCCCCCATGGTCGCTCCTGCATAATTTGTCTAAATCTATTCAGAGCACCTAGAATATCCTGTATCAACCCATACTGCCTCATCACTCGGTCTCACCTATATGATTCCACTACATGAGGCTTCTTCTCGACTGTGTAACATTGAGTCATGAAGTATCCTCTATGTCTATCCTCATCTTGCCTCCACTTCATGAAGCGTCATGTCATATAAGGCCTCAACACTATATTCTCATCCTCTAGACCATCAAATAGTCTCCTCCATGTCCATCTAAATCTCCCAAACCCTGATACCACCAAACCCAGTCATACTCTGCCTCGTACCAATAAGATACTAATAGTGTTGTATCCTATTGACCCACTCTAACCACATCTAGATTGGAAACACTGATGTGATCCCAGGCCCATACCTAGAGTAATCTCACATGACACATGTTGAGCTCCCCCTGAAAGAAGACCACGTGCATATCTCTATGCAACTACGCCAAGATGCATGGCCCCCATGCAAATTCCCCATCCCTCCCCTCAAAAATGTGTCGGATAACCTCCATGTAGTTGAGCCTGTAGAATATACCACTCTTATCCAGTATGATTATCCCACTAATCAGCCTACATAGGTAAAACAAGAGTGTTGTTACTCTCAATCCCAAACATCTATCCACATCAAACACATTCTTCTTCATTGGCAGGTCCTCTCGCCCGAACAAGACCCACATGGTATGGTCCAATGCCTCTCCCTCTGACCTCGTGGCACTCACCATATGCCCTGCTATGGGAAGCCTCAATATCCACTAGACATCCTCCAACGTCATTGACATCTCCCCTGTCAAGAGATGGAATGTCAAAGTCACTGAATCCCAATGCTTGATCAAGGCTGTCAACATCACTAAATGTGCCTTGATGGATGGATACCCCAACATGTGCAGAATCCCCACCTGGGCCAAATCTTGATGATCCACTCTTGTCATTTACTATCGTGTCACCTTCATCACCTTGGACCTCCTCTCTCGAGCCTGCAAGCTATCGAACCACTGCACCCAAACCACACAACCTGTCAGTCACCAAATCCTTTCCCCAGGTTCCTTTTTGCACTAACTTCACCTGACACTCTTCCCTGGGGTAATGTTCCTAAGTTCTCCCACTTCTTTATTTTTCTCACACTTCAATTTTTTTCTTCTAACCCCCCTTCTTTACCCTCAGCGGAGCCACCCCACTTGGGGCAGCATCGCCCCTCCTTGTGCGAGGTTGCCCCTTTTGAGTGTAGCTGCCCCTCCTAGGGTGGGGCCGCCCCTTCTGGGCATAGCTGCCTCTCTTGGGGTGTAACCGCATATTCTAGGTGTGGGTTCCCCTCCTAGGGTGTGGCCACCCCTTTTGGGCTAGTCCACCCATCCTGGGGTAGGGTCACCCTTGTGCAAGGTAGGGTCACCCTTCTGAGTATGGCCACCTATGCACAAGGCAGGGCCGCCCTTGCTCGAGGTGGAGCCACCCCTCCCAAGTGTGATTTCTTGGGCATTGGGCGGGGCCACCCCTTTCAGGCATGACCACCCCTACGTAGGGTGGGACCGCTCATTCTAGGCACGGTTGCCCTTGCATGTGGCAGGGCCTCCTTTTCTCAGATGTGACTGCCCCTCCATTGGGTGCCCTTCCCCCCCCCCACTTCCAGGCATGGAGGCACTTGCATTGGGTGGGGTTGCCCCTAACCAGTGCATGGTCGCCCCTGTTGGGTTTGAAACCCTAAATTTTCCTCTATTTCCTTGATTTTTCTTCTCCAATCCCTTATTTTCCCTTCCCGTCATTATTTGACATTTCTCCTAACCTGCTAGGCGAAATTAATTTTTTCCTTCTACCCATTTTTCTAATCTACCCCTACTCCCAAACTTAGATTTTCAAATTTTGTTTAAATTCAAAAATATATTCTAAAATGCTAAAAATCACAAAGGGGGTTTGAACCTAACCTAGCGTGGGAGTGCACGCTCATGGTAGAAGCTTCGTACCTCATCCTTGTGGTGGATGATGTCATTGTTGTAATCCTCCAAAATATTCTCTCTCCTTCTCTTTCCTCTTCTCTCCTCTCTCTCTCAACTGCCAGTTGTCCAAATGAGGAATAGTAAATCAAAAATTACTATTTAAACCTTCCTTCCTTTTCCCCTTTTTAAAATAAAGGGTATTTTTTCCCTTTATTTAAATTTTTTCTCCATCGATTAATCCTCCAACTTCCTAGGGCTTCCATTTACACCCCGTGTGTCCGTTTGACTCCTATCAAAATCTATTCTTCATGGTTTTTTGAGCTCTATCCAACGATACCTTTAGTTTCTTCATATCGAGATGTCACTTGGGCCCCCTTTTTCTTCTCCTACTATCCTCACGAGGGGGCATACCCTACCAAATCCATCCATACCTCCTTCTTGGTCATTCTCCTACATGTTTGGGGCATATCCCTTCACTACCCTCCATTTGAGAAGATCATGTAACCTCTCTCGTGCTAGGGCATCTTTTTCTAGTCACTTCCTCTATAGAGTCATTTGCATTTATTTTTCTTTGAAACACTGTTATTCTAACAATATTTGGAAGAGGCGAAAAATGTAGACACCTAAATTTGACCACTTCCATATGGTCATAAATCCTATCACTTATTCATCTAGAATCCATCTATATTAATTAAATGACATTTAATTAATATTATCCCCATTCTCGAAGGTTCCCAAAAGTATTTAATTAACTGCTTTATCCTTTTATCATTTCTTCTCTAAATTAAATCAATCAATCAATTTATTTAATTTATTCAATTATCCTCTTCATTTCTAACTTCATTCTTTCTCTCTCCTTGTCCTATCCTCCATAACCTTTTCACTAATCTGGGTTAATCTAGTTAATCCTTCATTAGGATGTGCATATCCTTAATCAGGATTAACGTCACATCCTCCATATTTAGCTACTTTCTTCTAATTCCCATTAATTTTCCTAGTCACCTATTTGCACAACTTTAATCATAATCACTTACCTTTCATGGTACTTACCTTTTTTGGTTTGACCTCTTCCCATGTGAATTAAAAATTCACACTTATTCCCCCCATGCATTTTTCTTCCCCATGACCTCTCAAAGGTCACATAAAGTACATGGGACAAGGACCTCCTTTTGGAGGACCTTGTCTTATCCTTGGGTTTCTTCCAAGATTATGAATTTTAAATTAAGTTTTATTCCTCCAATGCCTTCTCCAATCCCCATGGTGACAAGGGCGGTCTTTCTAAAATTCATCACTTGTCACTTTCAGCCCCACTTGGGGACAAGGAATCCCTTTTTAAGGAAATCATCTTCAATCCCAAGGTACTTGCAAGTACCTTGGGACCACATGGCCTTTTCCACATCATTTGTCCCATTTCTATTTCACCATGTCTTTTGAACACTTCATCCTCCACATGGCAAGATGTGAGGGCTTATGAGTCTTCAACTCACCATAGCCCTCCATCTTGGCCATGGTGGCTCAATCCTAACCATTGAATCCTCTAGAGAATTCAATTTATTCTATAAATAACCCGCGTTCTCATGCATTAAGGGATCTTATGTATTCTTATCACACTTATGCTCTCAAGCCATTATTGCAGTGATTAAACAATTTTCATTCAAGTCATTCTTGTAGCCATTATTTCCCTCTCACATACCATTTTTCCATCCGTCAAACACCACCATCATTGCAAACTTACCATCAAAGAGCATGCATCAAAAACACTATCAAGGACCAACCAAGGATCAACACAAGTAAAAGGTATACTTTCTTTTTTTATCTTTCATTTATTTGTGTTCAATGTATCCTAATCTTGAGGTGGCATAGTTTTGTTTTATCTTGCATTTCTTAATTAGTTTTTCATATTAGGAGGTAATAACTTTCACTACACACACAAGGAAAACTAACAAAGTCTACTTCAACACTGAATCATTCTCATGAATACAGACAGTCCACATTGAGTCATCCCACTATAACTAGATGAGTGCGAAACCCATATAACTACATAACTCATAGATCCCAATATTGAAACATGAAAACTCATCATCACATAAGTAACCTACAAACTAAGATATCAAAGAAGGTAATATTATAGACAAAAATAATCAAACACTAAATCAACCATAAATTTGATTCACCAAACATGTCCACAAACAAATAATCATAGCCAAGGAACCAATCAAGCATCTAGGAGATGAGAAGAACCTCTTGAAATGAAAGAAAAAGAAAGAGGAAGGGGGGGGAAGAATAAGGTGTGATAGGCCTCTATATTTCTCTTTATTTCATTAGGAAACTAGATCTCTCAACCAAGTGACTATCAACCCTTAGGTGAATCGACTCAATTGAGAAATCTAGTGGGTTCCTTGTGTAATTGGATAGGGTTCACCATTAAATAATGCTTCAAAAGGGGAAAATGAAAATGATTATGAAAATTTACTATGTAACCTAGGAACTTTAAAACATAAAATATGACCAATAAACTAAAGGGAATAATGAGGTACCTGGTGGAATGAAGATGCCAAAACAAGGTCTGCAAAATCTGAAAACAACTTTTTTAGGGTTGCACCAAGACTAGTATGCTAGACTGGGCCTATAAGTCATGTTATAGGGTTTTTGAGAATCTTTTTGAATATTTTGAACCTAGATCTGACATTTTCGAATACTACTAAAATGCCTTACCATGGACTAATACACTAGGTTGGGCATATGATTCCAACTACAAAGATAAAAATGATGTTTTTGTAGCCTTTAGTTATCTTCTATAGCTTCCTTCTTGTCCAATATTCAAGCTTTGAAAGTTTGAATTTTGGTCTGTAGGCGAGTTTATGTTAAGATAACTTCATGATAATTGTGTCTTCAAAGGATCTTCAAGCTCTAATTCACCTATATCTACAAACACACATCAAGAGGGATACAAATTTTGTTTTGTTAGGGAATGGGGGTTTTCTTTGGTCAAACCCCATTTTGGTAATTAAACCTTAATGAGAAATGGAACATGAATGGAAGGAATGATGAATGAAAAATTCAATGTTGCAGCTCACCAAAACCTTGAAATGAAGGTTGCAAGATTGTGTGAAATGGCTAACATGAATGTGGATCTTAACTCTTGATTTAATGCTTGAAACTTTGTCTTGAATGCTTGCTTGAATCATGAAACCTACATCACAAATTTTAGCTCACAAACACACATGATGGATGAAGACTTTGACATGATGCTTGAATCTTGAATGTTTCTCCAAATGCTTGATGATTTTTTATTGAATTCTCTTATTCTCATAAATTTTCCTTAGGAATGATCCCTCTTGAAAATCTTAGATGAAACATAATGAAATGACCTTGTATTTATACCTTTTTATGCTCAATTTCATGAAATTATAACACTACAAGTAAACATTCAGAAATCAAAACTAAGGAAAATAAAATCCAACCAAGAATTTAATTTAAAATAGGTCCTAAGTTAAAGGAGTACCCATACACCAATTGGATGTATGAGTCCTAGGATCTAAAATATGGGACACATACCTTGAAAAGTGTGATGTTTAATATGACATTTAAATTTCAAGGTCCAAACCTAGGGAGGACCCATGTGCCCCATGGGGCATATGAGTCTCAGATCCCTAAATCTAGAACATAACCAAAATTTTAAATTATGAAATTTTATTTATTCAATGTCAGGATTCTCCTTAGAAAAATGCAGTTTACTAGTCTTGTGGATGCAAAATAGGAACAATTAAGGCATTAATAAGCCAAATTTCAAGAGGGAGGACCTAAAAAAGTGTTAAAATGTAAAGGGATACTTTTTTCTACACTATATTTAGCCCCCACTTTAGTGAGAGGATGACCTTGTGTCAAACTCACACTAAAGTAGACAAATAAGCATTAAAATGGGTTGAAGTGTATCAATGATAGTGAAATAGGATGATAATGATCAAGAGGGTTTCACAAGCCCCTAGGATCAAGATCCTATGGAAAACCAACATAGGCACAAGATAACACACATGTGAATGGTGTATGGAACATCAACAAGATACAAAACATACATTTTAAAAGACATAAAGAAGAAATAAAGAAAAAAAAGGGGGTGGATCAAGCCTCAAGAATTTTTCCAACATGATGTTGACTAGGTCTAGGGTTTTTATCCAAAAGAACAAAATGTGCTCACTCTGAGGCCACAAAACTTCAGGTTGTCCATTCGATGAGTATCCAAAAAGGGTAGCTTAGTGAGAAATCCATGTCGCTATTTACTTTCTCCCACCACATAATGAGAAATCCATGCCCTCTCTTAGGCTTCTCATCATACTAACCATACCAAAGCTATGCCTTTTGATAAGTTTCATAAGGCACCACACAATATGAACATCGTGATTCATGAGGCAAGAAAAACTTCATATGTTAGACACCCATGAACAAGCAAGATGGCTCCATAGGCAAGAAAAGTTTGTTATGCAAGTTGGCCATATAATGGTTATTTGTAATACTGTAATGGTGCATAAAATAAATTTCACTTAACTCATGTAAGGTCTAAACTTCAAGAAAATTGTGCCTAATGTCTCCAAGAGAGGATCAATCGAAGAATAGAAGATTCACAAATTAGGGAATGCACTGTGCTTGGCATTACCACTAAGAGGAATATAATATGCTTAGAGAGATAATTCTCTTGAAGGACATCATTCCCAATGTCACCACGAAGAGAAAGACACATCACATGGAGTAAGAAAACCACATAATAAAATATGAGTTGTAATTGAAATGCAAAAGAATAATGCCAATGTATGCCCCCACTTTAAAGGAATTGCTAAGAACCATGTTGTGAGAAATCACTTTAAAGTAGAAAATGATAAATGCTAATAAGAAATGAGAGCTTATTTGTAAATCCCTATGTCACACATATGTTTCTAATAAGCTACATCATGAAAAGGGGTTGCCCCAACAATGAAGTACCAAAATAACACATAAGAGATCCATGGATTTGGGGTCAGTGTATGTCTTCGCTAGAATGTTTTTATAGAGAAAAGAGGCATCCTCATCCCCCAAATAAATCATGGAATGGGAAGAATGAAACAAAGAGATCGAAAACAAATAACTTTTTTTGGATCAACATGGAAGAGACCTAAATGTCTCAACACCTTGCATCATCCCCAAAAGTAATACACAAGACAATAAAAAAAAATAGTTAACGACATATAGAAGAATGTAGATACATATAGAGGAATGTGACAAGGATGAAGATATCCATCAAACAAAATACTATGAGGGATCACATTGTCCACATGCAATCGCACAAAGAACATGCAAAGAAAAAAAGTGACTAGACTAGTAAGGCACATGCGATTCAACCTATAGCAAGTCGTCTACATCCCAATATTGTTCATCATATGCGGAAGATAGACAACTAGCCAAAGGGACAACATCAAGTTCAACGCATGGTGAGTCACTTTGTTTAGGAGGATCATCATGGTTTTTATCATCTAAGTTCATAGAAGAAAAAAATAATAAATTCAATTCATTATGCACTTTTTCATCAATTTTAGAAATCTCATCATCATTTTCCATGTTAATCACAATGAGAGATCGAATTATAATGTCCAAATAAGGTTCTATTCCTTTTTTTGGTTGAGAGATAGGATCTTTTTGTTGTGGCGAAGAGGGAGACTCATCATGTATTTCTTCAGTTGAGTTTAAATGTTGATTTCATTTGTTTAACCTTTGAGCAATAGCGTGGTGTCTATGCCTACAGTCTTAGGAATTTCTATTTCTTTTGGTACAATTTTCAAGCTGCATTTTTGTAGGAGAAGTTTTATCAACCATAGGTTTCTTTTCTTCCCTTAGAGGAGGACTTGAAGGCACCTTGCAAGGCTATTCAACCACTTTCTCTTTAGCTTTATAAACTTTTTTGATCTTAGGAGGCATGAGGGGACTTGTTTAGTTATCTCATGGTCTTTTGTAGGAAATAGGCAAAGTATATGTCATGCTTTGGTATTGGTTACTTGGAAGGGATTTTGGTTCTATCATGGTTTTTTCAGGGATAAGAGGTTCAATCATGGGCTAAGGCACATTGGTAAGGGATAATTTTTCTATTCACTTTGTCTTGAAATTTTGGTAAGATTTGAAAAAGAAGTCTTCATGAAGTTTAATAGGTTCTATGGATTCGGGCCAAAAGAAATCCATTGAAAAGTTCCCATGAGAAGACACTAGATTGAAGCCACTATGATGCACAGTATAGATTTCATTTCCATAACAGAATGGCTTCCATGGACCCTATTCATAGACAATCAAGCTTCATATGGAATTTATCTGACGTTGGGATGATGGAGAATGAGACATCTAATTGTTTCGGTCCAACTTTTAAAGAGTGATCAAACCTATCATAGGGCAAGCAAAACCATTATTTATTTTTATCCATACTTTCATATGATCATATGTATCTTGATAGAGTTCATGCACAAGTAAGAATTCTCTAGTGATCATGTTCTCTAAATAGATGAGATCAATTAATATCCAATAAGTGGGATAGTCATTGATTCGACCGACTATGTAAAGAGGACCATCAAGTGCATTTTTTATTATATTATTTTGTGAGAAATAAATGTCAAGAGTCATTTTGGTTTGTCCCTTATGAGGTTGAATTTCGATCAACCCAACCATATTATCCATAGTAATTTTTTCATTCTTATCTATGTTATCATAATTTGTGTCAACATTCATCACATCATTAATATTTTCACTAGCTTTGAAAAATTAAATATTATGATTTGGCATGGGTTGGTATAGATTTGTAGATTTTGGTTGGGAGGGGTAACAAAATTATTGCCTCGATCATTGACACCGCCAATTTGAATATGATTGGAATCAATGAGGTCTTGCACCATGTGTTTAAAATGCTTACAATGTTTCATATCATGTCTATTTTGACGACCAAAATGACAATAGGAATTTGGTCTAAAGTTTGAAGGTAATGGATTGGTAGGATCGAGAGCTTTAATAGGAGGTAGGGAAATTAATTTATTTTTTAGAAGTTGCAACATGGTGTTATGAAGGGTATCAAGTAAGGGAGTAAATTGTCTATTTGGATCCCCAAATGTGAAAGGAAATGTATTCTTTATAGAAACCACTTGGGTATCAACATGTTGGGTTTTTTGAGAGGGATTTAGTTGGAGAAATCCCTTATTTGGTTTCTTGAAAGGTTGGTAGTTGTTTTGAGTTGTGGATTTAGAATTTTCAAGATGGCTAGAGGTGGGTTTTGTTTCATGACTACTAACCGAGTTTTGATAATCATGGAGGGAAGTACACAAGTGTACGAAGGAAGGAAATTTCAACATGCCAAGCTTATCTTGAATCTTAGTTTGTAAGTTCTCAATGAACATTCATTAAAGGTCAAGATTGAGACTATTTATATTGAATTGGGAATAAATCAATTGGTATCATGAAATGAAGTCAATGACCTTTTCATCATCCTTTTGCTTACATCTCATCAAATTAGCTAATGTAGTTTTAGGAGTCATATGCACTTGGAGATGGTTTATAAAGGCATCAAAAATTTCATTGAATAAAAAAATTGGAGTTAGCTAGCAATGAGAAAAACCATTCCAAGGAAAAATATTCGAAGGACCTAGGGGAAAGATTAGCAAGGATCCTATCTTCAAGGACGAAAGAAATGCATAAGGTAGTGTAAGAGGATCATGGTTAGAAGGATCTCAGTTTATTCCATATTACTCAAATCTAGGAATATCTATACCTTGTGGTATTGATGTTCTTAATATCTCCAAGGATAAGGGATTTCTTCTAACATAGTATGAAGGTTGGCCATTTTGATTTTAGTTTATGGTCAAAAAGATTCATTGAAGGGATGATTTTTTTTGCAAAAGTTGGTTAAGAATGGCATCATTGGTTGTGTTTTGGTATGGAGGTGAATATGGTGGAGGTTTATATATGTTTGAGGGGCAAGTTAATTGAAAACTTATCTGAGGTTAGATTCTAGAAGCTATGTTGTTAGATCTCACAGAGTTATAAGGATTGCTAGTGGAAATACCGAATGTAGAAATGACATTACTAGTAGGTTGCATTGTTGTGGTAGAGTAAGAATACAGGAAATGGTTGTAGGGGGGGGTGGGGAATTTGAGATCCTCCTTGACTTTGAGAATTGTTTGAGGTTTGATCACAACTAGTCATTGAGGTAAGGTATGTGCAATCTCTATTCCCTTTTCACTTTCAATCATTAAATGTATGTTATCTGTGGTAGGGATAGTAGTATTGGAGATATTTTCAGTACTCACAAAGTCTTGTAGACATGCCAATTCTTCATGGATTTGGATTATTTTTTTCTTGAGGGACACTAGCAACCATTTTTTCATCACTTGTCACATTGCTTGTAGGTATGGTAGGCATAAGAAAAGAGTTGTCAAAGGTATGGTCCATACCTAGTGAACTAGTGTCAACACTATGAGTGAAAGAGATAGATAACCAAAGATCCATGATGAGTGTGCTATCACGGGATGACATGAGTCTCGAACTATGCCTCACTATAGTATTAGCAAGAGGATAATAGGTTGTAAAGATCATACAGGGGAAAATTAAGGAAGGAAAATGAATGCAAGATGAATGAAATGAACACAAGATAAATTAAATGCTTTAATTCAAATTCTTATGTTTAGAAATGTACTTGAAATAGAACCAATTATGAAAATATTGCCAATGATAGTAATTCTATAAACTGAAACAATAACCTAAAGCCAGAAAGAAGAGCATAAATAACAAGATTTCAATGCTCTAAAATGCAGACTCATACCTAATTAGGGATTAGTACACCTAATTGGGAATTTGAGTCCCACTTAGGGTTTTTGGAAGGTTCACACTGTGAAAAATAGAGAGAAAACAATACTCATGAATCTACCAAAAAGACCTATAGAGGAACCAGTAAGCCCAGATGGGCGTATGAGTCGTAGTTAGGGTTTTTAAGACTGAATCACCAAATTTTGAACTGATTTCTATGTCTCTAGATTATGTGTTTAATTAACTATTTGCAATTAAAAAATTTAGTGCAATCAAATTTATATGCAAATATGAAATAGAGAACAAAATGATCTAATTTGAGATGTAAATCTAATACTAAATGAATGGAGAATGATTCTAAATGTAATTATGATGCAATAGATGTAATTATTTTTATTTATTTTTAAATTGAATGATGCAAACATGCCAAAATGCAACCTATATGCACTTTTCACTAATGCAAACTTTAAGATCCCTAAATGCAATTCAAGTAATGCAAAGCTAATGTAACCTAGATCTAAGGCTACTATGATCTCCAAATCATAAATTCAAGGGTCCAAATATCAAGTTTGCAAAATCAAATGAAAGAAAAAGAAAGAGGAGGGGGGAGGAAGAAGAAGGTGTGATAAGAATCTATATTTCTCTTTATTTCATTAGGAAACTAGATTTGGGTATGTGCAGGTGACTCTATAGGTCATTACGTTGCATGATTCATGTAATTAGGCTAACCTAATTAATATTTTGGTTGTTTGTGGTATACATATAGAATGTTTAATTGGTGTTGTGGTGTGTATGTGTGATTTGAATGAAGTGTAGCAGATGTAATTAAGAGTATGTGCAAGATCTGATGTAGTGTGAAGTGTGAAAGGTGATAGCAGTGAACTATGAAGAGTGTAACTTATTCAAATTTCTAAGATTCACTAGAACTATTCCTTCAACATTTTGTAGATTCATTCTTAGCATTTCATCTTTGGTAGTCAGAAACTCTTTCTTCTATCTCTTTCTATTCTAGGAAGTGAGCCATTCTTTTTGGACAATGAGTCCACTATTCTATAAATGAGTCCACAATTCTGTAAATTCATTATAACTAGTTATAATATATTGTGAGCTAATCCTCATGTTGGTTTCTACCTTTCAAGATTTTTCCACGTAAATTAGGTGTTCTTTTGTTATGTTTTGTGATGCATGTGTTAATTTTTGCTTTCCATTACTGCAAGTTTAACATGATGCTTTGAATGGACATTTAAGTTGATGAAGTTATTGAATTTTAGTGAATACTGATTCACCCCTGCCTCTCAATATTCTAGGTGTTTAAAAATTGGTATTAGATCTCGGTTTCATCAATTGGCTTAATAGTTGAGTTATATCTTGGAGTTTGAACACATGGCAACTAGGAGGTATCCTATCCCTTCAGAAGAAATCATCCCTGAAGGGTTTATTGAAGAAGACTATGAATTTGATATGGAAGGAGAACTCAAATCATACCTTGATGATCTAGATACAACAAAATGTGAGAATACAAATCTAAAATAAAATATTAAGTATGCATATGACTGTATCAATAAGTTGAAGGAGCAACTCAAGAAAGCCAAAGAAATATTCAAGGAAACAAATGATAAGCTCAAAAAATCAAACGAGATAATCACTAGTATAAAATTGCAAGTTGAATAAGGAAAACATGTTGAAGATTAATTAAATGTAAAATTGAAAGAAAAATATATAGAATGTTTAAATCTTGAACTGGCGATTTTAACTTTGAGGATAAACCTGGAAAACAAAAGATTCAATAAGACAAATTCAATAAGGAAAATTCAAGAAGAAAAATTCAACAAGGAAATTTTTAAAAAAATTCAAAGGATAAAGAAGGATTAGGATTTGAAATAGGAGAAATTTCAAAGGAAAATCAGACTCCAAACAATATTGAAAAGAAGAATGATGAACAAAGGAAGACTAGAGATAAGAACAATATAAAACAGGTATGGAACCAGAAGAAATATTTTGAAAGACCACCTATGAGACTAGAGCTATAGAGTGTAGAAGCAAAATGAATTAGAACTTTAAATCATTTTATGGTTAGTGCTATACATGCAATAGATTTGGTTATAAAGCTAGTGAATGCAAAAGTCAGATGATGAATGGTTACAATAATGGTATGATGTTCCAATAATTCAATGGATACTATTATATATGTATTTTGGATTTGGGAATAAGGATTTTGAATCCAATTTAAAATGGAAAGAAGTAATTTTGTTCAATAAAAAGGTGTCATATGTCAGAAGTGCAATAAGCCAAGACACATAGCTATGTTTTTCAAAAAGAAAGAATGTGAAACCTTATTTTCACACAAAAAGGTTGATCTAGTGAAGAAGATTGATCCAACAGAGATGAATAAGGAAATAAAAAAGATATGCAAGTAAAAGGAAGAGAATGAGGTGAAGAATGAGTTTGTGACAACTCTTGGTCTAGATGTTTCCTTTGGAAACTAGATAAAGAGGTTTGGCTCAGGGGGAGTTTTTTTAGAAAATTTCATGCCCCCTACCAAAGATATTATGCTGATTTCTTCAACATACTAGTATATGCATTGGTTGATATGCTTAATCTATTGGTAAAATTATCTAGTGTGAAATATTTCTCTTCGAAAATTTGTAGAGTGATTGAAGGTTCCTACGACAACACAGTAAGGGTTTTCTATATTTTTGACCTAACTTTTAACTAATATAATAAATGTGTATTAGGTCCCTAGAAAATAGTTTCTATTTCATTTTTATTTTTCTATAGTCATTTTTTATCGAGAATTTGAAGTGGAGAGTAGAAAAAACAAGTGTTGAAGTGATTCTAAAGTGTTGTTTGAAACCCTACCAATGAATTCCAATAGTATTTATTAGTTTCTTACAAACCATAGCTCTATGAAGATTCAAAATTTTTACTCCCCAAGTGGTTGATGTGCTTGAGTGACCAAGACCTAAATTCAAGCACTTGTATAAATATATGGAGATAGACCCTGAAGGCACATTCTCTAGGGTTTTGAGTGGCATAATGCACACAAAGGATGTGTAGATCTACATTCATATGAATATGGAAGAGTATGATCATTTAAAGATGGTACACTATTAGGAATTTACTTCGAGCTAAAACCAAAGTATGAGAGGCTGATGAAAAATAAAATTGGATGTATGGAAGAATTTTCCTAATTTTTGTTATGAGTATGAGTGGGTTAAGTATGGTAATAGTATAATTCATGGAAAATTCATGTGGTTGGAAATGCTAGACATAATTAAAAAAGAGGTAACTGTGGTTGTAACCGACTTGTGCTCTAATGGACTAGTTCCAACATTGAAGTTCATGAAGAATGATGTGGTAATGAAGCTCACAAAAGTGAAGTTCGATAAGTGTGCCCTAACAATGAAAGAAATTGATGATACAATGGTGAAGTATGATTTGATGGTGATAAGTTACAATAAATTCTATGCAAACATACAAAAAAAAAAATTGGCCACCACATTTCACATATCTCACCAAATGGTAAGGGATTGTCTAGACATAATTTTTTGTGAGCTTTTGAGATTGCGATTGATGGAAAACTTGAAAAAGACAAAAGAGTCAAGGTACCCATTTTGGCATGGTACTCTTTTTATTTTTTTATTGTTTTACTTTCTAAATGAGTTTCCTGGTGCAAAGAATGTGATATGGGATGATAGTTTTATAGTATTTGTGAAAATAAGAGATCATTTGAGAAGATTTTCATACCTAGAATCTTAAAACTCTATGTTGTGGGGGTTCTTCAAATCATTCCAATCCCAAATGAAAGAGAGATATAGAATTATGTCAAGTTTTGTTGAAAATTACAAGAATGACATAACATTCATGGTTAGTCGAGACTAAGTTGCTATATTGAAGCAATTGAACCCAGAACAATTTGGGTTCTAAAGCTTGGTTATGAGGTCATATGAGCTATAATTTTTGGCCTTGTAGAATTTGTATTGAGTAAAGCTATGAATTTTTCTATTGAAAGGTATGGTACCTATGAAGAGAAAAAGAGTCAAGTAAACCAAGAGAGGAAAAATAAAGACATTGCAAAGAATGTTGAGAAGATGAAAGATAAGTTGGAGATGGTGAGCTCACCTTTAAGGGTTTTTCAATGGAATAAAAATCCACATCTTCTCTTCACAGAATAATCCAAGTACAATAAGGCTATTCAGGACATTTGACCTCTCTCTTGATGTTCCTAAGTCCTTCAAAACAAAGCATGTAGGGAGTTCCGAGAAGAAAGAAACATCTAGCATCCTTGAGACACAAAAGACTTCTAAGACCTGAGAACGAAAGAAAAGGATACCAGGGAGAAGTAGATCATTTGTAAAGATGATGAAGAAGAAGGATCCCATTTGGTTTAGAAAAGGAAGTCTCAAGCCTCTCAAGGTACTAGTTCAAAAAGAAAAAAAATGATGTGGTAGACACAAAAAGTGAAGAGGAAGTGGATAAAAAAAAGAAAGATTTTATTTTTTAGAGAAGAGAAAAGAGTTTTGGAAAAAAAGAAAAATCACCTAAAGGTAAGAGAAAGAATAAAGAGAAAATATCTCCAGTGAGGGAGCATAGTCCAATGAATTTAGAAGCATTATTTAATAGCATTGCAGAGTTTGGCATGCTGAACGAAATTGTTGAAATGTTTTTAGATGCAAATGATGAAGATAAGCCAACCTTAGAGGAATATATTTCTAAGTATATGGTAACATTTGATATGGGCCTAGATAATAAAAAATATCAATTGCTTGATGATCTAAAAAATGTTTTAAATGCTAGAAGACAAGAAGCTATTGAGGAAGATGCAAAGATAAAATAATTTTCCTTGGAAAAGATTGGTTCTTTATGTTGGAATGATAGAGAAGATAAGTCTTAAGTTTTCATTGATTTCACCATGCTGGTATGTTACGATGTTGGTTTGATACCTTGAACTAGTGTGCAAAACAAGCTTATCTCATATGATATTTGATCCAGTGTTTTGGTCTGCATATTCTCTCTGGTAATCATTGTGGTTTATTTTTTGGGGAAAAGGCTTATGATTATTGGAAGCAGGTAGATATGTATTCCTGGTTCAAATGGTTGGATGATGCATTGGCATCGGTTTTTGAGATTCCTCTTTGTTATTAGGTTAATCATGTCTATCCTAATAATGAGTTAATTATATTGCAGTTATATGTGCAGCCTAGCTTGTGTCCCAACTGACATAATATTGCATGACATGGCTGATTTACTTTTGGAATCCAAACTTTTTGAAGGCAGACATATCAGGTATATATGCAAGTAATTTGAAGATGAAATGCATGAGTGGGAAGTAGTAATGTGAGCAAGTACAAGAATGTATGTGTTGATAAGCGAAGTGTGTGAATTAAAGAGTGAAGATTAGTCTGTTGTCATATCAATGAATACTCTATGCATCAACGAAACTGAATCTACACTTGTGGTGTATCTTCATCAGTTCAATTCTGGTGCTTAGCCATTTTTGTTTCTAGAATTTTTGTACGCAGTGAGCCTCCTTGTTTGGACAGTAAGTCCTTGTAAGAAGTGAGATTTTGTATCCGAGAAGTGATCCCTCTATCAGTAAGCCTCCTTTTGTAACCGGTATTGATATAACTATATATTGTGAGGTAATCCTCACTGTGGTTTTTCCCTCATTGGGTTTTCAACATAAAATTATGGTGTTCTTTTGTTGTGCAATTTCATGTTCTATTCTAGCTCTTATCTATGGTATCTAGTAAAGTAATGAAAAGTATTTGTTCAATAAGTTTTTGAAGATACTGATTCACCCCCCCTTCTCAATATATTTAATATTTAACACTTTAATATTTCATGAAGATATATGCAAGTTGTCTACATTGTATAAAAATAAATTTAGAACAAAAAAAGAGTTAGTGTTCTTATGAGAAGAGATAAAGAAGACATTCAGAGGTTGAGGAATGAGATAAAAAAAAAACTTGAAAAGCTTGCAAAAGAGTTTGGAGTTACTCCAAATAGTTAAGATCAAACATAGCATGATTCATCTATCTTGAAATGCAATTGAAACAAAGAAAATGGTGGTTGGGCTCTCTTTTCGCTTCTATGGTTTTAAACCTAAAAGGAGAGAGGCTATTTTATTCCTTTTACTCAAGAACAACCCTTGAGATTCCAATGCAAAGGAGATCAATTGAAATCTGAAAAAGGGTGTGTTCTAGGGGATGGAATGATGTAAAATGAGGGTTCTCCACCAAATTTAGACTTGGAAAATAAAATATTTGAAAACATAATGTAGTATGCAAAATAACCTAGAAATGCAAGTACACAAGAATAGAAAACTATAAAAATGGAGATGTGCACCTAGGAAACTAGAGAAGGTAGAATGGAGGCTTCAATCCTAAAAAATTTACCATTGAAGCCAACTACGACTCATTCACCAAGCTTGGAAAATCAATCTAGTTTCGAGAAAACTATATCTAAACAAGTTTCAAACAAATGGGTACTCAGATCTGCAAAAATCCTTGATGGGAAGGTACTGTGGTGTTAGAAACCCTAGATCAGACATGCAAACCTAAACACCTTCCACATAAGAGAAAACATAAAAAAACAGAGATTTGCATGCGAATGTGCAAAATGATATATTCAGAATTCAATATTACAATGAGATGATTTGCTTTATAAAAGCAAAGTATGCAACCCTAATGTTGACCTAAAAATAGCTCAACCTAAGTAAAGTTATGCAAGTGTAATTAAATATTAATTACACTAACACCCCCCATAAGTGCAACTTAGGGAGACTAGATAAGCATGTACCTAAAACTAAGATGAATGCAAGAAAGCATGAATGGGTCCCGGCAACAAGGCTTGATCAGGTACCCATGTACAAATGCAATAATGAGGTAGAGAAGGAAAACCCAATGGGACAACCCCCCCTACAATGAGATGACTACTGCAAAGAAGCACTAGAAGAACACTGTGGAGTAACACTGGAACCGCAATCCGACAAGCAAGGAAAGATACTTCTGTCTACAAGAAACCATATCGAAATCATCATAATGTGATAGCAGACTCGATGCCACGGAACACTCGAAAACACCAAACTGGAACAACCCTGGAATCCATAGAGCAACAGTAGATGATATGATGATGACAGAATCTGGAAGCCATGAATCTTGATGCCAATGCCAAAATAAGACTGAAACTCCTCCATGGGAAAAGTACCATACAGACTCGGGAACAATAACCACAAATTTAGTGGCCCTCAAACTAAGATGGATCCGATGCTGATCACTAACCATAGGCTCTCAATCTAAAGTGTGAACCAAAATGAATCTGATATGTGTCAAGCTCAGACAAAATTTGGCCAAAAGAAACTAAGAAACCATATTACAACCCATCCGAGTTGTCATCAAAACACAATGAAGATTATTAATGAAGAAACCCCCCTGATGGAACTTTATATCAGTTTGTTTATTACAATCCCTAATGACTGAAAAAGGAGAGAATTCCTAACATTCATAAACAGAAAATGAAAATAGACCTCAGATCTGTGTAGAGAACTGAACCATCTTTCCAATGCCGCAAGAATGGCGAAAAAAGGATTACCGAGTCAAAAGATATGCCCTCCAGAGTGAAAAACAGAACATCTGAGTTCAAGGACCTGCAAAATAAATCCGGTGAAAAATCTAGAAAAAATAAAATTTTGAATAGATCGGTGCTGGAATCAGCTTTCCAACGGTATCTTGTTTGCAAAAAACGGACACCGTACGCAAAAGTTATACCCGATTTTGTGAAAGTGCTCTAGAAAGGCCAATAAGGCCTGCATGTAGCCCAGGGGTCTAAAAAAAATGGGCCCCTGGTCCTGCATGCGACTAGGGCCTGGCGGACAGGGGGCTGGGGTGGAGCCCCTAGTCCTCCATATGACCACGGCTGCAGCATTGAAGGGGCCGGGGGCTGGGAACATAGTGCCCGGTCCCCCATATGATCGCAAGTTGTTTGAACTGGACCCCGCGGGGGCTGGCGTGCCGGTGGCAGTGGCTGCTGGGTGGCCGCCCGGTGGCGCGGTGGTGGTGGAAACCATTAAACCTATAGGCATGAAAACCAATGGGCATTTGCCCTTATTTTTCAATTTTTGTGAAGAAAACTGCCTCGAAATGCGTGCCGAGGAGGCCGTACGGCTTCTCTGGCAAAATTTTTTTGCCCTCCAAACCGGCTTCGCCAAAATCGATGAAACAAAAGGCAATCTTAGGGTTTTTGGACACTACAAACGCAATGGTGACCTCCGTTTTGGCTCAAAATGCTGCAAAAAAATGGTGCCTCCAGAGCTTGCAAAAAAACACCCAACTTGAAACCCTCACAGATCTGGCAAATCATGGCCAAAATTTGTAAAATGAAAGCCAAACCTGACTTTTCCCAGCACTCTGAATCCAATGGTGAAGCCTGATCTGATCCAAAACATCACATAGATGAGATCAAGGCATGAAATCCTTGAGGAACCCCAAACGAACTCTGCAATGAATTTCTCCAGAATTTGAGAAGGGGCTGCATGTCAAGGCTTTGATACCATGTTAGAAACCCTAGATCAGACATGCAAACCTAAACACCTTCCACATAAGAGAAAACATAAAAAAATAGAGCTTTGCATGCGAATGTGCAAAATGATATATTCAGAATTCAATATTACAATGAGATGATTTGCTTTATAAAAGCAAAGTATGCAACCCTAATGTTGACCTAAAAATAGCTCAACCTAAGTAAAGTTATGCAAGTGTAATTAAATATTAATTACACTAACATGTGGGACTCATTTTCCAATAGTGGTGAATCAATCCACTTCTGTATTTCTGGAAATTCAAAATTAGATTTTGTAGGTCTCTGCCTGCTCTGTTGTTCCTTATTTAGATCCGGGTCTAAAACTGCAAAATTCAACTTGTAGGTCTTCTCCAAGATCCTCCAAGGCTTGTTCACAATCTTGATAACTTTGACTTGCTTCAAAAACTTTATGACAACTTTTCCAATCTTTCTCTTTGATAAATCTGCAACCTAGACCTGTAAATCACATGCAAAGAGAAGGAAAATGGTTGTGGGGTTAGAAAATATGGGTTTTCCTTGGTCAGACCCCTTGTTGGTAATTAAACCTTGAAATGAAATTAAATATGAATGATATTGATGAATGAACAAAATATGATGTTGTAACTCACCAAACACTTGCAATAAAGTGTTGCAATTATGCTTGAAATGGTTGCAATATATGTGGTTCTTGATTCTTTCTTGTAGGAGATAGATCTTGAATACAAAGCTTGCTTGGATCATGAACTCTATGCCATAATTGTGAGCACAATGACAAACATGAATAATGTGATCTTTGACATGATGATTGATGCTTCAAGAATGCTCTTGAAATCTTGATAATGTGTCCTTGAAAGCCTTGAATTCTCTTGCTCAAATGCTATTTTGAACTTAATTTGACTATAATGATCACTTGATTGCTTGCTAGGATGAAATGAGAGAAAGAACCTTGTATTTATACCTAATTATGCAAGAATTCCCGAAATTACAACACTACAAGCCGACATTGGGTCTTGGAGAATAAAATCCTACCAAAGATTTAAATTAAATTTAAAGTTTTAGTTAAAGGGGACTCATTTTTTGAGAATGTCGAATGAGTCCCACCTTAGGAATTTGAGGTGGGTTTTTGGGGATTTGATGTTTTAAATGCCATTTGTTGGGATTATCCTAAAAAATACACATAAATAAGGCTTGTGGATGCAAAAAGGGGACAATTAAAGCATAAGGGATACCAATTATAAATGAAAAGCCTAAAGGAATGTGAAAGTGTGTTACAACACTTTACAACACACCAAACAGGGCAAGGACAATGGAAATTTTGATTGAAATAATGCTTAGAAATCCTAGAAAAGTGTGAAAGTGTGTTAAAACACTTTACAACACCTTTACAAAGCATCAAAATACCTTAGTTCACAAGGTCACAAGACCTAATGTGAATGTTTTCTCCACATTACAACACTAAATCAAGGCCAAACTAAGCCAAAATCCGCAAGGAGCTAAACAAGCACGAAAAAGGCTAAGGACCCTTTTTTTGATGTTACATTTAGCCCCCACTTTAGTGAGAGGATGAAGCTGCTTCAAACTCACACTAAGTAGACAAAAATTCATCAAGGGGAGGTTGCAAATTACCAATGCTATCAAGATGAGATGACAACAATCAAGAGGGATGATCAATCCCCCAAGATCAATATCTCATGACAAGCCAACATGAGTAAAAAGGAAAATTCAGATCTAGGTTGTTTTTCTAAGAAAATTCATACTCACTCTAGGACGATGGAACTTATGGTTGTCCGTTGGGTGAGAATTCCTAAAAGGGTGAGAAACATACACTCATGGCTGGTATGTACTCACATACATATGCAAGTGGCTATGGGGAAATTCATGCCTCAGATTGGGCTTCCCATTCAACCATACCAAAGTTATAGCTCTTGATAAATTTAATAAGGCGCCACATAAAAATGACTTGTTTCTCAAGCTTCATGAGACAAGAAATTTTTTGTATGCTTGGATCTCATGAACAAACAAGATGGATCCACAGGAAAGCAAGTTTTGTTATGAAAGGTGGCCATATAATCAAAATTGTAAATGAAAATATTGTAAGGAATGTTCAAAGGTATTTTACTTAGTTCATGTGAGGTCTCTTCTTAAGGAACATCGTGCTTAATGTAGTAAAATTTCTTTCATTTTTTTGGAGGGAGAGATATCAAGCAATCCTAAAGGAGTCTTGACAAGATACTCTCTTGATCAATAGTAGAAGATGTTCCTTTATTTTTGCAAGATGTCATGCACACACTGAATGATAAGGCTTTAGATGAAAATGGAGATAAGGGAGGTAACCTTAGATATTTCTTGAAAAAATATGGTACGTCGGTTTCCTTCGTGTGTTCATTGTATCCATGTGAAGGAGGGAGATTGTATCCAATACCATAACAATCTTCCAAGTCAGATGAAGGGGTTTTATGCTTCTAAGAAGGATTAGCTTCTTCATGAGAACACAAATCCTTTTTAAGGTTATGTGTTGTACCTTCATGAGGGATATGAGTTATATAGCCCCCATCACCACCATGGGGTAATGTTGTAGAACTAAGTTGAGTGAATAAAACACAAGGTTGTTTTGGTTTAGGTTGTGATATGTTTCATTATTCTATAAAGGGAGGTGTAAAACCCCAATCATTAGTATAAATTTTATCTAAAAATGAAACGTTTGTATATGACTCTTTGGACCTTGAGGGTGAGATTTTTGATTCTTTATTGAAAAGAGGCATAAAAAATAATCACCCCCAATTGTGACTACAGAGTTTGGGATTAATATCAACTTGAATTGGATCAAATTTTGATTTTGGAATAAAAGTGTAAGTGGAGTTCAAAGTGTTGTTATCATGTGATTCGCAGCTTCGTGTATCTACTTCAACCATGTATATCATGTTTTTTTATTCAAATTTCATTACATGATGAAGAGTAGAGGGGACTCCTTTCATAACATGAATCCATGATCTCCCTAGGAGAAGATTGTATGGAAGGGGTCTTGTCATGATATGGATAGAGGTAGGAAACACTACATGTCCGACGTCAATAGGTAATGTGATCATCCCTAGTGGTTGTTTATTAACATTGTCAAAGCCATGAATATGAACATTATTAATTTGAATGAGCCGTTTTTCTATGCCAATTTTGTCTAGGAGGTGAATGCTACAAAAATTTATTTCAGCTCCATTGTCTATGAGAGTGCATCTAATTGCAGTTTCATTAATGATCACCTTTATCATCAAGGCTCCATTCTTGTTTTGGGTCTCAAGTGAGGGAAATTCATGTTCAGGGAATGTGATTTATGATTGTGTGTCTTGTGTGGGATGAAGGAGGATGTTTCATTATTCAATTTCATAGAAGCTTGGATCTTCTCCTGCTTTATTTCTAATATTTCTTGAAATAGTAAATTGTATGTAGGTGATAGTTGAATGAGTTTCCACACAGATATATTAGCAAGAGTCTTCTTAAGATCTTCAACACTAGGCACACAAAGTTGAGGAAATGGTGATGTTGCGAGAGTTATTTTCTGTCTCCTACATGTTTGAGCAATTGTTTTATATCTTGGTTGCTGAAAAAAATTGTTAGATTTGCCCCTAGATTTCAAGAAATATCTTATTTTCTTATGTTATTCATTAATTGGAGGTGACTTAGGGAGCTCACTAATTAGAGGATATCCAATTTGTGTCTTCATAACCTCAACAATATTATGCTTATTTGCATGATTTCTTAGTGAAGAGGAGTCTAATGTCACTTCATCATCTTCATCTAGGGAAGCCCCATTACATGTTTCCATGTTCATATTTTATTGCACCATGATATCCTCCGTAGGAGGAAATTTTTAGGAGAACTACAAACCAAATGGTTTTGACATTTAAAGGTTGGTTCTTCTAAAATGACTTCATCGCAAATAGGGGAATGGTAAATGGTTGGATTGTCTTTCTCAATAAGGGTTTCCTTAGGTGAAGAGGGACAACTAAGATTCTCATGACTTCCATCAACTGTGCTCTCTAACATAAAAGTATCTTCATCACCATTAGGGGAAATACTAAGAGAATAAAAAGTGTGCTTGTCAAGAGTGTTCAAATTTTTACTTCTTTTTCCCATAATGTCTTCCAAAATATGATAGGTTGGGGAAGGAACATAAAGAAGATTATTATAGATCTTAAAGGTTTTCTCATCTAGCACCAATATATCCTCATCATCACAAGAGGAGAAGATGTTGGGAGATGAATGTAGGTAGGTCTCAATGGTCTCTTTTATGTTATTGTCATGATTACTTATTGCTATTTTCTCTTGTTTAGTAATGTCTTTCCTAATGGGAGAGGTAAGAGAAGAGAAACAACTTGGGTTCTCAAAAATCTCATTAATTAGTTCTAATTCTACAATATCTTCTTCACAAGTAGGAGAGATATTATGAGAAGAAAAAATGTGATTGTCATGATTACCCAAGGTTTATTTTACTAGACTAACCTCACTCTTAGAAGGGATACTAGGAGAGGGATCAATGACAAACTAAAAGAGAGGGGAAAGGACCTCATATTCATATGCACTTAGGAAAGCTTTCTTGCAACATTCAAATAGATCAGAAAATAGAACATGAAGTATGATAACTATAGCCTTTTGCAACATTTGAAACCATGATGTAATGATTGCTTTACAAACTTGAAATACAAAAATTATAGTGCAAACATGCAAAAGAGTAATGCAATTTTGAAGATTTTGAAGATGACAATTGACTAATTATGCTATGTAACAATGTGAAAATGCAAATTTGAAAGTAAGCAATTCATGAAATGGACCAAATTAAGATAGATTTAATGAGATTCATGTAATAGAAACTCCACCAACTGAAATAGATAGTTAATGGTAGCAAAATAAAATCTTAAAAACAAGGTTTTTAGTGATGTAAAAGGTAGTTTGAGGGGTGCACATGGACTAATTCACCCAAGGTAGCGAATGAGTCCCAGTAGTGATTTTTTTCAAAACATTTAGATATTTTTAATGGATTTTATGATTTTTATTTTTTATGATCTATATCCTAAGTGGAAATGTAGTTTTTAGATGATTTGCAATGATTTGAGATGCAAAAATGTAGCCTATATGCACTTTCACTAGTGCAAAAATTGGAAACCCTAGAATGCAAATTAACTAATGCAAATCCTAATGCAATGTTAATGCAAGCCAGATCTAGGATGATGATGGAATCCAAATCAGAAAAGAAGGTATTTGAAATGGAGGTTCACCAAAATGAAATGAAGAAAAAGGTGGTTGGTCTCTCTTGTCGCTTCTAGGGTTTTAGACCTAAAAGGAGAGAGACTATTGTCTTCCTTCCACTCAAGAACAACCCTTGAGATTCCAATGCAAAGGAGATTGAAATCTAACAAAGGGTGTGTTCTAGGGGATGGAATGATATAAAATGAGGGTTCACCACCAAGTTTAGACTTGGAAAAGAAAATGTTTTAAAACACAATGTAGTATGAAAAATAACCTAGAAATGCAATTAAACAACAATAGAAAACTGTAAAACTAGAGATGTTCACTTGGGAAATTGGAGAAGGCAGAATGGAGGCCTGAAATCCTAGAAAATTCCTTGATAGGTAGGTATAGTGGGACTCATTCACCAATAGTGGTGAATCAGTCCACTTCTAAATTTCTGGAAATTCAAAGTTGGATTATTTAACTCTTAGTCTACTCTACTATTCCTAATTCAGATCCAGGCCTGAAACTACAAGATTCAACCCAAAGGTCTTCTCCAAGCTCCTCCAAGGCTTGTTCACAATCTTGGAAACTTTTACTTGCTTCAACAACTTGATGACAAATTTTCCAATCTTTCTCTTTGATAAGTATACAACCTATACCTACAAATCACATGCAAAAGAGAGGGAAAAATGGTTGTGGGGTTAGAGAATAGGGGTTTTCCTTGGTCAAACCCCTTGTTGGTAATTAAACCTTGAAATGAAAGTAAATATGAAGGAGATTGATGAATGAAAAAAATATGATTTTGCAACTCACCAAACCCTTGAAATAAAGTGTTGCAATTATGCTTGAAATGGGTACAATGGATGTGGTTCTTGATTCTTTCCTGTAGGATATAGATCTTGAATGAAAATCTTGCTTGGATCATGAACTCTATACCAAAATTGTGAGCATAATGGCAAACATGAAGAATGTGATCTTTGACATGATAATTGATGCTTGAAGAATGCTCTTGAAAGCTTGATAATCTACCCTTGAAAGCCTTGAATGTTCTTGCTCAAATTCTCTTGTGAACTCAATTTGACTATAATGATCAATTGATTTCTTGCTAGGATGAAATGAGAGAAATAACCCTGTATTTATACCCAATTATGTAATAATTCCCGAAATTACAACACTACAAGCCAACATTGGGTCTTGGAGAATAAAATCCTACCAAAGATTTAAATTAAATTTGAAGTTTGAGTTAAAGGGGACTTATTCACCACCTTGGGTGAATGGGTCCCACCTAAGGGGACTCATTCACCCAAAATGGAAAATGAGTCCCACCTTAGGAATTTGAGGTGGGTTTTCCAAGATTTGATGTTTTAAATGCCATTTTTTGGGATTATCCTAAAAAATACACATAAATAAGGCTTGTGGATGCAAAAAGGGGCCAATTAGAGCATAAGAGAGCAAAATTATAAATGATAAGCCTAAAGGAATCTAAAAGTGTGTTACAACACTTTACAACACACCAAATAAGACAAGGCTAAGAGAAATTGTGATTGAAATAATGCTTAGAAATCCTAGAAAAGTGTGAAAGTGTGTTACAACACTTTACAAGGCATCAAAATACCTTAGTTCATAAGGGCTCAAGACCTAATGTGAATGTGTTCTCCACATTAAAACACTAAATCAAGTCCAAACTAAGCCAAAATCTGCAAGAAGGAGCTAAAAAAGTGCGAAAAAGGCTAAGGACCCCTTTTTTGATGTTACAACAATGATCCTACCACAAAACAACATGATCATGAGCTTGGATAGGAAGATTTGGTGATAGAAAATACACCTCCAATTATGGAGAATATTTTTTAAGAGAAGGAAGATGATAAAAATAATGTCTCAGAGAAGGATGAAGCTCAAGTTGATCATGATTTACCCCCTCTGGATATGGAGAAAAATGTTGTGAAAAATAAAGAATACATGCAAAGTTGCCTAGAGAAGACTGCAGCATAAAAAGAAGAAACTTTGCCTCCAGTAGATTGGAAGTTTGTAGAAGAGTGCTTTGGTAGTGGTGATAAGGAGGAGACCGGCACACAAAAAGAAGATACTTTTCCTTCTCTAGAATTAGAGAAGAATTTTGAAGAATGTTTTAGTAATGGAGAAAAGAAGAAGAGTAAGTAAAAGGAAGAAGAAAGTGCAAAAATTGGTTGTGAATCTTCTGAAGCCTTTGGAGATTCATTGAAATATCTATTTGACATGTAGTTGCAATTTGAATCGATGGTGTCTACATAGCTCCTACAGATTCCCATACAACAAGGTTAGGTGGATTTGAATAAATTTCCCCTTTACAGAAGTTACAACTTCTTGAAGTATTTCATGCCTTTGCAAGGAGGTAATTTTGAAAACTTGCCAGAAGAGGGAAAATCTGGTAGATGAAGCAGTGAAGGTGTTTCAAGAATGTATTCTCTAGAATAAATATTGATAATTATTTGTTTGGTCTTCGAAAATTGAAACTATAGCTTGATTCTTTTAAGGATTAATCTATTGGTTTGGAAGAAAAGATAAAATGTGCTACTGCACATGGTAAGTTTCAAGGAAACATAGAGGATGTCAAGAAATTTTTAGAAGAAGCTAATGTTTTGTTTCATTTCTATTTGAAATGGCCAAATTCTACAAGGAGTGCCAAAAAGAAAATGGACTCAATTGAGTCAGAAATTGCTTAGGCCTCAGGTGTATATGATTTGTCGAATGATGCAAATCGAGCTATAAGAGTTGTTATTGAAAATATTCATGTTCAATTCTCTCTCTACTACAAGAGCTAAAGGAGAAAATGATAATACAATATGGTAAGCTCAGAGATATGGTAAGCTCAAGGATTACCCCTTTAACTAAAGTTTTAGTTGATGTGGACAAGGTTGTCTAGAAGAATCAAATGCCTAGTTCTCCAAAATAAGGAGAAGACCTCCACATTCACAATAAGGTTGCAAATAAATACTAGGAGGCACACCTTTCTAAATCGAAGGAGTCTTATATGGGTTCAGTTGTACATTTTTTCTTTGTATATGCATTTTTGTTATTTTCAAGTTTTGCTCTTTTTTATAGATAACATTGTTAGGGGGAGTTACTTTGATTCAAATATTTCACTAAGGGGGATTTTTTTTTGAAGTGTGTTGAGTATAGAAGAGAAGCATCTTTTTGGTACACTTTTCTGTTGATGGTAAAGGGGGGGAATGTTTTGGAAAGTGTTTTGGAAGAGTGTGTTGCCATCAATGACAAAGGGGGATATTCTTGGCAGCAAGAGCATGTTGCTATATGGCATTTTCATTGATGGAAACCCATTGTAGAAATGCATAATTTTTGGTCTGGACAAGACCAAGTGTTTTGGAGTATTAGCTAAGTCCTAGTGTGCATTTTTAGTGATCAAAGGAACAATTTTATGGTTTACATTTCTCTACTATTTAGAATATTGTGATGCGGTTTTGAAGTGTTCATGGTATGTATTGTATGTTTTAAGTCCAAAGTTTTACGGCTTTATGTCTTCCACAATTGAATATATTATTGACAACATGTCAGGCTTAGTAATGGCAGTGTTACAGGTGTAGAGCACATGTTGGAATGCTTCACATTCCACCACAAATGAATATTGTGTTGTATAAATTTGAGGAAGTGTTGAAAGGTGTTATAAGTGTGTGCACTCAAAGTGGCAAGTGATTTGGTGGTCCACATGTCAATTTGTGAATGAATAGGTTGTTCATTCAATTGTTTCTTCACCAACGGTGTCGGCCTAAAGGTTTTGGGGTCATGTAGAGTTGAATTATGTATAGAGAAAAAAAATGGGATTGTTTATATTTCATGGTTACCTACTTTAGTGAGGTACATATTTTGGTTCTTTCAAAAAACTGTGTGTTAGATTTTTGGGCCGAAAGGTCATGGTGTTACACTATTCATGCAATTAGGCTAACCTAATTGATATTTTGGTTGTTTATGGTATATATAGAAGGTTGTTTTAGTGTTGTGGTGTGTATGTGTGATGTGAATGAACTATAGTGGATGTAATTAATATTATGTGTGAGATTTGATGTAGTGTGAAGTGTGAAAGGTGATAGTGGTGAAGTATGAAATGTGTAAATTTAGTTTTATGAGATTAATTGGAACTATGCCTTTAGCATGTTACAAATGCATTGTTAATAGTCATCTTTGGTAATGAGCCCTTAGTAGTGAGCCAATATTTTTGGATAACGAGTCCACGATTCTGTAAATCCATTATAATCAGTTATAATATATTGTGAGGTAATCCTCACTCCGGTTTTTCCCTTTCAAGGGTTTTCCACATAAATCTAGTGTTCTTGTGTTATGTTCTATGATGCATGATCTAGTTTTTTCTTCCCATTACAACACGTTTAATATGATGCTTTGAATGGAAATTTACATTGATGAAATTAATTTTTTCAGTGAATAATAATTCACCCCCTCTCAATATTCTAGGTTCTCAACATATATTCCATTAGATAAATCAAAGTATAATGCAGTCCATCATTACGATCATTAAATAATATTCATTTCTCTTTCTCATTGGAAATATTCATTCTCATCTTGTAGGATTTAATCCTAAGAAAGGATTTTTGGGGGTGGAGAGATACACTCCCAACTACTTGTACTAGATTTTTGATGTGTTATCTCTAGATCTCTAACTACTACATCTCTTTCAATCTCAAAATGGTGTACCTTGGAATACTATTTCTGAAGTCTATATACTCATTCTTGAACTTGTTGTATATATCCTTTAGATTTTGAGGCCAGTAATCTACTTCTTTGATATCATCCCTGAAGATTGGAGCAACTTCTTTATCAAGTATCTTCATAAATCTATCTATTGGCATGTCCTCAATGTTAAGCTAACCTATTCCACAATCAACAAAAAATTGAGTCTACATTAGAATTATTAAGGACCATTTTCCTACCTTGGTAGATGTGCTCATTCCTTCTCTTTAAAAAAAAACAAGATCTCAATAAAAAATAAACACAAAAAAATATTAGACTCAACTTTCAAACCTTTAACATAGACCCTAATAATCTCAAACTATAACACTTTATCCCTACTATCACACCCAAGTAGGTTACCCATAAAAATAGACTAGATGGCCCTAGCATAATAACAATTTAAAAATATATGATTTAAATCTTCAAAATCATTGTGCATAAAAAATATACTAGGTTAAAGGGACCATAGACCAACTTTTTTAACCATCACAACCATCTAAAGCAATATTTTCTCATCTCAATCCATTTGGACAAACAAATTTTAACTAATTTATACTAAATACTATTATTAAGATCAAGATTCTAGGATGTATTGACATGCTCCAATACTTCCTCAAGAAAGGTTGACATATTGTATAGATTAATTTATTTAACAATCAAAAGTGGAGAGCCATCACTCCAAGTAAAATATTCATAATCCTCTTCCTTATTTATCTCTTTATATGAAACCATAGTTTTTCTTAATATAGAGTATGTTCTCTTTTTTTATTGAGGTAGGTGGAACTCATTCTTTAACTTTTTGTCACTTTTGACACCTTCATTATCCAATATATCACTACAAAATCTAAAATTTGATTCTTTACGTAAAATGTATGCTCAAAAATTTGAAATTGAGAGTTTAGGATTTTAAGCCCCCAAAATTGATATAAAAAAAAAGAAATCATGGAACCAAACTTTTATCACTATATAGTATTTGGAGAGAGCATTTCATCAACTATTTAAAGTCAAAAATCTGAAAACTTGGATGAAAGTTATGCCTATTTTAAAAATGTTCCCCAATTTGTCTTATGGGGTGGTTGTTGGCAACCCTTGGGTGGTCGGAAAGCAGCCCCACCAATAGCACTCAAGTGACAGACTTGATATGGATTTCAAAATACATTTAAATTTTATTTAATATTTTTAGTGTTTTAAAAAATTTAAAGGTTGCAAGGGAACTAATGCCTTGCCAAGCTAGCATTATCAGCCAACAACCAACAATATTGTTGATGGCAGCTAATAGGCCTATCAAATGGCATGACTAGGGGGTATAGGGTCTACAAACACTGTCCCCCAAAAATAAGTATTTTTTATTTTAAAATTTTAGTAAAGTTTTCAATTTGATTTTAAAATTGCAAGATTTTTTTAATTTAAATTTTACTATTATTTTTAAATATTTTTGCCTCTCTATAGAATTTATGGTCATAATGTGATGGGTAGGAGACTAATTTTTTTTGGTTTTTTTCATAGTGTCCAAAATACAATAAAAAAAGTAGATCAAATTTCATTATTTGGCCATCCTAGATCCAATGGTGAGTTCCATTTTGTCTCAAGAGAGCATATGTGAAATTTCCCCTACTAAACCATCATATGAAAGGAAAAACTAGGAAACCCTTTTGATTCAATTTACTCAAACCCTAGATCTACAATAAACCCAACAAATTCGCAAACCCCAAAATCTCAAATCTATAAAATAACACCAACACATGTGTTCCACACCATTTTAATGCCTTAGATCTTTCTTGCATATCTATGTATTTAACCTTGCACTAAATCTACTCAATCAAGGGTTATAACAAAACTTAGGAGCTCACACCTTCCATAACCATGAATTTTTTTTATACCACTTGTTAGGATATAATGTATCAATACTTAGTTCATTTAATCCATTTCCTATATAATCCCATGAGAGAAACACATGCATACAAGATTACAAAATAATCACAATTCATAGATCAAAATAGACAAGAAACAAGATATACCCTAGGAAAACCCTCAAGAGGGAAAAACCCAACTTCCAAAATCATCCATAATCCATCTATTATTTAATACATAAACAATACAATCACTTGCATAGTTACAATAAATAATTTTAAATCATCAAGCCTCTCCAATGCATCCTCCATGTGTCCAAAAATGAATCCACACATCCTATGCCATGCTTCACATATGTAGTCCTCTGAAAGACTCAATAATGATAGCCCACTCACCCAATAAACATTAACTACTAGACATGTGCCATATTTTATAGATACAAGCTCACACAAATACAACCAAATGGTAAGATAAAACCATGTGCCACAAAACCATGTGAACACAAAACCATTGAACCCTCATTTAATATTGGGTACTAAGATTTCACTTTATTAAATGTTTTCTCCAAATATTAAATTATTATCATATGTCTGCCACACATTAAATAATAAACCAATGTTACAATACAACTTTACAAGTGACACCAAGTAATTACTTAGTGTGACTAAACACACCTTCTAGATGCACAACAACTAAATAATTAATTAATTACAACATTATAATAAAAAACTTTATGCAATGGGATCCCTACTAATGTTTCTTTGGTCATCCCTTGTGTTATCCCCCTCTCTTGTGAAGACTAGTCTTCTCAGTCCTTCCAAGTTATTTAGCCCTTGGAAGTCAAAAGATGTGGGGACTGTTGCTAAGGCATGAAGAAAACTTGGAAAAGTTACCAAATATAAAAACATGGCTAAAGATATTGCGAATGAAAACTAGGCAGCACTAGATAAGGTTGGCTCTAGATGTAGTATCCAGTGTTGATCCTCTCTTGGAATATTCGAGGGATTGATAGCCTTCATAAGAAACATATTGTCAGGGATTTCATCAAAGATCTCAAGCCTGGCATTCTTCTCTTGCAAGAAACTAAAATTATTGCTATTGAGTTTGACAAATTTGGTAAGTTCATTTGGCCAAATGGTTTGTTCCTGGTGGTGCATGTTGTTGGGGCCTCTAGTGGTTTGGTTATGATGTGGAAACATTTTCTCAAAGGATCCCTAATCTCTAAGGATTTTTTTTTTCTTAACATCAATTTCTCTCAAAGCTTTGGTCTCCTTGATTGAGAATTATCTATTGTTTATGCACCCAATAATGTGGTTCAAAGGAGGTACACCTGGGTTGACCTATTGGGAAGTAGGAACAATTTTTTGAATAGTAACTAGATGGTGATGGGAGATTTCAATTCCCATTTTTTTCTTTCTAAAAATTAAGGAGGTATCTGGATATGTTGGACAACATGCTTGATCTCAACTCCCTTTTGCATGATGGTGGTTTGACTAATTTAGACCTTGAGGGAAGCTTGTTCACCTGGTCTAATAAATGAACAGGGGACAATATTTTTTAGGTCTGACTTGATTGTTGTTTGGTTTCCTCCAACTGGGACACATCTTCACTCTCCTTGTCCTCTCTTATAAAACTTGGCCTGGATCATACCTCGCTTCTCCTGAGTTGGAGCACTCCCCCCTAAGGAAAAAAAGGCTTTTTGTTTTGAATTAATGTGGATGTACCAACCTCTATTCAGGGATCTTCTTTCCTCTTGGTGGAGGGGCCATGGATGTGACTCTACAATGTACAATCTAGACTTTAAACTCAAGATTCTCAACTGCAATCTCAAATTTTGGAGTAAGAGTTTTTTTGGTAATATTTTTGAAAAGAAAAAGTTTCTCAAAGATCAACTTTGATAGGTTCAGAAAGATTTGGAATCTAGTTTTCAGGTGGATCTTGCTGCTAAGGAGAAGACTTTTCTCAGTGAACTTCATAATAGTATTGAGAAGGAGGAGGTTTATTGGAAACAACGATCCATGAACCAATGGCTCCATGAGGAGGATCAAAACTCCAAATTATTTCACATGATGATGACGAGAAACAAGAAGATGAATACTGTCTCTAAGTTGATCCTTGAAAATGGATCCAAATTGGTTGATGAGGAAGATTTGGTTTGTGTTGGTGTTTCTTTTTTCCATAACCTCCTCAATCCACACCCAACATATTTTCTAGTAGTTGACATCCTCAATATCATCCAATGGCTCTAACTCAATAGGAAGTTATGCCTATGGAAATGGGGGCTCAGGTGGATGAGATTCATGAGGTTGTGTTTGCCCTTAGACCTTTTAAATCTCTTGGTCAGAACTATTTTCCTCCTTTCTTTTTTTGGATATTTTGGGATATTGTTGGTTAGGATGTCAAGGTTGTGGTGGCCAAATTTCTCTCTACTAGTAAAATATTTAAATAATTCAATAAAAATTTCATTTTTCTCATTCCTAAGCATCCGAGAGCCAACAATTTTATTGAATTCAGGCCTATTAGTCTCTGTAACATGTTTAACAAAATTTTCTCCAATTTTTTGGTCAATCACATTAAACCCCATTTGAACAAGCTAATACATCCTAGCCAGAAAGGCTTTGTGCCAGGGTGACAAATAATTGATGCTATTATGTTGGTGTATGAAACCCTCCACTCCATGGATAAAATCAGAAAGGAAAGCATGGCTCTTAAGCTGGATATCTCCAAAGCTTATGACAAGGTGTCTCAGGATTTCCTTTCTGAAGCCCTCCATAGACTTGGTTTATCTGGTAAATTGTTGAAACTTATTCAGGGTTGTGTTACCTCCAACAAATACTTTGTGATTATCAATGGAACCTTGCAAGGTGTTTTCTTAGCTTCTGGTGGAATTCGCCAAGGGGTCCCTTTGTCTCCCTATCTCTTTATTTTTATGGATGAAGTCCTTCATCATAATTTTGAGTGCAAAGTTTTGAATGTTTCTCTAGTGGGTTTTGCCCCTTCCTCTATGTCTCAGTCGATCTCTCATCAAACATTTGTTAATGGAATAATCTTTTTGGGGGAGGCCATGCTAGTTGAGGCTAAACTTTGGATGGATATTCTTTAAAAATTCGCTTTGGCTTCAGGGAAATGTATCAATTTTACTAAATGTGATATATTTTTTATGAATGTCTACCCTGCTTTTCAAGTTATGATTTCTATATTTCTCAATTGTCAGACCCTCCCCCTTCCCTTGACATATCTGAGCATCACTTACTATTGGTAAAGTGGAATTTTTTTTCTATTCTACTCTCTTGGTATAGGTTTAGAGGAAGCTCACTATGTGGAAGGGGGCCCTTCTCATCAATGTTGGTAAGCTTATGCTTCTTAAGACAACCCTTAAAATTTTGGATACATACCTAATGTCTTTTTATTTTATGCCCACTATGTGTTTGAAGAAACTTGAACAAATCCAATGTAGATTCTTGTGGTCAGGGATAAACGAAAGGAGCGAGTTCTTTCTGGTAAATTTGGAAACTGTGTGCTCTTGGAAATATTATGGAGGTTTAGACTTGAGAAAAATAAGATTGATGAATATGGCACTTATAACCAAAATAAAAAAGAAACTTCTCAACAATAAGGTAGAATGGATTTCTATTCTAAAGGAAAAGTATCTATAGGTACAATAATGTCTCTCTTTCTTGGACAATGGAGTTCTTCCTTTTGGTTCTGTGATCTAGAATAACCTATTAAAAAGTAGTAATTTACTCTCTTTAGGATCCTCTTGGATGGTTAGATCGAGTATATTGGTCTCTTTTCAGGATGAAAATCGGTTGTCCTTACATTATATTGGTCTACATCTTGTTTTGTCTATTGTTTGGTTAGACCTATGTACTTGGCTAGGAATTAAGGTCTCATATTACATTGATTCCTCTATTGATCCGCATAGATGGAGGATTGGCCCTAACTAGTTTGACCCCCCCTTTTGATTGGCTAGTGATGAAATCCTTCAAATAGTCAGGAATAACAAGTTCTTCCCCTCCAACTTGTCAAAATCATTGGTCTAGATAACTTATAAATATGACATGTATTCTATTAAGACCAACTACAATCTCTTTTCTAGTTCTTGGAAACCTATGTTTGATTGGATGGAGCTATGGAGAGAAAATTCACTATGTAAAGTCAAATTCTTTTGGTGGATTGTTTGTCGCAAAAGGGTCCTCACTCTAGATAATTTGCAAAAAAATGAATACAAATTGGGAATCAGTGATTTTTGTGTGAGAACGAAGTGAATTCCATCTCTTAATTTATTTTTCATTACTTTTCCTCCTAGCAAGTTAGGCAGAAAATCCAATCTCTCTTCAAAGTTCGTTGGGTCTGGAAAAAGGATGTTCATGAGATTTTGGATTGTTGGTCCCCCTCAATGTCTCACCCTATACATGTTGAGCTTTGGTGGAAATATTTATTCTTCACGAGGTGGGCACTTTGGAAGAAGAGCAATAATAAAGTCTTTAGAAATAAAATGTTCCCATGGTTGGTGGTGGCCAACAAAATTATCAGTTAGGTTGTTGAGTTGATTATGTTATCCCTTGCAAGCCCAAAAGAAATATTAATTCTCTAGAGGTCTCTATTATATCTTCTTGGAATATTTCAGAGGCCATTAATTCCCTCAGTTCTCTTATCCTGCTAGACAAGTGAAGTACTCCTTGGTCCCCCCCAAGCTTGGTTGGCTAAAGCTCAACTTTGACGTCTCAACCAGACCTAACCCAGATCAAGTGGGTGGGGGTGAGATCATCTGTGACCATAAAGGGAATTTAATTCTAGCTTATGTGATCAACTTGTGGGTTAAATCTTCTAATTTTACCGAGGTGGTGATGACCTTCCATGAAATAAAAAATTCCACGCAAGCTAGGCTCTCAAATTTGGTTATAGAAGGGGACTTTAGAAACTCGAATCTCATGCTGACAAGGAAATCCTTTCCCTACTGGACCCTCCAAGACCCCATGGCCTTGGCTTGCAATCTTATTATTGTCGTTGGGAACTGCAATGTTAATCATGTTTATAGGAGTGGCAATGAAGGTGTCGATGAGTTTGAAAATCTTGGAGATTTTACTCTAAATTTAGTAAAATGGGATATGTCATCCATATCCCAAGTCAGGTGCTCAAATTAATTCAACATGATGCTAAAGTACTATCCAAATGAGATCAAGTTGGATACGATGTTATCTCTTATTGATAATTTTCATGCTCCTCAATTATGACAACTTAAGCCTGCTAATCAATCTTTTCAAATTTACATTTACTTCTCGCTCTAGTTTACATATAGCCATTTCTATAGCTGGTGTTACCTTGCTCTAAATTTTTTGATTTTAGCAATGGAGGGTGATTTGGTTTAGGATGAACATACTAGTTGTGATAGATGGGAAAAGTACAAGGAGGTTTGGGCCATTCTGGAATGAGGTAAGCTAGCTTTATTTGTGAAGGGGATGCAGGGGCATGACCCCAAGATTTCTTTTTAATTCACTAATTCTTGGGTGGATGAAACTATTATTGTTGAAGGGGTATCCTTCATGGTGACTCTTGAGCTAATTACGAAGGTGATGGGGCTCTCTTTGGAAACCATTTTCATTCCTCACAAGTCAAAAATCCATTACCAGGAAGACATGAAATGTTTCTTGAAAGAGGGTGAGGAGTTGAATAGATTGCAGAATGGATTTAATCATGCGGACCCACCTAGTGTGTGGAGATTTTTTTTTCAATTCCTCATGAGGTATGTCACACTCGAAGGGAATTTCCACTACTTCCATGATCATATTTTCCCTATGCTTAATCATCTTGGTATAATGTTAAAATGAATTTCCTCTTTTGGATTTTGTCCTTGCTTGAGAAATTTCTAAGAAGTATCCAAGATAAATGCAAGAAATTACCCATCCACCAAGGCCTTATTTATCATCTCTGTAAGTTTCATTATGTGTTGCTTCCCTCCCCTACCTCTATTTGAAAGTACACTCTAACCATTCATGACCCCACCAATCCCTCTTTGAACCCCAACCCCTCTATTAATTTGGATGAAAGTACTCCTACCATCAGTCGTAGTACTCGAGCCTAGAGGAAAACCCCTACGAATGAAACCCCCCCCCTCCCAACCCCATCAATTGCACCCCTTTTTCAGAACCCACGCCTGTTTCTACTTCTGGGTTAGGGGAGTCTAACAAATCAAATGAGGATAAGTCATGGAATCTCACCCTAACCAACTCTCCTTTGCACTCTTATGCTCAAGTGAATATCTTTGATGTTCCCAACACCCCCCTATTTCTAACACTAACCGTCAAAATTATCCCAACCTATGCATCAATCTAGAGGAAATTAAAACTTTAACTAAGTCGATTTGTATCCATGTTGACCCCCTCAGTAAAACAATTAATGAAATATTAAAGACTATTAAAATCTAGAGGCATACCATGAAGTGGATTTTGGGCTAGTTGATCATAGATAAAGATATAATTCAAATTATAGAGTGAAAGGTTCTTGAACATAAGGTCCCATGGCTAGAGGAGGTATTGAAAAAGGAGCATTGGGACATGGTTGCCTCTTTGGCCAAGTCATTCAAGAAGTGGGCAAGGTGGGAAAAGGAGCTGGAAGATTTGTGTGCCATTTTTGGTACTGAGGAAAAAAAAGAGTTTACTAACTGAGATTGATGTTATCCATCAGAACCATGAGAAAACCATGAAATTCCTTAAGGTCATAATTGATCATAGTAAGTAAATATTGAAGAAAACTCCCCTCACCCTTCAGTTTTTTCAAGATGAATTAAGGAAGTGTTAGGGGAAATGAGTTGCAGATGGTCCAAAGGATGGTCATATGTAGAAGAAGGGTAAAATGGTAGATACCTCAACTTGTGATGTCATGGTGAATACTTATGCCATTCGACAAGGGCCTGTGACTTTTGAAAAGAAGTTCCAATTCCCGTCTTAGAAAATGAATGTGATCACTGGTCTCAAGTTATTGGGAGACTTGTAGGTTTTCTTGTGGTTTTATGCTAGTCTCAACTCTATGTGCTTTATTAGTTGTTTTTTTTGGTTGAATTGTTTAAGTTTTAGTTTTTATTTTTTATTTTTTGATTTTCTCACTTCTTGTGAGTTCCTCATCTACCTCTATGGTTTTTTTGTAATGGTTACTAGCCCTTCCATTTTTAATCTAATAAAAAAAAATTATGCAATGTTGTACAATACCAAATCCTAAAACTTAGAAATGTATTGTTTGCACTTACAAGTGGACATCAAGTACCTCTATAATACCTTATCTCAATTTTGATCAAATCAATACCATTTGACCTACCAATTTTTACATAATGTGCCATTTGACAACAATATAAAGATGTCAATATGCATATTTTTCTTCTCCACCTTGTGGGACTAAACTGACTATGCCAAAAAATTGATGTGGATGGGTGAATTATTTTAGAGGCCTTGGTTCATTCCCCATGTCTCTCGATCCTTCCAAGATACATTGTATTGAGGTAGTCTCTTAAGTGTTTGAAGAGAAAAAAGTTGCTAAAACTTTTCATGTATGTGGAATGGGAGAGAGTAAGCTAAATTTTAATTTTAATTTGAATTGAAGTTTTAAATTCAAGTGGTTAATTAAATGATAGAGGGGTTGAACATGTGTTTATACAAATAGCTAAGGACATGCAAATAATCAAATTAACATGGGTAATGGAGTAATCAAGATAGGTACATGAGTAAGAATTATTAATGCATGGTCTAGATGAATGCATATAAATATGTGCATATGTGGATAATGTGTGGGAATTGATCCCAAGTTCAAACAATATTATTTTATTTATCGATATATACATGAATTAAAGCATTTTCTGAAATGGGAAAAAAATTAAATAGAAAATTGAATGAGTATAAATAGTAAATTTGGCTTGAAAAAATAATAAATGTTCTTCCATGGTTTGTGGTCATGAGATAACAAAGTACATGAGGTGGTAAGAATTCATGAGATGATAATCCATGTGGATATGATAGTGAGTCTATATAGTTCTACTGATATGAGCTATATGTCCAAAATCCCTAAGGTTGAGTTGTCTTCCAAGTGTCGAGGGTGTTAAACCTATAAAGCATACCAACAAAACCTATGTTTAGGTTTTATAGCTAAGGACCAATAATTGAGGGGGATAATACCTCATTCATTCCTAGTTTTGGAATAATAAGGAGGGTTTCCATAAGGTGTTAAATTAATTAATAAAACTATAAACACTTACAACAAACTATACTCACTACACAATGTATCCCAATACTAATGTCATAATATGGGTAAGTGTATGGAATTAGTGTACAAAAAGAGGGTTCAAAGTGGCCACTTTTTTACTCAAATCAGCTAAACCTAAACTTGGATGAGTAATTTGAGATTCATGCACTCAAAATTTAAAGATATGACAAGAACAAGATAATTTAAACTTAGTTTTTAAACTACTAGCATTTTTCAAAAACAGTTATGGTTAAAAAGATGAAATGTTGCATGCACAAAAAAGTAATTCTAGTTTTCTCACTAAAATATAACATATCTTCTAGTGCGAGCCCCTCTATTTTTTTTGTTGTATTTATTATTTTTTTAAATCAATTTGTAGAAACATAACTAAGAGTGAGTATTAGAAGTTATATGGTTTTTATTGAATATATATTTATTTGTGATTTTTAAAAGGTGATGCAACCTAAAAATTGCATCACTAATGGGCCAAATAACTTGCACAATAATAATAAAAGATACATTTTTTTAATCAATGTGTAATGAATGAAGTATAGAACAATCCTTTTTAAAAATTATTCGAATACACATATCTAATGTTAAAAATGAAAATTGAGATATATGTATCTAAGGAATATAGATACATTAGAAAAATAAATGAAAAATAAATATGTTAATGTATTTCAAATATTGAAAATAATTGTTAGAAAGCTAAGAATGCATGATAAATTTTAATGGTTATTTAATTAAATATCATCATACAATATGTAAACTTGATGAGATGCACATTGATAAATTCCATTGAAGGTCAAAAAAACATGAAATAGAGGTATATTAATAGTACAATCCTTTATTCTTGTGTCTGAAGTTGGAAGAGGTGTTACACTTCCTATTGGGAATGGCTTGTAATGTCCCTCTTTGACCAGTTGACCTAAAAATTCCTTATTCTCCTCACCTTACCTTTAAAAATGTTCATTCTTCATGCAACTCATCTTTTTCACATCCTTTTGGTATCACTTCTTGCATTCTCTTCACTTCAAGCACTTCATTTCACTCCCAAGCAGCACTTTTTCACTCCATAGAAGCAACAACAACACTCCATAAAATCCATAGAGCAAGTGTGGAACATACCATTGCAATAGGGGCTTGAGTCCTCTCTATTCTCCTCCATTAGCTAGTGAGTTCTTGGTGGAGATGGTAAGAATTTTCACTCCTCTCCTCTATGATTTGGTTGAGTAGCACATTACTATTATTTACTATTATTGTTTTCTTTACTTTCTTTCCTCCTTTTATCATATATTTCTCTATCGTTTCTATCTTGGTTTTCCATGGAGGTGGAAACACTAAAACGGGGGTCTGCTTGAGGCAGACCCTTATACACCCCCCCAACAATTTTCCCCCTTTCTTATGTGTAGGTAGAAGATCGCTTGGAGCTAGCTAGTGAATGGATATCTTTGTGAGATTGTCTTTGTCACCTTAGTCCTAATCTACTTGTTTTTTTCATTTTAGCATCCACTTTGTATACTTTCTCATTCTATTTTACAATCTATATAGAGCTAGCTAGGCTATTAGTAGGTCTTTTTGTTAGTTTTAATGTGTCCACTGTTATTTGGATGTATAAACACTAGCATGCCTGAGATAAACTAGTGTGCCCTACTGACGTCCCAAAATTGTGTTGTTGTCCTTGAACAAAGAGTTATCTAAGGCACAAAACCAAATCCAAGAAGCCAACTCGCCTAACCCAAATTGTAGTTCGGGTCTGAAGAGTGGTTGCAGGACCCTATAGTCCTCATCATTCTCGCCCCTCATTCAAAAAATCCCTTTAGACTAAGGTAAGTTAGGGCAGCCTTCTTCTCTTGGATCTCCATGACCTAGGACCTTGAATGTGGTTGGTCCCCCTCTCTTACATTTTTGGTGAACCCGATGTGAACCTACATCTATTCATTTGTTGGTGTTGAAAATTATCTTGTGTTCCTTGTGATTGTTGTGTCCCTAAGCGTTATGAAGGTTTATGAGCATCACAACCTAATCCATAACCTCTAGGTACATTTTCAAGAGAAGTATATGACACCTTCTAATGGATAAGACACAGGTCACATCTAGTTTCTTGACAAGACTTTTCTCCGAACCTGTGATGGGTCTTTTAACTCAAGAAAATTTGTTGAGGGGCGAGGTAGGAATCCATGAGGAAACTGATCATGTCCCCACTCCTCTTGGATCTTCCACACCTTCGTCAGTAGATGAGAATGAGGTTGTTCATATTCCTTTAGAATATGTCTCTGCCCTTAGTAAAGGTTTGGGTGACCTAGAGAATCACTTGGAAAGGAATACGAAGTTGTCTAGGACAACTTGGGTTATTAGTGAATTAAATTTTATGGTGGGAAAAGACCGAACATGCATAGAACTCTTGGATAGCCTCTCTAGTTTGATCGAAGCATGTGCCCCTTTGAATAATATTAGCATTATACAAGGGGCCACTTTTGAAGAGCATGAGAGATAGTTAGGAGTATTGATGCCTCCCAGATATGTATACATCATTGATGTGGTCGCTTTGATCAATGTCCCTTTTGCCTTTGAAAGATATGAAACTATAAAAGTAAATAGGATCCCCTTGGGATTTAGCTTTGCCCCTCCTATTACCCCTAGCAGTAGAGGTTTTGGTGAGATGAGTGGTGGAGGCTTTGGTAGTGGTGGTGGCTTCAGTGGTAGAGGTGGCACTAGTGGAAATGATTTAGGTGGAGGTAATGGTGGTGGTTTCAGAGATAGAGGTGGCTCTAGTGGAGGCCCTACTCGTAGTGGAGATTTCAGCAGTGTTCAAGTGGTGGCCACGGTGGTGGTTCTAGAGGTGGCTCTAGCGGCAGTTCTAGAGGAGGTTCTGCTAGTCCTATGTCATCCAATGACCCTATTTTGAATACTCTCCTTCAAAATATGGGTAAGATGCAATGCCAGTTGGTGAGTCTCTCCCAAGCCTCTACCCAACCTATCTTCCAACCCTTCTTCTAACATAGCCCACTATCGATAGCGATTTTAAAGACTCCCTTCCCACAAAGAATGGAGATCCTAAAGTTTGAAAATTATGGTGGAAAATGGGATCCACAGACACATGTGTCTGCCTTTAACGCCCTATCACCAATTTTTTTCCATCATGATGCATTGATGGAAAAACTATATCTTCGATCTCTCAAGGATATAGCGTTGAATGGTATTGTTCCTTGCCTAATAATTCCATCTTCTCATTTGATCAACTAGTAAAAAAATTTCTCCAATAGTTTCAAGCCAATATTATACTGAAGATGACCTTTTCTAATCTTGGCTGATGAAAATAGGGAGATAATGAAAATATTACTGACTTCATCATGCGGTATCAAGTTTTCTTCTCACAAATCTCATACCCATTGCTTGATTCACATGTTTAGAAGGTATTCATAGGGAAACTGTACAGGCCTTGGCAAGATAAGTTTTCCCTTATGAAGTACCCTTCTTTCATGCATTTGTGTGCAACACTACGAGAGTATTAAAAAATGATAGTTTAGTTTGGGGGACCCTCCTCGTGCTCCCGTTCTGAAGGAAGATCCATTATATCAATCTCTAAGAAAGGTAAGGCTATTACAAATTTAGTAGCCTCTATGGATGACAATGGCCTCAAATGCAACCGAAAGTTCACAAATTTGGTAGGAATCCTATTCTTCCATCCTACAAAATTTGGTGAAGGATAAGATCATAACCTTGCATAACGCTAAGCCTCTCAAGGAACCTTACCCTAGTTGGTACGATGTGAGTACCTACTGTCAGTACCATCGAGTCAACAGACATGATACTGAATGTTGCATGTGCTTGCATCACAAGATACATGATCGCATCAAGGATGATACTATTCATCTTGATGTAAGCAAACAAAATAAAAATAAATTAGTGGCAAAAGCGAACAGTGAGTTACAAATATACATGGACCTATTTCTGTCACATTCTACCAACATGACTATTGATCCCTCTTAATATGTCACTCAACTTGAGGCCTATGTCAACATGGTCACGGTTACTCCTACTCAGTAGCCTGCAACCGGTTCACCGGATGTGACATTCACCTTGCATGATATTCCTATGAACAATAAGCTTCTCCCCTCTACATTCCTCCTCGCCTCAATGACAACATTGTGATAGGAGGTTTTGGTCGATCCCATGAGCTATGTGAATGTTATTACAAAGGAAACATTGTTATTAAATTCATTACAAAAGGAGGAGTACGAAGAAACAAAATCCACCATATGTACGCATGATGGTCTCTATCTCAAACCATATAGCTCGATAACCTTGTTCATCCTAGTTGTACCTAGGGCTATTGATGTAATTTTTATGTTATTTTGAAGTCAGTTTTTTTAGGATGAAGCTAGGCATACCTTGGCTAGCTTCCATGAATGGAACTACCACTATAATTCATACAAGTTTAAATTTTTCCCATGAAGGTTTCATGCATGTATTGCATGACACTGGATACAAGCCTCTTGTGTCCCGTGGGAGATAATCATTGGATCAATTTAATCCCACCCCAGTTGGTTCGCTCCCTCTAAGGAAAAATCTACTTAATAAGAACTACATAAAGTATAAGACTAGAGGCAAGTGATAGTCGAAACTGAGCCTTCATACAACACAACAGTCGACTGCTTCCTCTTCTCGAAGGGAAAGGAGAAGCCTACCCCTTCTCGGGTTGCCTCGTCCACTCCCCTTTTTTGGGAGGAGTATTGGATGAATAAGAGTGGCCTCTACTTGCTAATTTTGATGGTACCTATTTGGCATAGACCCAAGATTAGGATATCGAAACTCCCTACTAAGCCCCCTGGACCTTGGTACTATTTGTATGGAAGAAAGAAAGGCTCTCGAAGAGAATTTTCTCTATGACCTCCCATTGCTCTTTCTCCTAAAGTAGTGAGTGGGAAGAGGCCCATTGCTAAATCACTTGAGCTAACTCCCCCTGCTGCTTCTCAAACTATCCCTCCTCCCATTCAAGAGTCTATTCCTCCACCACAAATGACTGTAGTGGACACTCCCATGGTTGAGTAGGAGCATTTTTTTCCTTTGCAGCCTCTAGCCTCTACCTCAAAGAGATGAAGAAATTTCCTTGTACATGAGCGTAAGCGTTGTCGAAAGGCTCTCGCGATTGAGAAAGATGATTTTTAGAAAAAATATGAGGAGATGTCCACCCTTGTGTTAGGGCCTCTTACTGCATCTTTCCCCCTCCTTTCTCTTGCTTCCATTCAACCTAGTTTATTCTTGCTTCTAGCTCCCATTATGAGTGCGCCTGACCCCAAAAATTTGTAGGTGTTTATTGTTGTTAGGGTTAGAAGGTAGATATCTAATAGCTAAATGTAGATTTGATCAATAAAACAGAGAAATGAAAAACACATAAAATTATAGCAAAAATAAGACAACACAAAGAATTTAATGTGGTTCACCCAATCCGGGCTACATCCACAAAACCATAGCCATCCAATGATTTAATTATCCAATGCAAACACTATTACAATCTTGTGAATAATACCATGATACAGCTCTCATCCCAACTACTTATAACAATATTTTTAGAATCTTCTTGAAATAAGGATTCTACAAAGTCGGTATTTTCCTTTTTTTTGGTGACAAAGTGAAAAATAGGATTTTTTTTTTCTTGGGGGCTACCACCCTCGAACCCCTACCCGGGGCCCAACCCATCCTTGGACCGTGATGAGGATACATGAAGAGTGTACAATATAGCATGATCAGTCACCACATACCAAAAATCTCCCACTCAGATACTGATCAGGCTCCAAACCAACATAATCTCCCACTTGGAGACTGATTAGGATTCACACCAACATAATCTCCCACTTGGAGACTTATTAGGATTCACACCAAAACAATCTCCCACTTGGAGACTGATCCTAGATGACACCACTGCACTTACAACTCCCACTGGAAATAAGCACCTTAGACCTTGTTGCTTTATTATACTTTTAACCATGAAGACCAACTGAAGGTGAAGAGGAGCTCAACTTCTTCTTGTCACTACCTTTGTAAACATATCCACTAGATTGGCATCTTTATGTATCTTTTCCAGCATTACCTGTTCATTCTCTAACACTGACTGAATGGAATGATATCTCAGTTGTATGTGCTTGGTTTTAGAGTGCAAGGAAAAATTCTTTGCAAGATGTATAACACTCTGGCTGTCTATAAACAAGTGATTTTAATCCTATTATTTTCCCAACTCTTCCATGAAAATTTTCAGCCATATCATCTCCTTTGTTGCCTTTGTTGCAACAACATACTCTGCCTCTGTGGTTGATAAAACAACCATCTTTTGCAACCGAGAAATTCAACTTACTGTTCTCCCACCAACTGTAAATATAAAACCTGTGGTACTTCGCCTGGTATCTATATCCCCTACCAAATCTAAGTCAACATAGCCTTTTAAATCAATATTAGAGCCCCCAATACATAAAAATTTATTGGATGTACCTCTCAAGTATCCGAGAATCCATTTTACTACATTCCAATGTTCAACTCCAGGATGACTCATATACCTTCTAACAACTCCTACGGCATGTGCAATATCTAGTCTTATGCATACCATGACATACATTAAAATTCCTATAGCTGAAGCATATGGTACCTTAGACAGTTTTTCTTCCTCCTCTTTTTGTGTCTTTGGACACATATCCTTATTCAATTTGACATGACTGGGAAAATGTGTGTTGACAAACTTTGCATTCTCCATATGAAATTTTTGTAACACATTTTCAACATAATTAGTCTGAGATAAACAAATTTTTTTTATTTTTCCTATCTCTTGTAATCTTCATACCAAGGATTTGTTTTGTTGCCCCCAAATCCTTCATAGAAAATGAATTTTCTAACTGTTATTTTAAATCCTTTATGTGATCCATGTTAGACACCGCTACAAGCATATAATCAATATATAAACATAAAATAATGTAGTTATCCTCATCTAACCTCTTAAAGTAAACACAATGGTTTGAATTACACCTATTGTAGCCTTGCTTAGGCATAAAACTATCGAATTTAGCATACCATTGTCGAGGTGCTTGCTTCAAGCCATATAAACTTTTCTTCAATCTGCACACTAGTTTCTCCTTACCTTTGACCTCAAGTCCTTGTGGTTGTTCCATATATATTTCCTCTCCCAAATCACCATGAAGAAGGGTTGTTTTAACATCAAGTTGTTCTAAATGGAAATCTTCAATAGCCACAATACTTAAAACAATACAAATAGAAGTCATTTTAACAACTAGAGAAAATATTTCATCAAAATCAATACTCTTTTTCTCTCCAAATCCCTTTACAACTAATCTGGCTTTAAATAGTTTCTTATCTCCATCCTCCTCTTTCAACCTATAAACCAATTTGTTTGGTAAATCATTTTTACTTGGATGCAACTTGCATAATTCCCAAGTCTGATTTTTCATCAAGGAGTCCATTTCTTCTTCCATTCCATGCTCCCATTGAATCTTGGTATCCACCTACATAGCTTCATCATAACATTCTAGCTCACCATCATCTATTAATAAAATATAATACAAAGAGGGAGAAAATATTTTTGGAGGTCTACTTATCTTTGAAGATCATCTAAAATTCATTGGATTTTGTGATATTTGTTGTTGTGAAGCATGAGGAACCATTGGAACATCGTTGTTTGAAGTATCATCCAACACTGCATAATCATTTTCTTTGTTCTCATGTTGCTACAAATGATCTTTGTACAACACTTTCTCATTGAATATGACATCCTTACTTCTCATAATTTTTTGATTTTTAAAATCCCAAAGCCTATAACCAAATTAATCAATTCCATATCCAACAAATATATATTTATTTGAATTTTCATCAAGCTTGGTTCTATTTTAAGAATCTACATGTGCAAATGTTTCGCAACCAAAGGTTTTGAGAAAAGAATATCTCACCTTCTTACCTGTTCATGCTTCCTTTGGAATACCACAACCCAAAGGATTAGAGGGACCTCTATTAATTAAATAAAAAAAAGTGTTTATAGCCTCTTCACACATGCTTAAAGGTAGCCAAACATGTAATCTCATAGTTCGTGCACACTCCATTACTGTTCTATTCATGCGCTAAGCCACTCCATTTTCTTGTGGATTCCTTGGAACCATTTTCTATCTGCAAATACCATTAGAGGAACAATAATATTCAAACTCTTTGCTGCAATACTCACCACCATTATCAGATTTGAGACATTTTAACTTTTTACCCGTCTCATTCTCAACCAAGCTTCTCCATTTTTTAAAAGTTTCAAATACTTCTAATTTTTTCCTAAGGAAATAAATCCATACCTTTCTAGTTGCATCATCAATGAATGTGACATAATACAGAGAGCCATCAAGAGAAGATACTCGATATAGTCCCCATACATCCATATGCACAAGCTCCAATTTATCATCTTTCTTTCGTTTCCCATCCTTGAGAAAACTAACTCTCTTTTGTTTTCCATACACTCAACTTTCACAAAAATCCATATTAACACATTTTAGATCTGGTAAAACATTATTTTAATGAAGTAATTTCATACCTTTTTCACTCATATGCCCAAGTCTATTATGCCATAGTGCTAATTCAGAATCCACAACAACTATCTAATTTTCTACCTGCTGAACTACAACAAATGTTCCTGAACATTGATTTTTATCTATAATAGATAGATTAAAAGGAAAATTATGACCTATACAAAGATATAAGGTGCCTACTTTCACACCTTTTGTAACTATTTTCAATTAGATTTTTACCTAGTTGAATATGAAGGTTCAACAATCTATTGAAACATGGAAACATTCTCAAGTTGTGGGTAACTCATTGTGAGAATGAATCTCCAGAGAAGGTTGACTTCCTCGTTCATAAATCACCTACTCTATTGATTGGCAGAGGAAAGAGTTAGAGAATGAAATTGTAATTAAAATCCTATAACCTATGATAATTAACCAACATTAAAGAGATTATGACAATTAACTCACTCAAAAGACCTCTTTAAAACTTAACTCTCACAAACTCACAATACATATCACTCAATAGTGATTGTGCAAAGGTTTGAAATGAACACAAGGCACAACTTGACTCAAGTGCAGCTCCTGCAAAACACTCTATAACAATAAGACATGAAAATAATCTAACAAATTGAATTATAAAACACATCTAATCATTATTTTAAAGCATAAACAAGAAATGAGGAAGGAGATTCTATTGTTTTTATTGAATGGAGTGAAAAATCTCAAAATCTAAGTACAAAAGAAGTTTACAAGCTCTTAGAATGTGTGTAAGAGCAAGAAACTGATATTTGAACCCCTGATAAATTAGAATTTCTCAAACTTATAGACATTAAGTGACCTCAAAAATTTCAAGATAGGAAAAATTAGGCCATTGCTTCTCTAGAAAAGCCATCCATTCTACATTTTCAAGCTCAGGAAAAAGGCTTCAAAAGATGACACTAAGCAACTCCAAAAATCACCAAAAAGATAGAAATTCATCATCTCCAAAGGATCCATCCAGAAAAGCCTATAAATCAAGAACAACTTGGCTGGCAATTGAAAATGGCAACTTCATTTTTCTCTCTTTTCTTTAATTCGCCTAGAAAATCAAATTCAAAGACTTTGGCCACGTTTTCTCTGCTTTTATTAAAACTGCTTAAAATATGAAGAAATTAAAGCAATTTATAAAGATATTTCTTTATTTCTACTTTACAATACTTGCAATTTTAAAATAAAAAACAAGCCTATCTTTATCTTGTGATTTTTACAACACAAGATTTCTTGAAAATCTTTGCAAAAATAATAATATTGAATTCCCCTATTACAATTGATTTTCTCAAAAACTCATAAAGATATAAGACAAATATCTATCCAAGGCTCTTAATTGATTTCTATAAAATTAATAAAAATAATAACACCTAAGGAATTAAAATAATTTATTTTCCAAAGGCATAGATGTTAAATATAAATAAAATACAATAAGGTATTTTAGGCTTTGATATCCAAATTAAATGCCTAACCCAAATCGACCTAGGCAATGATATTAAACTAAACCCTAAAAGGGGTCGACCTAGGCACATGAAATTTCAGCCACCATGGAATTAAACTTAGGGGGTTGATATATTTAAATATTTGCAAACATCCCTACATCAAATTAGGGTTATGAAAGAAACCCTAACACAAAACAATTTTTCCCTATGATTTCACATCTCATTTTCATTTGGTTGACTAGGGAAAAGGCTCTGCAATCGTCGCCATGGGAGTTAGGGTTTGGAGCTTTGACACCACCATTCAAGCTTGATATTCACCATTTCTACTATATCCTCCTCTCAAAAGCATTGGTAATTCATTCTACTTGCTTTTTAGTGTTATTGTTGGCCCATTCAAATGAGAAAATTGGCCTTTAGGTCGTGGGCTTCACTGTATTTTGATGCATTTTTTTGGTTTTTTCTTGTGTCGATGCTCTTTGCCACTGATATGACCGTTGTGAGGAACTTTGCATGGGAATTTTTTAAGTTTAAGCCATGGGTATGGATGAACTCCTCCACTGATCATTGAAGGTGAGCTTTATTCTATGCTTCTAAAAGCATTTCCCTCTTAAATAAAGCTTATTCAAGCTTTTGATTTACCAAAAATAGGAAGTTTGTAGATTTTTGAGCTCAGCCATTATTCTAGTTGTGGCCATACTATGCATTCTTCACTTCTCTATAAAAATAATTCTCTTGCTCTCGACCCATGATATGTAAATGATATTATTTAAAATGAAAACATTTTCTTGATGCAAGATTTTCTATTTTATGGGTTTCCAAAAACCCAATGGCCACGACCAGTAGCTTTCATTTCCCACTATTTTGAGGATATCTTACCTAAGGGGCTCAAACCCTTGTTGTTCTCCATTATATTCTAGAATTTGATTTAGAACCCTAAGCAGGTTTTCTTGGTAGAGAAATAAATATTCTCTCTCAAGTCGTGGACATGAGAGTATGCATTAGGGTTTCAATGCATTTTTGTTTCTCATACTTTCATGGATATGCACCACTGGTAACAAGATCAAAACACTTTATTTATAGTGTTTCTTGTGTTTAGGACACAAGATCCTAAATCAGTATTACCATTTGTGAGAGAAAAATACTCTTAGGCTATGGTCGTGAGAGTTTAGTTAGGTACATTAATCATTTGGTTATGAAATTGAAACACCTTTATCACTACATTTTGAAGCTTCTTGATATAAACCAATCTGGATTTTGGGCATTTCATTTGTCTTTATAATGAAATTGTAGCATAACTCATTATTTTGAAAACACGAGAATTGATTCACCTCTTTCAAGATCGAACTTACAACTCTAGCTTTACTTGCTTTCTCTCATCATGCAAATCTTATACATTTGAATATTTCAGAAAATGAATTTCCAGCTCTACATTTTGCTTTGAGAAATGCAATGTGATCTTTGTAGCAACATGATATGTTTTTGTAGCAAAGTATTGTTTGTTGCATTCCATCTGTAGTCGATGCTTGAAAACACTATAGTTTATTATACTCTTCATGCATTTTTTGTTCTCTAAACAACAAATATTGAAATTAATTTATTTTTTATGCATAGAAGATTTTGAGAAACAATATCATGATGAAATTGTTTTGAAACTTCTCAAATTGCTTCAGTTGTAATTGATTACTTGCAAACTAGGCATTATGTATGCCTATTCACTATAACATTTCATGACACTGCACTTGAGCAACTAATCACTTGTGATTTTCAATTCATTGCACATTGACTTGATTTTCCTAGATGGTCATTTGTTTGAGCTCTTATGATATTTGAATTCACTCCTTCAGATGTATATTTCCTTGAGAAATATTTTATTTATTTCTTTTCTAGAAACCCCTTTATGGAATGTTGAGGGGAATAATTTCGGGTCTCAACCCTTGTGGGAGTCCGTTTTACACCACATGCTTTATGATATTCAAAACAAAACAACAACATGACTTGTCCTATACTTGCACAGGAAACAAACAACGTTAGATTAAAAAAATAATAATTACAATGATTCTCATGATGTTTCCTCCTTTGGATCCACTTGCACTCGTCTTTTCTTTGCTCAATTGATTTCAATGCATCATAAGCATTATTATACATTATTGTTGATAGATCATGTAGGGAGGTGCATAGTATGATCTCTAACAAAATTTTCATCACTTGCAGGTTCACTTGGAGCACAAAAGAAAGGAAGGGTGCACCACTCCAAAGGAAACTCAAAACCACCATAAAAAAATGATGATTATGTTATTTCTTACATGTTATTTTCTTCCTTCTATCTTCTGTAGTGTAGCATACTCCTTTTGATTCACTATTTCAGCTATTCCCATGGCTTGTGTGGGACACTTGGCTCTTCTTTTTGTCCAATGAATACAAAAAATAGCATTTGTGAAATACTCGTTCAACTCTATATTTTTCCTTTTTGTTAACAATGTATGAAACATTGTGAATGAATATCAGAATGAAAGCATTTATTTTCAAAAAAATGAAACACATTGAATTTAAAAAACTAAACATTTAAATTTATGCAATGGTTAAAGCACTCAAAAAAATAAAATGAAACTCTTCACCTTTAGATAAACCTTAATCAATCAGCTTTGTCAATCTGAGATGTGGTGAAAAATTGATAACACTCTTGGTGACCTCTTCTAGATGCTTTCCTATTGAGCATTAGGCCAATTTCCTTATGTATATCCATTGGGCATGGAGTCAATTCAGCCCCTCCATAACTCATAAATTTTGAGACTGAAACAACACTCCTCCAAACAACATCAGAGAGCCAAAACAAAACAAACCAACGCAAACAACCAGGCCCTGATGACCAGAAAACCATGTGTTGCAACACTTATGCAAAATGAAACAACCAAAAGGAAAGTGCTCCAAGGACTTATTAACAATAAATAATATACTATAGTACAAGGTATAACTTTAAACCTCAAAAAAAATGTTTTAAATGGATCCTATTGACGGGGATTAGAAGCACTTCTCCACTTAACTTTGAAAGCTGGAATGAATTATGCTCATTGCATTCTATGATCACGTATGGCCCGTCCCACATGGCATAAAATTTAGGAATCCTATCGGGCTTGCTCTTGTATTCATCCCATTTGAGCATGAAGTCTCCAACAATGAATTCTCTAAACCTTGCTATTCTGTTAAAGGATATCTTCATCTAAGCTTGATGAATTGCAAGCTTCTTCCATGCTTCCTTTCTCACTTCTTCCAATTCCATTAGTTGTGCAATTCTAACTTCCATGGATTGTTCCTCTAATAGATCAATCTCTTTGATAAAATTCAAAGTAGGCAACTCAATGGATATTGGTAACTTGGCTTCCTTGCCATAAGTAAGAACATATAGAGAACAACTAGTAGCCCTCTTGTGGGTTATTCTATTTTCCCAAAGGGCTGATTTCAAATTTTCATGCCATGTCCTTTGATTGTCCTTGATGGCTTTCTTGATGATCCCGATCAGGTTCTTATTGGTAGATTTTATCCGTCTGTTACCCTACGGGTAATAGTTAGATGAAGTACTTAAAAAGATATTATTTCTTACAGACTAGCCAAAAATATTTAGACCAATAAACTCCAAAGAATTATCGAAAATAATGGAATCTGGAACACCAAACCTGGACATTAAGTCTTGATAAGAAATTCATAATAGAAGCTTCATTTGCTTCTTTTAGAGAAAAAGCTCTGGTCCACTTAGTAAAATATTTTGTGGTAGTTAAGATCCACTTCTGACTAGCACTTGAGGGTGGATTAATCAGACCAATAAGTTCAAGCCCCCATTTAGCAAAGGGTTGTTCCACTTGAATAGGATTTAAGGGAAAAACTGCAAGTCTTTGCTTCCTTGTGAACAGTGTGCATTTTTCACATTTCTTCACCCACGCGAATGCATCCTTGAATATGTATGGTCAGTAATAACCATCCCTCATTATATTTAGCTTTGTTGTTCTTGCAACAAAGTGGCCTCCTGAAGGCTTGTCGTGGAATTCCCTCAACAACTTGTTTGTTTGGCTAGGTTTGATTCACCTGAGTAACATGGCCTGGAAATCTCTCCTAAATAGCACACCATCAATAATGGCATAGGGAATGGCCTATAGACTGAAATACACCCTCTTTTATCTATCCATGCCTTTAGGGAATTCTCTAGTCTATAAATAGTGGGTCATCTTTTGTACCCAGCTTGTGTCGAGACTTGATCCAACAAATTTCTCTTCATCTCTCAATAATGTGGTAATGTTTCCACTATCTTCAAGGCTATTTTTTGCAACTTCAGCAAGTTTCTCACACAACCCTTTACCTCTATCTAGTTTAGTAACCTTAATATCCACATCAAACTCCATTACTCTGTTTATCCATCCAGCTCTCGTATCATTCATATCCCTATTCAACAAGAAATATTTCACAGTAGGGTGAGAAACCAAAAATAGATTTTGCTATAGGACAACATTTGTATGGATTTTTTAAGGCTCCTAACTACTACAAATACATGTTTCTCCAAAAAAGAATATTTTACCTTGTAGTCATGCATTACTTGACTAAAGAAAGCTACGGGTTGCTCCAAGCCTTCATCATTATGTCGGCATAACATGACATAAATAGTATCAATACCTCAAAAATAATGCAAGATAAAATCCTTATTATAATTTGAATTAATGAGGGTTGGGGCAACTGAAAGAGCTTCCTTTATTTTCTTGAAGATCCTCTTACCCTCCTTAGTCCAATTAAAAGGCACATTATTTTTTAGCATTGTTGTGAGGGGTTGTAGTAAAGCATAAATACTTGGTATAAACCTCCTCACAAAATTGATTCTGCCAAGGAAACTCTACAGACCCTTTTTATGTGTTGGCAAAGTTAACTCCAGTATGGCTAAAACTCGCTATGGGTCAATAGAAATACAATGTTTAGAGACAATATGTCCTAGAAGCTTACCTTCATGGATGAAGAATATGCGTTTATTTGGATTGAGAGAGACTTTGAACTCTCTACATCTTTGAAAGACCCATCTCAAGTGTTCAAGGTGTTCATTAGCATTTTTAGATAATACTATAATACCATATAAATACACAAGAACCATTTTATTCATGAGGCCATGAAAAGCCAAGTCCATTTCCCTCTGGAATATTTCCCTTGCATTAGATAAGCCAAAAGGAATCTTCCTATAATCCATGGTGCCCCATTTAGTTGTGAATGTTGTTTTATATTGATCCTCCTCCCTAACCAAAATTTGATTATAAACTGAATACCCATCAAGCAAAGATAATCTATCAAAACCTAACACAACTTGCAAAATTTTCTCCATCGAAGGAAACAGGTAGTGATCCTTAAGGGAAGCCTTGTTCAAGTCTCTAAAGTCAACACACAACCTGATCTCCCTATTTTTGTTCCTAACTAGGACCAAATTGGAGACCCAAGAAGTGTGTTTAATAGGGAAGATTATGTTGCTCTCAATCAACTTATTTAATTCATATCTTTCATTAAATGCTCAATCTTAAGATTTAGGGGTCCTTCCTTTTGTCTCATAGGTTTTGCATCGGGTTCTAACTCTATAGTGTGTTGAGCTAGTTCGAGATCAAAACCTCTTAGATCTTTATATTGCCAAGCAAAGATATCATTGAATTACTAACATAAAAAATATATATATTATTGCTCTTCCATAGTACATACCTTGCCCAACTTGAGAACTTTACCTTTGAATATTTCAACAGCTTCATTATTCTCCTATTTGATAGTCATACCACACTTGTCTTTCCTTACGTGATCGTTAGAGTTGAAAACTGACTCTAATGTCACCAGACCCTACATCAACTTATTTGATTTTAGTTGTACAATTTGACTTCCATACTGTTGTTGCCACGTCTGCTAGTTTTCATCTACAAATTCAACTTTTGTTATCAAGAAGCTCACAATTTCTTCATCATTGTCGAAAAACCTGCCAATTCACATTATTGTCAGGTAAAAATGGTCTAAATTTTTTTTTAACATATTGTTGTACTTCTACATTATGTATCTCATTCAGGGTATCAAATTATGATCCCAGGGCAGCAAGTTTATCTGCCTATTTATTTTGATTTCTGGGAATAAAGAGAAAATTTAAAATATCAAAATCTTTGATCAGATCCCAAAATCGGTGCTTATAACTTTTAAGTAAATATTTTTTAGTGACATTCAAGCTCCTAACTTGATTTACAATTAACTCTGAATCACCATAAATCTGAATGCACTTAATACCTCTTTTCCTGGCACATTCTAGGTCATGGATGAGAGCTTCATATTTGGTTGTATTGTTAGTACAACTAAATGAAAATCTTAGAGAATAATAATATGTATTCCCATTTGGTGAAATTAACATTGCACCACCACTAGCTCCCACTTTTCTCTTTGTACCATCGAAAAATAGCTTCCAAAGTTGACCTTCCTATTTCCAATATTTCCTCTCTTCTTTGACTAGATTCGGGGTGAAAACATCAGGTTCATGGATCATGTAAACCCCCAATCCTATTTCATCCATGTTTTGGGAAGGATCAACCTTGTGATCTTCGGCTTCCCACTCATCTAGACTTACATTTTCTATAGGGGTGTTGTGGTCTAAGGTCATAGCTTGATCTTCTTGCCCACTAGTGAAACATAGGTTAGCATTTGTAGGATTTGGGACATATGGCTCAATGTGATCCTTGGAAAAAGGCTCAGACCTAATGTTCACTCTGGTACCATACCGGGTTCTAAAAAATAAATGAGACAATCAGCTGATAGAAAACCCCCAAGTTTGGCAGTGAATTATCTAGAGAGGCAAAGTCCAAAGTGGGGAGGCAATTCAATTACATGGATATCTTGATGCACAAAACATTTAGGGAAAGCGTGTAAGGTGAGGTCCAAAATCTTGATGATTCTGTTTGTTTGAAAAATTGAACCATCCAATTGTACTACCCTTTTTGTCATAGGTTCATAGACTAGTCCTAAACTATCTGCTACACGTTTAGGAATCATTGAGCTACTGGTTCCCGAGTCTCTCATGTAGTTATGGACAAGTTTATCTCCTACAATAAGACTCATATAAAATGGTGGGGGTTTTACCTCTTGAACTTGTTGCCCACCCTTGACTTCTGAGCTATTAGCAAGCATAATTCTGTTATGTTTTACATTAACAACAGTTGGAGACGAAAGTTTAGATAAAGCATTTTGTAATAAATCCTTCTGGCCTGTTGGTGTTTCATTTTTCCAACTAATATTTGAAACTCTCTAAGAGGTAGCCAACCTCTATGTTTAAGAATTCCGCAGTAAGTGGCTGACAAGATTCAGTCAAAGACTGCAATCTCCTACACTTCTGGCTCTGTAGGACTAAGGTGGGTCAACCTACACAATGTCTAAATCTTAATTCAACCATACACACTGACATTGCTTTTTATAGAAGATAATTTCCAATTCAATTAAACCATGAAGACCACTGATAACTTCAAACCTCGCTAAACTCTTAGTAGATCAATAATCACTCAGCAATTGAGAGACATAATATAACATTAAACCTCAACCGAACAAAATGGATTTAAAATGATTTTGCATTTAAATTTGTTTCAGAGATGCATAAAACTGAATAATAGATCAGTGCCAATTCTGGGCCATGGAGTCAAACACATAAAATGAATTCATCAACAAAAAAACTTCAACCAGTGGATTTAAATTGCTAATGCTTTGCATAAAATGTTAGTGTCTTGCACCAACAATCCCTCTATTATTATCAATCAAATTCTCCTTATCAAATCCCATCTGCACACCTGAAATCACAATCACCTGCTCAAAGCATTTTAAACATTTCTTTGAAACAAAACAATGAATAGACAAATCAAACACATGAAATTTGAGATAATAAACTCAAAGACACTTTGTATTATTGTATTTATATGACTAAATGTGTAAAAATATGGAGACAATCTGAAGATATTCATGAATGTGGAAACACCTTCATGATTTTATTTGCATAAACTGGTTGTATTTACTCATGAAATCAAAAAATTACAGCTTATAGACTCAAGAAATAACTCAGAATTTTCAATTCTCTATCTACCTAGCCCCATACAAAGTTTTAGAACCCAATCTCAGAACCCCCTACAATGATAAGACAAGAGAATAAATAAAAGAATGGAAGCAGCCCTAAAATGCATCCATGGTTGACAACTGACAACATCTCTCTTCTCTCATCATTTGCAGCAACAAACTCATTCTCTCAAAACCATCTTTTCTCATCTTTGTTTTGAAACAGAAAATCTGCCCATGTGGAGAATCTATAATTTACCAGTAGTTGAAAGAAAATACCTCTTATCTTAGCCTTTTCCCATGAAAATTTCATTTCTCAGCTTTCATAATGTTGTGGTTGCACTTTACTTTTACATATAATAGCCTTTTGATTATAAAGTGAATATTAAAATTAATTTTACTTACATTATTTGCATCCAACATTAAAATATTTCACCTCCAGCCAATAAAATAATTTCACACAGTGAATACTCATCTACTTTATAAAATACTCCCCCTGTGCACTTAAAATGCTAGCCTTTATAAATGGAAAGAAGACTTTTAACTTCACCGGGTAAAATATTTTACCCATTCCCAATATTTACACTTTGCATTTATCTCCAACAAAAATGATGGCCTCCCGAATAGTGGATATTTATTCACCTCAAAAATATCCATACTTACACATGCTTCATTTACTTCACTGTCCACTTTCACATTTTTACATTTTCACTTCTAGAAAAGAAGGTATTTCCCTTTAGGAAAAGATCCCATTTAACATGCACTCTTCACCCTTAATTAATATTCAAATATTTAATCCTTTAAAACTTACGAAGCACATAATATTTTAAATCTTCATCATTTTAAATGTGTGAGCATTTTAATGTTGTGTGGGGCATTTCTCAAACCTTTTTTTTTTAAATTGTAACATGGGAAACATTTAATATTTTATGCTTTTGTAAAAAATAAAATGAAACAAAAAATTTACCATCAAACTCCTTTATAGTTCTTTACCCGTGCGTGAAAGGTTTCCCCCAGACTCACACCCGCCATGTGTCAGCATTTCGCTAACCTCACAGCCTCCTGTTGGTGTCACAAATAAGTTATGCGAGGCCTGCGATTAAGAGCTAGGATTTGAATCTACTATTCTTTCCTTCCTGGTAGTTGATCCACTCCAATTCCCTAATTTCTCTATGTTTTGTAGCTTCTCTACAAATCCATTTCTTTCGTTCCTCCATGCCAATATAGAATTTTCATAAACAAATTTGAAGTACTTCGCTACATACGAAAACTCTTCCTATTGAAAGATGCGTACATCTCCAAGCCATGTTCTTAATGTCCCTTGGCTGCACCATTTGAGCCCTTTAAGATATGTCGCTTCCTCTTTTAGATCCATCCCAACTGGAAACTTAAGCAATATTGTCCCATAATTGATTTGCCTCCATTATTATACAATTGTTCAAACAACTTAGCAAGACAAAAGCATTGTGACTATATCCCATTGCGGCTTTTATGTTGGAATATCACCTCTGTTAAACACCTACGCAACACCAAAACACCTCCATAGACTATTACAGTGGAGCCCTACACTTCATCTGGCATGGGTTGCTTCATTTGCAGAGTATTTTCCACTGACTGTGGTGCGTTGCATTTGTTTTAAATGTTTCTAAAGTCTTTTCAACAAATGCACTTTGTTATCAAAATATATAATTTCCTCAAACAATTTTGATACATTTTCACTACAAGCGTTTAATGTCCTTCAATTTTAAACCTTTCATGGACTTTGTGCTCACACCCCCATGGAATCATGATGAAGATGGGCCTTCACCACATAATTTTCAAGTGGTAGTGAGTCACAAATCATCATCTCATCCTCTTTTACTTAAACATCCCAACAATTGCACCCATCTTTAGTGCCTGGTACGACCTCCCATTTTTGCTTCATTCTCCCATTAACTTACTGCAACCCCTTATTCTCTATTTTGTGTGTATCTTGATAGAATTTCATTGCAAGACAAAAAAACCCCATGCAAGATAATAGGTGTTTGATTTACCCATGTGCCAAGCACTTGAGATAATGCCTCCCTGTCGTGCCCCCTTTGGATCTACAAATTTCATTTGCTTAAAATTTTCTAATGCCTTTTTAACAAATCTAAGTGTCATTCTCTACAATCAAGACCTCCCAAATGGTCGATCTACAGTAGCATCTCACATGTATAATGATGAAACTTTGCAAATATTTCAGTAGCCCTCTTCAAATATGTGGTGATGTACACATGATCTTCTCAAGCTTAAGGCACTCATTTTTTATATTGACAACCATCTCTGACCCGCACACTATAGTGGAATCAATACGGTATTGAAACTACAGTCTAACAATGTAGCCAACACCCATCAGGTGATAAATACAACATGCTCGAGATGAGCAACATACTCATAAGAAAGCTATCAACTTTGTTTCCCATGGGTTGCATATGACTTTCCCCATTAATTTTTCTTGTAGATTTCACATACTCATTCACTCAATTGCAACCCTCTTCCTGTTGTGTATATTTGAAACACAATTGGATCTCATTTCAAAGATAAGCCATGGATCTTCAAATATTTTGAAAAACCCTCTCATCTGCAAGACTCTATGTTTGGTTGGAAATCTTGATATTGCATTCATAAACTATGAATCAATATTTAAACTATGTGGCTTACTATTACACTCACACAATTGAGTGCTATCCTCAAGATTTAATCTCATTTGATGCATTTTAAATTGGAGATCAACATCCATGATGATTCCCACACCTGATTTGATCATTGTGATATGTACATCATAATAGTGAAACGCATGTCAGGCCCATGTGGCCTGACTAAAAAAAAAATCATTTTCAAACAATTTTTTCCCTTAAATCACTTGACACTACATTTTGAATGCATGTGAAGCGAAAACATGAACTGGGTCTTCATCAAAATTTATTTTTTGACACTTTTGGAAAATGGTCAAAACAAGCCAAGTTGACTCTGGAATCGCCTTTGAAAACTAGTCAAATGACCTTCATGAGACATCAAAACTTCCAAGCATGTATACATTTGATCCAAGAGTGCAATGCAGAAAATGGCTCAAAAAAAGGAGTCCTGAGGTGAAAGATACTATTCTACAAAGTTGGTCAGTTGAACCTTTTGAAACAAGAGCTTGTTCAGAATTGACTAAAAGTCACCCAATTGCTATTTTGAAAATATAACAAATAAACTCTTGATGAGCTACCACTAGATACAGTAGATCATTTAGGTACATTGAACATGTGTGCAAGATTAAATTGCATGAATCATCACTGATCAAAATATATTGACACTCAAAGTTGATCTTTTAGAAAGGTTTCTGAAAGTGCAAATGCAAAACTGAAGAATGGCATTTGGTTTTGATTTGTTAAAAATAGAAAATCAGCCCATGAGACTCTGCAAACTGACATACAAGCTCATTTACATGGTGATAATGTAGAGAAACAATCAATTTGATATGGCAGTCAATTGGTTGCAAAATGCAAGCTCAAACGGGGGGCTATTTTGCAAAACTAAACGTTTGCAAATAGCAGAAAAGTGTCAAAACCCTCCAGCTTCACTTTTCGAAACCCTGACAAAACTTATCATGGGAAGCTGAAAATTGACATGCATGTTCACATATGTCAATTGAATATGTCTACAAATGGGTTTTGCACGAAAATCAACCGGCTTTAAAATCAGATCCTCCAAAGTGGGTCACTCAGGTAGATTCATCAGGTGCACTTTTGAAAGTGCAAAGACAAATTTTTGAAATGGGCATCTAAAATTTGCAAAAATTGAGAGTGCCATTAGTGACTCCAACTGGGGATGTATGCCCCCTATGGGCATAGCAAGATTCTAGATCTCTGGGGAGTAGACCAAATACTGAGTCCATAAGGTGTCCTCAAACTGCTCCTTTATTCGCCTTTTCTTTCCAACTTCATCTGGTGACCCCGGGCCACCAAATTAAAAAATGGGAATCAACATTTACCTCTGTCGAACACAATTCTATAAGAAGATTTGATCTCCCTCAATCTATGCTTGCCTCTGTCATACCACAATAACATAGGTGACCTTCTTACAAGCAGAAAAATATGGTGATCACTAAAATTTTCCTGATTACAAACAACCCCACTAACATTTCTCACAAATTTTCTGAGCATACCACTATCAGTATAATCTCTGCCATTCTTCATTATATAATCATTCATAAACTGCAAGCTTTTATCATCACATGACACATATGTGTTATATTCATCATATGAAATATGTTCATATTGAAAATAACATATCTTGTTATTCATCTCATTGTCATGCTCCATAAAAATACCTTCCACCTAAACTGGAAATTGAAAATATTCAAACTCCTCCAAGTAGCTGGCATCATGATATTTATCCTTACCTACAACACCTATTTCAAATGTAAAACAGTCATAGGAAATGCCCTCGAGGAGTTCATCAATGTCTTCCTTTGCTTGTGCAATACTACATTCCAACCATGTGTGAAATGCATCATTGGAACTCTCAACAAAGAGTGGGTTATCTCTATACAAGTAAGTGTCATCAATCCTCATCTCTAGTGAAGATGGAGGCTCATCAAACAATGGATTTTCCATTATATTTTTTTTTGGCATAAAAGCCTCAGCCTCCTCAGCATGAAGGTCCAAATATTTCAAGTCATCATTGCATTCAAAATCACTGTAATCACTAGAAGAGCAGGTAAACACATTTTAAACTTCATTCCCATTCTTAGATTGTTCAATACACACATTTGAAACTTCTGCCATGTCCACATAATCTGAGATATCATGGTCAGAAAAATCTTCAAGCTCCATAGAAATATTACCCAAAAATGATGGCATCCTATTACTTAAATTTTCATCATAATGCATAATCTTATCACCTAAGAGTGAAATCATGTCATCCACATTTTTCATGCTAATGTTATCCTCATATGATATAAAAATTTCCAAGTCTACTTCATTCAAGCTAGTATGACCAGCATAATAACAATCAAAATGATCAACAAACTTAACACACATATGTTCGTCCTTGAATTCTTCATCACACTTATAATTAGCATGCTCCATTGATGTCAAATCTGAATTACATTCCAAATTTGCATCAAATGCAATTAGATCATTCACTTCTGGACAAGTGATTTCATGAGAATTCATGTCTTTACATTCTTGAGGTGAAGAGAGTGCCTCCATATCATCTGTATAAAAGCATTCAAAATCAACAGAAGAACAACCAATTTGGCTATCATCCACATCCTTATCACACGAAGAATTATCACTACATAATCCATACTTAGATTCCTCAGAGTAAGTGCTTGAAATTTTATCTTCAATGTCTTGATGACTGATTTGTGAGGAGAAATCATCAACATTAGCCTTATTTTCACTAACAAAAACTTGACATAGAATGATGTTTTGCATCTCTTTCATTTCTTCATCACACAAGATATTGCAAGAAAAAATTCCATGCATATATATTTCTTCATCATACCATGTATTTTCATCTTTATTGCTGCTGCAAGGATCTACACATGTATTGATTGTGAGTTGATTACAATTAGTATCTTCATCCATACAATATGAATCTTCATTTTTTGATGTACACCTTTCAACATGGAGTTCATTAGGATCTGCACATGATGATGGAGAAATCAGAGCGACAACATTATCCTCCCAAAAAGCATTTATATTATCTCATCCGTGAATCCTATTTTCATGAGATGTGTTCAGATGACCAACACTCACAAACCTATGACCTTTCATCATTGAAAACCTCAAATTGTTCTCAATATCTATAGAAACATGATATGCCTTATGTAGGGTTGTAGGTTCTTTATCTCTTAATATATAACTCATTTTCTTGTCAAATGCTCTTAAATACACGACCAAACATTCAAAATCATTTGGTCTTATGTCTTCAGGAATCTCTCTTATGATCTTTGAAAACGTGAGATTAAAAGATGGGACTAACTCATCTTTTCCTTTCTTCATGTTCATGAACTTTTTTCTTATCAAAATAGGGTCAATCCTCTCTCCAAATTGCTCCACGAACACTGCCTTAAACTCTTCCCAATAATTGATGGAGGAAGCTGGTAAATAAGAGAACCAATCTCGTGCATCTCCTCTTAAAGACTGAAAAAATAGTCTCATGATCACATCCTCTTGGTCAATCTCATAACCATCCATCACATTATTGAACTCTTGGAGATGCCTATTTGTTGATTCAGACCTATGAAAAATGAACCTTGGTAACTTATTTCTGACTTTAGCTAGAATGTCATTTGGGTAACCATTAATGCTACTGAAATTGATGGCTCTATACCTTCCAGTGTTGAAACTTATTTGACAATCTGGTTGGGACTGATCACAAACCATAGTTGCACTTAGAACCATACTAGGATGCATATATTGAAGCATTTTGACGTACCTCTTTCAAATTTTACATATCATCTCTACAATTGATCATTCATTGTCATATTTCTATATTTCATCATGATCTCAAAATACCATAATACACAATTCAAATGTATCTAAGCCTAAGATATATTTAGTGGGAAAATTTAAAACAAAGATACTTCTCCAATAGAATACATAGGCTGCAAATTATAGTTCAGAAGTATACAAACTTAATTCTACTATCATTTCCCTTTGTTAGTGCTAATCATCCAATAGGGAACCAAAGTTTCTTCTAAAATGTTCAAATATGGTTTTCATATACAATACTCTTGAAAACCAAGAATGAGGAATACCTGGAAACATTTCAGTTGCTGAAAATTGTCTTCCTAACTAAAAATATTTGTAGATTTGGAACTTTCTTTAAATTTTCAACAGGTTCTATTAACAGAGCCGCCACCTCTTTACACAGAGGATTGAACTTCAAATAGTATGAAGTTCTTTTACATATAAATGTTCTTCTGAGTTCCTTCCCCCATCAGAGCACCATAGATCATGGAATATGCAGGTTCACTGCAACAAATCTTTCTCCAGGCTTGAAATCCTTTAGTACTTGAACTACATCTAGAATGGAAAATCATTTGAATCTATGCAATGACTCTTAAGGCTAGATTTTGCAATCAGAATTTTCACAAATTCTCTCCAATGGAGTCGCGATTATGTTGGTGTTTTATTTTTCCAACTAAGCTTTGAAACTCTCTAAGAAGTAGCTAACCTCTATGTTTAAGAATTCCATAGTTAGTGACAAACTGACAAGATTCAGTTAAAGGCTGCAATCTCCTACACTTCTGGCTCTATAGGACCAAGGTGGGTCAACCTACACAATTTCTAAAACTTAATTCAACCATACACACTGGCATTTCTTTTTATAGAAGATAATTTCCAATTCAATTAAACCACAGAGAGCACTGACAACTTCAAATCTAGCTAAAATCTCAGTAGATCAATACTCACTCAGCAATTGAGAGGCATAATACAACATTAAACCTCAAATGAACAATGGGAATTTAAAATTATTTTGCATTTAAATTTGTTTATGAGATGCATAAAACTGAATAATAGATCGGTGCCAATTTTAGGCCATGGAGTCAAACACATAAAATGAATTCATCAAAAAATGAACTTCAACCAGTGGATTTAAATTTCTAATGCTTTGCATTAACTATTAGTGTCTTGCACCAACAATCCCTCTCTTATTACCAATAAAATTCTCCTTATCAAATCCCAACTGCACAACTAAAAACAAAATCACCTGCTCAAAGAATTTTAACCATTTCTTTGAAACAAAACAATGAACAGACAAAAAAATCTCATGAAATTTGAGCTGAAAAACTCAAAGAAACTTTGTATTATTGTATTTATATGACTACATGTGTACAAATATGGAGACAATCTGAAGATATTCATGAATTTGCAAACACCTTCATGATTTTATCTGCATAAACTGGTTGTATTTACTCATGGAATCAGAAAATTACAGCTCACAAACTCAAGAAATATCTCATAATTTTCAATTCTCTATCTACCCAGCCCCATACAAAGTTTTAGAACCCAATCTCAAAACCCTCTACAATGAGAAGAGAAGAGAAGAAATAGAAGAACGGAAGCAGCCCTAAAATGCATCCATAGTTGACAACTGGCAACTTCATCCTCCGTTGAACAAATAAAAGAAAACATCTCTCTTCTCTCATCATTTGCAGCAACAAACACATTCTCTCAAAACTTCCTTTTCTCATCTTTGTTTTGAAACAAAAAATATGCCCATGTGGAGAATCTCCAATTTACCAGCAGTTTAAAGAAAATACCTCTTATCTCAACCTTTTCCTGTGAAAATTTCATTTCTCAGCTCATTTCATAATGTTGTGGTTGCACTTTACTTTTACATATAATATCCGTTTGATTATAAAGTGAATATTAAAATTCACTTTACTTACATCATTTGCATCCAACATTAAAATATTTCACGTATAGACGGTAAAATAATTTCACACAATGAATACTCATTTACTTTATAAAATACTTCCCTTGTGCACTTAAAATGCTAGTCTTTATAAATGGAAAGAAGGCTTTTAACTTCATCGGGTAAAATATTTTACCCATTCCCAATATTTACACTCTGCAATTATCTCCAGCAAAAATGATGGCCTCCCGGATAGTGGATATTTATTCACCTCACAAATATCCATACTTACATGTGCTTCATTTACTTCACTATCCACTTTCACATTTTTACATTTTCACTTCTAGCAAAGAAGGTATTTCCCTTTAGGAAAAGTTCCCATTTAACATGCACTCTTCACCCTTAATTAATATTCAAATATTTGACCCTTTAAAACTTAGGGAGGACATAATCTTTTAAATCTTCATCATTTTAAATGTGCATTTAAATGTGCGAGCATTTCAATGTTGTGTGGGGAATTTCTCAAACCTTTTTTTTTTTAAATTGTAACATGGGCAACATTTAATATTTTATGCTTTTTTTAAAAAGGAAATGAAACAAAAAATTTACCATCAAACTCCTTTATAGTTCTTTACCTGTGCATGAAAGGTTTCCCCCAGACCCACACCCGCATTAGACTGTATCATTATTGATATCTCAGCATTCAAGGCTTTAAGGAAAAATAGAAATGCATGTTCGGGTGTGGATTTGACAATTAGAGGTATCATATCCCAGGTTTTTTCAAAACTTGAAATTAATGTTAGCCATATGGTCATGGGGAGCATGATTGATGGTGCTAAATTGCTGCAACAATGACAAGTGATTTGACTTTTCTACAAACTGTCGATGTATGTCATCTCTGAGCTGGTCCCAGGTTGCAATGTTGTCGGTTGGGAGTCCTCTGAACCACTGAAGGGTTTTCCCCTTTAATGAAGCAACCAAAAATCTCAAGGCCGCATTTTCTTCTATTATATTGTGTACCAAACATAGGGTAGCTACATCTCAAATTTATTCAATGGGAGTTGTCTAGTCTTCACTAGTGAAGTAGGCCAATCCTTTTAGAGAAACAACTGAAATATCATCGTGTCTTGCTAACAACAATGGGTTGCCCCCGTCGAATGCTGCAAAGGAAAATTTCTTCACCATGGGTGGTGCTTGAGATATTGGAGTTGGGTTCTTCACAAAAATTATGGGATTGAGCTCTGAAGGTGTGGATTTCGCTCTTCTAGCTAGATCAACAGTCCTCTTGGGTGTTCTTCCTCTCCTTCTTGGCGGGGAGAGCAGAAAATAGTCAAACAAAACTACGCTAGATTTGTTCTGGAATCTTCTCATAAGCTATCAGCACTATATCTACAAATTAACTAGAAAAATATGGAGTCGCCAAGTATATTTTCAAATAAAAAACCTCAAAAGGTAGAATTTTTTTTGCTGCATATACTAGAAAACATCTTATAACTTTGAAACAACCCTAAAGACAAGACTCTAGGTTCCCACTGGGCATGCCAAAAATTGTTGTCAATTTTATTTACACCCAGCTGAACATGAAGTTTCAGCAATCTATTGAAACATAGAAACGTTCTCGAGTTGTAGGTAACTCATTATGAGAACGAATCTCCGGAGTAGGCCGACTTTCTCGTTGATAAATCACCTACTTTATTGACTGGCAAAGGAAAGAGTTAGAGAATGAAACTATAATTAAAATCCTATAACCTATGATGATTAACCAACATTAAAGAGATTATGACAATTAACTCATTCACAACACCTCTTTAAAACATAAATCTCACAAACTCACAATACATATGACTCAACAAGGATTGTGCAAAGGTTTGAAATGAACACAAGGCACAACCTAACTCAAGTGCAGCTCCTGTAAAACACTCTATAACAATGAGACACAGAAAGGATCCAATAGATTGAATCACAAAACACATCTAATCATTATTGTAAAGCATAAACAAGAAATTAGGAAGGAGATTCTACTATTTTTATTGAATGAAGGAGTGAAAACTCTCAAAATATGAGTATAAAAGGAGTTTACAATCTCTCAGAATGTATGTAAGAGCAAGAAACTGATGTCTGAACCCTTGAGAAATTAGCGTTTCTCAAACTTATAGACATTATAAGACCTCAACAATGTTAAGATAGGAAAAATAAGACTAATTGCTTATCTAGAAAATCCATCTATTATGCATTTTCAAGCTCGGGAAAAAGGCTTCAAAAGATGATGCCAAGCAGCTCCAAAAATTACCAAAAATATAGAAATTCTTTTTCTCCAGAGGACCCATCCAAAAAAGTCTCTAAACCAAGAACAACTTGGCTGGCAACTGAAAATGAAAACTTCATTTTGCTCTCTTTTCTCCAATTCACCCAGAAAATCAAATTTGAAGACTTTTGCCACCTTTTCTCTGCTTTTATTAAAACCTCTTAAAATAACAAGAAATCAAAGCAATTTATAAAGATATGCTTTATTTCTTCTTTACAATATTTGCAGTTTTAAAATACAAAACTATCCTATCTTTATCTCATGATTTTTGCAACTCAATATTTCTAGAAAATCTTTGCAAAAATAATAATATCAAATTCCCCTATTAAAATTGATTTTCTCAAAAAATCATACAAATATAAGACAAATATCTATCCAAGGCTCATAATTGATTTCTATAAAATTACTAAAAATAATAACACCTAAGGCATTAAAATATTTTATTTTCCTAAGGCATAGACATTAAAGATAAATAAAATACCCTAAGGTATTTAAGGCTTTGATATCCAAATTAAATGCCTAACCTAAATCGACCTAGGCAAATGATATTAAACTAAACCCTAAAAGGGTCGACCTAGGCACATGACATTTCGGCCACCATGGAATTAAACTTAGGGGGTTGATATATTTAAAATATTTGCAAACATCCCTAAGTCGAATTAGGGTTATGAAAGAAACCCTAACACAAAACAAGCTTTCCCTATGATTTCGCATCTCATTTTCATCCTGGCCGACTGGGGAAAAGGCTCTACAACCGCCGCCATGGGAGTTAGGGTTTGGAGCCTTAACACCACCATTTTGTTGGAAAATCATGTCTCAATTTCTAGTTTGTACCTCTACTTTATTCAGACTTGGTGAAAAATTGTAGTTCTCTGCCTTTATCGCCATATCGCGGTTGTTCCTTTTGTGTCTCTACCACTTTACTGTGGCGGTCCAGTCTACCCCTAGCGGTACTACGGTGATAGACCTAGAGGTTACCACTTTACCACGGTGATCTGGTCTACCCCTGGTGGTACTGTGGTGATAGGCCTGACAGTTACCGCCTTATCGTGCATAGTGAGTTTACTCACTGCAGTGGTGCGATAAGGCCGCCACCGGCTTGACCCAACGGTTACCATTGGTGGTAGGTCCTCTCACAGCAGTGTCCCCGATGAGACCGCCAACATTGGTGTTGGCGGTTACTGCCATACCGCAAGTGGTGGTGGCCGCGGTAAACCATTAGCAGTGAGCCTAGCATTTTATCGCCCCACCGCGGTGGATGCGCTGAAGCCGCGAATGGTGAGCCTGGCGATTATCGGTCCACCGTAGTGGTTGCGGTAAGAGCACTAGTGGTCCATCCGACGGTCACCTCCCTATGGCGGGGTGGCCTAGTAGCCTCTGCGGTAGTGCGGTTTGACCACCAGTGGTCCCCCAGGCTGCTTACCACCATACCGTGGCTTGTCTTGAACTGGGCAGCGATAGTGCGGTGGTGGTCAATGGGACAAAACTCGAAGGAGGTCGGATGTCATACCACCATACTACGAGGCGAGATGGTCTAGGTAGCGGTAGCACAGTGCAGCCTTGGGCGAGCTCAAACGAGCTCACTGTAGTACCACGGTTGGGTCATATGGACTCGGCGGTAGCGCGATAGAAGGAAAATGAGCTTGGAGCTCGGTTGACCAAGCTTGACCAAGCTAGACCAAAATGGTCAAATCACACAATGAATGATAGATGGACATGTGGCAAGTTGACACTAGTTTGATTGGCTAAAGGCCAATGAAGTAAAAGAAGTTATTACAGACTTGTTCGACTAGTGACAGGAACCCGATTAAGGCAAGGCATAAATTCCTGGGTGGCTTGATGAGATCAAAGAAGATCGATGGCATACTCGAAGTTCGATGCATGAACTTGAAGCTGTGGGATTGGTTGAGACATTGAATGTGATGTATGTGTTTGTCAGTGAAATACAATATTTTATGTAAACCAAAAGGTGATGATTTTGATCTGCATGTAAGTTGCAAGTCGATGCAAAAGTGTTGTAAGATTTTCATTGTATACTTAGAAAGGAGTATTGTAACAGTGAGAAAATAATCAGAGTGTTGCTGTGATCTGATGAGATAGTAAAGAGTGAAGAATTTGTATGTAATATTTTATTGTTGTAATACAAATGGTCTTTGCTTGGTGTGGTGGGTTTTTTACCTGAATGTTTTTTCCAACATAAATACTTGTGTCATCAATGAATGCTTAGTATTTTGTTATCTCTTTTATGTTGTTTGTATTCATCTCAGTAGTTGTAAGAAGCTATTAGAATTCATTTTTTCTCTTCTCCTCTGTTGTATTAGTGATAAGGGAATCTATTCCACACTGTTGGGTCATTAGATCCATCCCTGTTTTCCCTTCAAGTGGTATCAGAGCCTGGCTAGTTGTGTTATCCTTGAGAGAATAGTTCAATTTTTTGTGCTAATATTGTTTCAGTGGGAGTCTTGCATTATTGAAACTTGTTTCTATTTGAGATGGTGTGTACATCAGGTAGAGTAGATATTGAAAAGTTTAATGGCAACAACTTTGAGTTATGGAAACTCAAAATGGAAGACTTGCTAATGGATAGAGACCTCTGGTTAGCAGTGTCTGGAACTAAGCCACAAAGTATGACACAAGAGGCTTGGGATCTTGTTGATAGAAAAGCAAGAGGTCTGATAAGACCGAGTCTAGCCAATTTTGTACTCCTAAACATCCATGAGAGGATAAGTTTGCAACTTCATTATGGAAGAAGCTTGGTGATATTTATCAGGGAAAGTCTTTGGTAAATAAGTTATTCTTGAGGAAGAAGTTGTACTCCATGAAGATGGAAGAAGGTGCTTTTGTTGTAGACCATCTAAACTTGTTTAACATGAGTGTTACTCAGTTGGTGTCTGTAGGTGTAAAGACCGAGGAGGAGGATCGTTGCATGCTCCTATTGTGTTCATTACCTAATAGTTGGGATCATCTGGTGATGGCCATTGGAAGCACAACCACTACATTCAAGATGGATGACATGGTTGCTTCGCTTATGTCTGAAGAAATGTGAAAGAAGTCTTTTGAGATAGCCAAAGAGGCTCTTGTTATTCGAGGTAGACCAAAGGAGAAAGGCAAGAAGGACAAGAAGTCAAAATCCAAATCTATAGGGAGATGAAAGTCTCCTGGTAAAATGTTCAAGGTGAGATGTTGGAACTATGGGCAACCTGGTCATATCTGGAAGGAATACAAGGAGAAGAAGAAGAAGAATTATTCTGACAATGAATCTTCTCAAAGTGATAGAAATGCCTTCATTGCAGCAGCCTTGACAACTCAGGCATCAAATGATGTATGGCTGGTTGACTCAGGGGCATCCTTTCACATGACATCCAATAGAGAATGGTTCTCTAAGTACAAAAAGTATGATGGTGGAAAGGTGTACTTGGCAAGCGATTCAATGTTGGAGATCATTAGTAGAGGAAGAGTTAGAATTCAGTTTCTTGACAGAAGAGTCAAAGGTATTAGTGGTGTACTACACATTCCACGTCTGGCTTGAAATATTCTTTTTGTCAGTAAATTAAATGATGCTTGTGTAGAAGTTTATTTCTCAAGTAAAGGATGTAAAATGGCTAGAGGTGCAATGGTGTTGGCTAAGGGTGTTCCTACTAGCACTCTGTATAAGTTGGATGCACGTCTTGTTCAATGTAACAATGCCTCTGTAGAGTCATGTAGATCAATCCCTGTAGAGAAAGATGAAGACACTTCTCTGGCTATAACTGATTTGGAGGTAAAACTCCCAACTGAGAAAACTATGTTGTGGCATCATAGACTTGGTCACATAGGTGAGAAAGGTTTAAAAACATTGAAGAATAAAAATCTTGTAGAAGGGCTAGATGATTGTAACCTTGAGTTCAATTTCTCTGAACATTGTATCTATGGAAAACAACACCATGTTTCATTTTACTCGAGTCCTCATAAATCTTCTGGTATACTGGATTATGTTCATTCTGATGTGTTTGGTCTAGTTAATGTTCCTTCGTTATCAAATTCTATATATTATGTTTCTTTTATTGATGACTATTTGAGAAGGGAATTTGTATACTTTCTTAAAAGTAAATTAGAAGTGTTCAGTCGGTTTAAAGAATTTAAATCTTTGGTAGAGAATCAGGCTAGAAGGAAAATTAAATGATTGAGGATGAATAATGGCGGTGAATTTTGTTCTGCATATTTTGAAAGGTATTGTAAAGATCATGGAATTAAAATGTATAAGACAACACCTTACACTCCACAACAAAATGGAGTTTCTAAAAGGTTGAACAAGATGCTGATGGAAAAGACAAGGACTATGCTGAGTAGTGCTGGTCTGGAGCAAAATTTTTGGGTTGAGGTTGTGGCTACAGTATGTTATTTGGAAAACCGATCTCCTTGCTCTTCTCTTGTTGATAAGACACCTTTGGAAGCATGGTCTGGTAAGAAGCCCTCTCTAAGACATGTCTGTGTCTTTGGCTGTGAGACATATGTTTATGTGCCAAATGAGAAAAGATCAAAATTGGATAACAAGGCTGTCAAGTGTATTCTCATCAGCTATGGAGTTGGTGTGAAGGGATACAAGCTTTAGAACCTTTTTAATGAGAAGGTTTTTTACAACATAAGCGTGATATTTTGTGAGTTGAAACCTTTAGTGAGTGATCAACAGCTTGAGACAGATCAAAGTGACAAGAAGAAGGATGTAGTTGAGATTCCCCAAACTTTAGAAAGGGAAGAGCTACATGGTGTACCTGAGACTGAGGAGAGCTCAAACATCTCTAGAAGTTCTAATGATGAAGAACCACAACCTCAGCCTATAAGAAGGTCTACACAAGAAAAATGACAACTTGAAAGGTATGGTTTCTCATTTTTAGATTTGAACTATGCCTATGCCTTAATTACCAACACTAATGAGCCTAGGATTATAAAAGAAGCAATCAACATGACTTATTCAAATTCTTGGCTGGAAGCCATGAATGAAGAAATGGATTCTTGGAAGAAGAATGAAACCTAGGATTTGGTACCATTTCCAAAAGGGCGAAATCCTATTGGCTGTAAGTGGATATTCAAAAAGAAGACAAACCTTGATGGTAGTGTTGAGAAGTATAAGGCACGACTGGTTGCAAAGGGATTTTCCCAAATTAAGGGAATTGATTGTGGAGAGATTTTTTCCCTTGTAGCAAAGCTAACATCCATATGATTTTTGTTGTCATTGGCAGTTGTGTATGACTTTTAAATTGAGCAGATGGATGTGAAGAAAACATTTCTCCATGGCGAGTTGGAAGAATAAATTTATATGTCCCAACCTAAGCATTTTGTTGTGAAAGGTAAACAAAATCTGGTCTATAAGTTAAATAAATATTTGTATGGTTTGAAGCAGTCTCATAGAATGTGGTACCAGAAATTTGACACATTTTTGTTGTCTATGGGATTTGTAAGATCAAAATCTGATCATTGTGTTTATCATAAATTTGAGAATGATCATGTGCTTGTTATTACACTGTACGTGGATGATATGTTATTCATAGGAAATAGCAAGACTATGATTTTTTATCTTAAATCTTAGTTGTCTATAAAGTTTCAAATGAAATATCTTGGTGTAGCTAGGTATATTCTAGAAATGGAGATAACCAAGGACAGAACAAGCATAAAGCTTTGGGTAAGTCAGAGTAAGTATGTGAACACAGTTCTGGAGAGATTTGGGATGAATGATTGCAAGCAGTTAGTTGTTCCAATCATGTAGGGAACAAAATTATCTGTTGAAGATTATCCAAAATCTGCTACTGAAATGGAGGACATGACCAATGTGCCCTATGCAAGTGTTTTTGGTATTTTGATGTATGCAATGGTCTGTACAAGACCAAACATCCCAAGTAATGGGAGTTCTAAGTTGTTTTATGGAAAATCTGGGAAGATACCATTGGAATTCTATGAAGAGAGTATTCAGGTATTTGAAGGGGACTTCAGATTATGCTTTGTGTTACCATGGTAGTTTGGTGTCATCACAGAGGACTCTCAACACTCAGGGATATGTTGATTCTGATTGGGCAGGGGACATTGACAACAGAAGATCCACCAGTGGATATAAGTTCATGATTAATGGTGGAGAAATCAGTTGGATGAGCAAGTGATAGGTTGTAGTTGTTTTATGCATGACAGAGGCAGAGTACATGGCTGCAAATCACGCTTGCAAGGAAGCAGTTTGGCTGAGGCGTTTGTGTTCAAACATTGGTTTTAATGTAGGGCAGATCACTATTTGTTGTGACAGTTAGAGTGCCATTTGTTTGGCAAAGAACCTGAATTTCCATGCTAGGATGAAGCACATTGATGTGCAATTTCACTTTGTGAGGGACATGGTGGAAGATTGAAGGGTCTGTCTTGAAAATTTCAACACTTTGAAGAATGTTGCAGATTCTTTAACAAATCCAGTGAGCACAAACAAGTTCAGATGGTGCGCAGAATCTATGGGCCTTGGGGCCTATGACCATCAATAATTTTTTAAGTCAAGAGGAAGCTAGAAATCTTTGCCAAGTGGGAGCTTGTTGGGAAATCATTTCTCAATTTCTAGTTTGTACCTCTACTTTATTCAAACTTGGCAAAAAATTGTAGTTCTCAGCCTTTACCACCATACCGCGGTTGTTCCTTTTGTGCCTCTACTGCTTTACCGCGATGGTCTAGTCTTCCCCTGGCGATACCATGGTGACAGGATTGGCGATTACCGCCTTATCGTGTGCAGTGAGTTAACTCACCGTAGTGGCACAGTAAGGTTGCCAATGGCCTAGCCCAATGGTTACCACTGGTTGTGGGTCCTCTCACCGCAGTGTAAGCGGTGAGATTGCCAGTGGTGGTCTTGGCGGTTACTGCCATACCATAGGTGGTGGTCATTATGTCTGTGGTGGCTGCGGTAAATTGTCAGCAGTGACCGTGGTAGTTTACAACCCCATCGTGGGCAGTGAGCAGACTCACCGAAGCTGCAGTGAGCTTGGCGGTTACCACTCCACCGTGGGCGGTGAGCTTGCTCACTGAGGTGGCTGCGGTAAGACCACTAGCGGTTCATCCGATGGTCACCACCCTACTATGGGGTGGCCTGGCAGCCTCTGCAGTAGCACGGTTTGACCACCAGCAGTCCCCCAGGCTGCTTACCGCCATATCGTGGCTTGTCTCAGACTAGGCAGTGGTAGCGCAGTGGCAATCAGTGGGACAAAACTTGAAGGATCTCAATCTGGGTAGTGGTAGCGTGGTGTAGCCTTGGACGAGCTCAAACAACCTCACCGTAGTATCCCGGTTAGGTCGTATGGACTCGACGGTAGTGCAGTAGAAGGAAAATAAGCTCAGAGCTTGATTGATCGAGCTTGACCGAGCTGGACCAAAATGGTCAAAGCACACAACGAATGACAAATGGACACGTGGCATGTTGAAAAGAGTTTGATTGGATAAAGCACAATGTAGTAAAAGCAGTTATTGAAGACTTGTTCAACTGGTGACAAGAACACGATTAAGGCAAGGGGTAAATGCTTGGGTGGCTCGATGAGATAAAAGAAGATCAATGGCATACTAGAAGTTCGATGCATGAACCTGAACCCATGGGATTGGTTAAGACATTGAATGTGATGAAACTTTGTCAGTCGAATACAATATTTTATGTAAACCAAAAGGTGACGGTTTTGATATGCATGTAAGTTGCAAGTCTTGCAAGTCAATGCAAAGGTGTTGTAAGATTCTCATTTTATACTTAGAAAGGAGTATTATAATAGTGAGAAAATAATCAGAGTGTTGCTGTGAGCTGATCAGATAGTAAAGACTAAATAATTTGTATGTAATCTATTATTTTTGTAATACAAATGGTCTTTGCTTGGTGTGGTGGGTTTTTTACCTAAAAAGGTTTTCCCATGTAAATACTTGTGTCATATGTGAATGCTTAATATTCTATTATCTCTTTTATGGTGTTTTTTATTCATCTCAGTAGTTTTAAGAAGCTATTAGAACTCATTTTTTCTCTTCTCCTCTATTGTATTAGTATTAAGGGAATGTATTCTGCACTCTTGGGTCATTAGATCCATCCTTGTTTTCCCTTCACATTCAAGGTCGGGCTTTGCCATTTCTTGTTGATCCTCTTGTGGAAACCACTAGTAAGTCATTCTACCTACATTTTGATGTTATTGTTTCCCCATTCGAATGAGAAATTTGGCTTTTAGGTCACAAACTTCACTGTATTTTCATGCACTTTGTGGTTTTTTCTTGTGTTGATGCTTTTCACCACTGATATGGCCGTGGCCATGGGGAAATTTGTGCGAGCATTCAAGAAGTTTAAGTCGTGGGTCTAGATGAACTCCTCCACTGATCATTGAAGGTTATCTTTATTCTATGCTTCTAAAATCATTTCCCTCTTAAATAAAGCTTATTCAAGATTTTCATTTACAAAAAATATGAAGTTTTGTAGATTGTTGAGCTCGGCCATTATTCTAGCCGCAAACATACTATGCATTCTTCTCTTCTCTATAAAAATACTTCTCTTGGGCTCGACCCATGATATGTAAATGATATTATTTTCAAATGAAAAAAAATTCTTGATGCAAGATTTTTTATTCTATCAATTTCTAGAAACCCCATCGCCACTGCCAGTAGCTTTCGTTTCCCAATGTTTTGAAGATATCTTAGCTAAGGGGATCGAACCCTCATTTTTCTCCTTTGTATTTTAATTTTGATTGAAAACCCTAAGCGGTTTTTCTTGGTAAAGAAATAAATATTCTCTCTTAGGTCATGGCCATGAGAGTATGCATTAGGGTTTCAATGCATTTTTGTTTCTCATACTTTCCTAGATATGCACCACTAGTAACAAGCTCAAAACACTTGATTTACATTGTTTATTGAGTTTAGAACATAATACCCTAAATGGGTATTGCCATTTGTGAGAGAAAAATACTCTCAAGCTGCAACCATGAGAGTTCAATTAGGCACATTCATCATCTGGTTATGAACTCGAAACACCTTTATCACTTCATTTTGAAGCTTCTCGATATAAACCAATGTGGATTACAGGCATTTCATTTTTCTTAATAATGAAACTGTAGCATAACTCATTATTCTAAAAACACAGGAATGGCTTCACCTCTTTCAAGCTCAAACTTACAACTGTAGCTTTACTTTCTTGCTCTCATCATGCAGGTCTTATACATTTGAATATTTCAGAAAATGAATATTGAGCTCTACATTTTGATTTGATCAATGCAATGTGATCTTTGTAGAAACATGATATGTTTTTGTAGCAAAGTATTGTTTGTTGCATTCCATTTGTAGTCGATGCTTGACAAAACTATAGTTTATCATACTCTTCATGCTTTTTTTTTCTCTCAATAGAAAATATTGAACTTAAATTTTGTTTTATGCATAGAAGATTTTGAGAAACAATATCATGATGAAATTGTTTTGAAACTTCTCAAATTGCTCCAGTTATAATTGATGACTTGCAAACAAGGAATTATGTATGCCTATTCACTATCACATTTCATGACATTGTACTTGAGAAATTAATCACCTATGATTCTCAATTCATTGCACATTGACTTGATTGTCCTAGATGGTCACTTGTTTGAGCTCTTATGATATTTGAATTCACTCCTTAAGACATATATTTCCTTGAGAAATATTTTAATTATTTCTTTTCTAGAAACCCCTTTATGGAATGTTGAGGGGAAGCATGTTGGGTCTCAACCCTTGTGGGAGCCTATTTTACACCACATGCTTTATGATATTCAAAACAAAACAACAACATGACTTTTCCTATACCTGCATAGGAAACAAACAATGTTAGATTAAAATAATAATAATTACAATGCTTCTCATGATGTTTCCTCCTTTGGATCCACTTGCACTCATATTTTCTTTGCTCAGTTGATTTCAATACATCATAAGCAGTATTCTACATTTTTGTTGATAGATCATGTAGGGAGGTGCATAGTTTGAGCTCTAAAAAAATTTCCATCACTTGCAGGTTCACTTGGAGCACAAAAGTGAGGAAGGGTGCACCACTTTGAAGACAACTCGAAACCACCATCAAGAAATGATGATTATGTGCCTTCTTACATGTTATTTTCTTCCTTCTATCTTTTGTAGTGTACAATAATCCTTTTGATTCATTGTTTCAGCTATTCCCAGGGCTTGTGTGGGACACTTGGTTCTTTTTGTCCAATGAATACAAAAACAACATTTGTGAAATACTCATTCAATTCTGTATTTTTCCTTTTTGTTAACAATGTATGAAAAATTGTGAATGAATATCAGAATGAAAGAATTTATTTTTAGAAAATTGAAACACATTGCATTTAAACTACTAAACATTTAAATTTATGCAATGGTTAAAGAGCGTGCAGAAACAAAATGGAGCTCTTCACCTTAAGATAAACCTTAATCAATCAACTCTGTCAATTTGAGCTGTGGTGAAACATTGATAATAGTAACCTTCCAATTTTTATCACTAAATGTAACAAAACAAACTTCATCATCTAGTTTCCCTACTGAAATTAAATTTCTTCTTAACTTTGGAACATGCCTTACCTCATGTAGTAGCCAATGATTCCCATTCTGCAACTTAATCTTGATTCTTCCCTTTCCAACAATCTGACACGGTTCATTGTCTCCCAAATAAACTAGCCCAAAATCCCCTTGGACATAATCAAGAAAATAATTTCTATGGGGTGTAACGTGAAATGAAGCCCTTGAATCTAACACCCAATAATCATCAACATTGTCAAGGGAAATAATCAAAGAATCCTCATCAAATTTATTACTTACCACAATACCAGCAATCCCTCTTGTATCTAAATTGGGACCTTTTTTCCTTTGATTTTCCTCATGGCTTCCCATGACTTTCAGAATTGTTTCCTCTCTCCTTTGTTTTGCCCCCGTTTTCTACATTCAAAAAACTGCCTGATGTGGATGTTCCACCTAAGTTTTTCCTACAAATTTCCTCGCTCAAAATAACACCAACAACATCATCAAATTTCAATGTATTCAAACTAGAAACAAAATTTCTAACAACCATTACCAAGATATTCTAGCTTTTAGGAAAAGAGAACATAATCAAAAGAGCCCTAACTTCTTCATCAAATTTTATATTTATAGAAGTTATTTGACTGGTAACCGTATTAAACTCATTTAAATTATCAAAAACTAGCCCACCTTCTACCATTTTAATATTAAATAAACAATTCATAAGAAATACCTTATACAAAGTGGAAGGATTTTCATATAACTTTTCTAGGGTTTCCATCAACTCTTGAGTTGTCTTTTCTTTTGTAATATTGAATGCCATTGATTGTGCCAGGCATAAATAAATACTCCCAAGTGCATTACAGTCCAAAATATCCCAGTCCTCATCAGAGATTGCTGAGGGTTTCTTATTTTTTACTTCCAATGGACACCATAAATCCTTTTGGTAGAGGTAGTCCTCCATCTGCATCTTCCATAACTGATAGTTCCTCCATTGAACTTCTCAACCTTCAACTTACCCTCGTCTTCCACTGCTCCCATTAAACCGTGAGACTCCCACTCAACTGCGAGACCTTCCTGCAGAGGATAATCGAACACAACCTTTCTCTAATACCACTTGTTAGGGTTAGAAGGCAGATATCTAATAGTTAAATGCAGATTTGATCAATAAAATAGAGAAATAAAACACTTAGAAAATTATAGCAGAAACAAGACAAGACAAATAATTTAACGTTGTTCACCCAATCTGGGCTACATCCAGAAAACCACAGCCATCCAATTATTTTATTATCCAGTGCAAAAAATATTACAATCTTGCGAATAATACCATGCTACAAATCTCATCCCAATCGCTTATAACAAGTTTTTTAGAAGCTTCCAGAAATTAGGGTTCTACAAAGTCGGTATTTTCCTTTTTTTAGTGACATTGAAAAATAGGAGAAAAAAAAATTCTCAGGGGCTGCCGCCCTTGAACCTCCACTTTTCAGGGGTTTTCATCCCTGAACCCCCGCTTGAGGCCTGGCCTATCCTTGGACCCTGACGAGGATACATGAAGATTGTATAGTATAGAATGATTAGTTGCCACATACCAACAATCGGTCGTTTAGCGGAGCCACCCTTACTGATGACCCTTTCAGACATTCCTCCTTTTTTGAAACTTGTAGATATGCTAAAAACTTCTCTGGTATCTGTTGTGGTTTTCTCCTCCTATTCCTCTATGCCTCTTGCCTCATATATAGGGAGTTCACACCCCACAATGGAGGATGTAAGAGGTTCCCACCTTCTCCAAAGGGTGGTCCTGTGCTGACTTGTTTCGTCCTAGTAACGAAACCAATCCTGACTTCCCCTGAGTTCATCACTGCTCTCGAATCGTTCGATGAGCTTAGCGGTGAATCTCCCACGTAGTCTTCCCCATCCATTGAGGTAAAAAATATAACTCCGATAAATTTCTTATTTAACTCTCTAGATGAAGTTCTAGCCTTGTCAGTGATCTTCACAAAGTCATTGACCCTAGCTCCACAAGAGCTTAGTGAAGGGGACCTTGTGGGGCCCTCTTCCTTAGCCCTTATTGTAAGAGGGTTAGAAGTTCCTCCCCTTAACATTCCACCACTGTAGGCTATTCCTCCTTCCCCCTACGATGATCTAGAGTGGGAAGCGAATGACCTTTTGGTCAGCCAGTGTTAGGGGGAGGCCCCTTTCTTTATCTTTAGATTAGAGATTTGTGTTTGTTGTGATGCGTTCCCTCGTGATTGTGCTATGTGTTCCTAGATGACCCTTTTCACCCTTCACTCGTACACAAACAATAATATATGACTAAATAAACTATTACAAATTGCATATAAATGACTAATTTTAGTCACACGACTATTAGTAGCTTATTGCTAGTCATTTATAACGCGACCAAATTTATGACTAAACTATTTTAGTCATTGATTTGGTCATTGGTTTTGTCTTTTATTTATTCATTTATTTAGTCATTTATTTAGTCATATATTTAGTCATTAATTTAGTCAGATATTTAGTCATTAATTTAGTCATATATTTAGTCATTGATTTTTGTTAATTAGTCATTTATTTAATCATGGTATCTATTTATTTAGTCATAAATTTAGTCATATATTTAGTCATTAATTTAGTCATTACTTTAGTCATTACTTTAGTCATATATTTAGTCATTAACTTAGTCATATATTTAGTCATTTTTATTTATTGGTTTCCACTAGTAAAAAACATTACTTATCAACTATCTAAAATATTTGCACAATAACACAACAATGAGAAGGTCAAAACAGTTTATTTTATTAATAAAAATATATTACATTAAGTTGTGTAAGATTGAAAATCGAGTTACAATTTTCTATCCCAACATGAAATAACTTGAAAAGATTACAATACATTATTGAGAGATAAAAGAACTAGCTGAAATCTGCTCCAAAACCTTGTCTTTATGTTGCTCAATAGCTTACAAAAGAATAGGAACATGACTGTTCTCTGATATCATAACCTACATTCCCTTACCCTTGTAATGCTTGTTGATCCTCTAACTATCATTTGTGCATGACTATTCTTTTACATCATAACCTACAGTCCCTTAACCTTGTAATGCATAAGTACATGATACATATTTGCAAAGGAACTTTCATTCTATGATTGTGATAAAGCTCCAATCATCTGTAGAATGCCCTCATTCTGATTACAATCATCTTATGACCATGTTAATTGTTACTTCATTATTTCTCTTACCATTGAGCTATCCCTTAAAACAATTGATCATTTGCCTCTTCATCTTCATATCTTGCTAGTTTCTTTATCACCAATCATGAATCCTACCAACTGAAGTAAATTTGAGTCATTTTCCACAACTTTCCTGCATGTCAGTGACTCTAGAAGAACTATACCATAGTTTTAAACATCATATTTCTCATTAATCCTTGAGGTTCTTGCATATTCAGGGTCAATATAACCAATAGTATCTATAACATAGGTGGAGGTGTGAGTTTTGGCCAAGGAAATGCACTTAACAATTCAAAATTCTAACAAATGTGCTTCAAAGTTGTCATCTAAAAGAATGTCAGATATATTTACATCCCTATGAACAATGCATTGGTTAAATTATCGATGAAGATATGCTCATCCTTTTGTAGCACCATAGGATACTTATAGATGAGTATCCCAATCTAATTTAATCTTCTTTGATGTTCCTACATAAAAATTTAAAATTTTTGTTAGGTTGTCCCCAATCTATTTTGATCATATGGTAGAAATATTGATTGGACTCATATTTCATAAATCTATCATGTTTTTCATAACATCATTTTCTCACCATGTAGGATGTCCTTGAGACTTCCATTTACCATGTAGTCATAAAATAGAAACAAGAAAAATATAGAACTACATATTACTAAAAAAAAAAAGAACCTAGAAGAAAGGATGTTGAAGACATTCAGCTGTAGTTTGCACCTACATTTTCTATATAGCCTCGACTCTATCCACCTAGTCCAAAACAAAAAGCATGCGAACCAAGTTAGAATCCCCATAAAATCATAAAGGAGAAAAAACTTCATATGCCGACAACAAAAAAAGTAAATACTAAACAAGAACAAAATTGGAGAAACTGGCTTGGCAAATGAAGGCAACAAGGTATTTCCAGATTCAAGACTTTTACTTAATGCTATGGTTAGAAGAAAAAAGAATCATTTATCTACCACCATAGTGAAAAGTTACTAATTTCATTTGGTTTGTTAAACATGGCCCCCGGTAAAACTATTAGAGTTGTTAAGAACCTTTGAGTATGTTTTGATTTTCACATTGCATCTAAATTCATCTCCAAGATTGTTGCAAGAGAGAATTTCGAGTTTTTGTTTTTGAGCAATCTTTAGGTACACTGCTAGTGAAAGGATCATGAATGAAAAAAGATATTTCATCTTCAGGTAAGCCTCTTTGGTTGTTCATTTTGAATATATTTTTCCATTTTGGTAAGTATTGTGTTCTTGTGGTAGTCTTTACTATTAAGTTATTAACATTTGGAAAAGAGCATTACCCTCTTATACTTCATTCCTAAGCTCTAAAATTATATCCCATGTTTTGTATATGCATTGAATATAATATCATTGTTTAGTTTAGTAGGAGAAAGATATGTAAATTTCATTTCTTTTACTCTATGTATAGGGCTTTTTTTTTGTCGAATTCTGAATTTGATAGAGAATCAAAATGTAGTAAAGAAATGACTACAAATCCTGCTTTAAATATTTGATCTAACTATCCCATATGATATTCATGATTTTAAAAGGAAAATGGAACTTCTTTATTTAGTAAGCAACTTTCCTCTTGATAATGAATTTTTTGTACAACTTTATAGTGAACTTGCAAACAACTACAATTCTATTGGGAGGAAGCAATAGAATATGACAATTTAGTAGCAAGAATGAAATGCAAGGAGGACACATAGATTATGAAATATTTTCTTAACTTAAGAAACAAATTAGAACGCACTTCAAGGCAATCAAACCTACATGAATTGCACAAAAAAAAATTTAAGCTGCAAAAATGTGAAATTTATACACGTCAAACAACGAGAATGGAATGCACTAGATTTTTCTTTTAATTTATTTTATTTTTCTTTTTCTATATATACAATATGATGCTAAGTCTTAACATGCATTATGCGGCTAACTTTGGTTCTATCTCAAAGTCAATGTCAACCTACAAATCAAAGGTGACATGTATTCCAGCTCTAGATCATGACATTTAAGTCCACATTAGATCTATAATATTAAATATGTAGTAGTAAAACAATAATTTTCATTAAAAAAACTTATAGTATCAGCAAGAGCATAGGCAACCACAAGTGGCAAAGAAGCAAGGTAATTTTCATGAGTCGAGGGATGAACACGCCCTTCAAATTTTCTATTTCCCAAAAGAACAGGTGCAACGACTATATCTAAAAGAAAGCAATAAATGGTATAAAATTATTAGAAGAGAAAATAATGTACCATAAATCCCTAACAGGAAAAAAAGAAAAAGAGCTTTCACCCAAAAAAAACACCAAGGCGGTGCTAAAGCCAAAATTTTGGTATCTAAAGCACTAACAATTATATTTGATAAAATAAAGATCATGAGAAGGAGCCTTCTTATGGAGTGACAAATCTCAAGAATCTTATGAGAATATTAAGAAAGTAATTAGCTCATGCTAATACTTGGTATTCACAATTTCTCACAGCCATTTGTGGTAAAGTCTAATGCTTCAAGTGAAGGATTGGAGTTGTACTAATGCAAATGATTCACGCTATAACATTTGTAAGAAAAAAGGTGAAAATTTTAAAAAGAACATATTATATTATGCATGGTGGTAAGAATAGACCACGGTAATCTAAAATCCTTGCTTGGCCAAGGTGATTTGAACAATCAACAAGTGATTTTCTTTTGGTCTTCATGACTTTCATTGCTATGATCTCAAGTCATACTTTAAGTCTCACTATGATCACCATACCTACAACCATTCATGCATTTGTGTCATAAATCCTTTGCCTCTTGTGTTCATTGCCTCTTAGTTGCCCTTATGATTTTTATACTATTATTTATGTCCTCTATAGATTCTTCTATCATGGGCACATCATATCCTTCTCATAATTGTCTTACGCCTTTTCTTTTTCAAGGATTTTTTTATTAAATACTTTATGGGATTTATTTCTCATGGACTGCCACTTATCTTTTGAGTATGTATTATGCTTCTATGGATACTTTGAAATAGAGAAAATATTTGATGTTTAATCAAAGCTTAGGGGGCGGGTGCATGGAAATGGGTAGCAATTTCGTGGACACCCCCTAAAAAAATCTTTGAAAAACCATAACGTGAGCGCATTATAATGCGCTCACGTTATGTCTTGTTATGTTGAGCCTGAGGCTCGGCATCTCCAAACCAATAATGTGAGTGTGTTATAATGTGCTCGTGTTATTGATTGTTAAAAGAAAAAAAAGAAATGCAAATCTCTCATTCAGATTTTGACATGTTTTCTTTTGCAGCCACGGCCAAAACCACCACAATTTCATGCTCGTGTTTTAGGAGGAGAATTTCAACAAATTTCTTCACCAACAATCCCTATTTCTTTGCAACAATGGTGCCACAATGACGAGGAGCTGTGAGAGGTAAGGATTTTATGGTTTTTGTTTTTAATTAGTTAGTTTTAGGTTGAATTTGATATCTATTTGTTTGAATTTTTAGGAGATACAAATCAACCTGAAAACCCTCAAAATCCTCAACAGGAAGACCAACCAAATCCTCAAGATCAAAATCAACCACAACATCAAACTCCTCCACCAATGACTCAACTCCCTCCTGGAACTCAACAAAATTTAATGAGTGAAATTGAGAACAACAAAAATAAAATTGAGGATTTGATCAGCAGGTTGATTGATCCAAATGGTTCAACCGCAGAAAGAATGACCCTAGCAAATTCATTAAAAGATATGTTAAAAAATATCGATTCAATTAGCAAACAAATAACTGGATGGCAAGATAGGAGGTAGGCGGCTATGGATTATTATGCAAATAAATTATCATACAAGGATTTGAAAGATTTAAAAATTAAAAAAGGTGATTTGTGCTCATTATTCACCAACCCACGCACAAATAAAAATCCTACCCTCAATGCGAAGAGGTTTCCTATCCATTGGTGCCACCACCAACAAATTAGGGACTGGGTCTATGATAGGTGGTACATGGTCTTCAATTACCCATTGTGCAAAAATTGTGAGGTCCCGCAATATTTCCTTAGGAAACTATATAGTGAGTTCATATTGAACAAAATCCCAAATTATTTTGATATGAGGGATTTCCAAGGGAGAGGTGGGGGGTCAGCTCAAGATAGACCTAGTGCATAGTCGGATCCTACACGGCAAGGTAGACGAGCTCTCGCTAGGCCACCTCGTAAGCACATTGTTATGCCTTCCATCATGAAGGAAAGTGTTGATGTAGAGACATTATAGGCAATCAACAGTTTGACCTAGAGTGTCATCCATCATACTAGCCCTATTCTACAGTGCCATCTAGGGGATTCTTCGAGTGGCGGCTTTCGAACAAATGTGTGTCAATCTTGTGGGGCTACTTGTTCATATAACCCCACCAACACTCAGGAGACTAGTACGCAGGATCCATTGGTAGCTATGGAGATGGAGAGGGCAGCTGACATTTTGCATCAGCCATATGCCATTGATATTAAGGTAAAAGTTAGTGCATGTGTTCATTGAATTTAATTTATTAAATTTCGATTTTGAAATGCAAGATTAGCTAAAATTGTTTTATGATTTTAATAAAATTGCAGGGTCACAGTGTTGAGACTGGATACATCGACTCCCCACCAACCTATTTCTACAGTACACCTATTGCTAGGGTATGTAACTAGTAGACAATTATAAATTTATTGCATGTTAATAGAATTTTTTTATGAATGGTAATTTAATATGTGATTTTGGATGTTGAATAGACTAATATTGGAGGTTTTGATGGAAAAATTTCTACTAGCGGTGGATTTACTCAAACCTTCACACAGGTAATAGAATAAAGAGCTTAACTAATGAATCAAGTACTTAATAGATTTGTTTAGTTTATATGCACATCTTTGATTACATTGAATATTTTTTTGTTTTATTTTCATTTGTTGTGAGATGATACACCTCTGAATGTGAAGAGGGCAATGGATATTGGTGTGACATCTGCTATACAATCCTCAATGACTCTGACAAAAGATGTATGAGGAAAATTTTATTTACATTTGTTGTTATAGATGTTAGCTAGTGAAAAATCAAACCATTATTGATTCACGTAGTTTAATTTATATTTGTATGGTTTATTTAGGGCTTGAGCATGCCTAAGCATGGGTGTGAGGATATTTCCCTTGTGGAGAGAGATTGTGAGATGGCTGCAAGTGATTATTTTTTCAAATATATCATTTTTTATAATGTAATTTCTATATATTCATGTCTTTCCTTCTTATTGTAATAGTTACAACTTCACCAAGAACTAAACCCTAGGAGGAGTAGCAAGAGCACTCCATGAGCGTAGAAAAAATGAGTGACAGACCTATCGCCATCCAAGTGAAAAGGAAAGGGAAAGATTTTATTTACAGGGCATGGAGAGCAATGACTTTTGATTCCAGAGTCCTTTGTTGTATGCCTACATGGCAGTTTTGTACATATTTTTTATTGGACATATTTGACAGTGTATGCCTATATGGCATTCTCCTAAGCCTATATGGTTATTTTGTACATATATTTCATACTTATATTGACATAAATTGATGTATGCTTACATGGCTATTTGGTTAATACAAATATATTTTATCGATGCCTATCCATATTTTCATTCTAAATTAATGGTTCAATAGTTATGAGTTACGTGTATTCAAGGTAATTTCTATGTTAATACAAATATCTTTTATAGATGGTTATACTTATGTGATTGATGTATGTTTGTGTATGGGATCATAGTAATTTCTATTTGATGATGTTATTGTGTCTTTAAGGTTTATTTATTAAAGGGTGCATGAAACAAGTTTGAAATCCTTAAAAATCTTTGAATTTCTTAGGTTTTTCTATTTGTCGAGTCTGGGCTCTAAGCCCGAGTCCAAGTCAAAAATTGTCTTGTCAAGTCTGAGGCAAGTCCAAGTCTTGTAACACTGGTGTGAACACATCGAGGAATAATGTATATGTCGATGAAGAGAGAAACCATCCTTGTTTCCAAACAAACCATGGTATAGATATAGGTGGTCAAGATAAAACATCACTCTTCTGGATAGTTTGAACCATAATCTTTCATGGCTACAAACACACCTTCCTTATGTGTGTTCTTGATCCTACTGAAGAAATGGCGGAACATGTTGTAGACCAAATATTGCAACCCTAAGTCCACAAGAAGGTTACTTGTCCCGATTTCCGCAAATGTCTTTAAGACGTTCATCCTTCTTGAGTAATGCCAACCACTATCATCGATTTCCATGCTTCTAATGGAAAGTCAACTTGTTGCAATACCCAAAGGCTAGTAGGTTCATTCGCTCTAATACCACTGTAATGACTCGAGCTCTGGACCAATAGATTTTTGATTTATTTCTTATTGGATTGACAGAGGTTGTCATCCAACATTATTAAGATAGATAATAGAGTCCCCAAATTATAAAATGAAATAAATTCTGAATAGGAAATCTAATTCAAATATTAATTTCATAATGGAAATTTGATAAATAAATATAATAGTTGTTTGTAATTAATCAATTAAAATCATGTGCTAACTTTGAATATAAATCTACCTATCATTGATATATAGGCCTTGAGAATTGGGATTCCTTTCCTGATCGATACTTTGTACTCATGCATCTAACTTTGAGTCCTTTTTGGATAATATTCTTGAAACATATACTCCCATATTATAAAATTTTCTCATATAGACCAATCCCACACTAGGTAATTCATTAATAAAAATAAGTCCGCAAATTGATTACCCTTATCTTCCCTTCTTATTCTCTTTTATACTCGAAAACTACACAATTTGACACATTGTAGAAAATACCTCCTACTTATCAATTGATGAGCTAAAGGGGCTCTATAATGAATGTTTAATAAGGCACAACACTTGTTGAAGGTTTTGAAAATGGGTTTGCAAGCTAAGTGGGCTTAACCTTGGGGAATAAACTTCGTGGTTAAGCGCTTGAGCTGGGGTAGTACTAGGATAGGTGACCTCCTAGGATGGCCTAGTGCCTCACCTCTGTGAGCATCACCTACATGCAATGAGTGCTAAGTGGGCCCTCTTTCAATCCTTTTCATCCTTGGGAATGTACAGGAAGCTAGAGGTCATACCAAGTACGAGATCAACAAGTTTGTATAAGAAATCTAAAAAATAGAGAACAGTGTGAATAATTCTTATCTTATCTTCTCCAAAAGTTCATCAACAACCTCCATTCAAGCCTCTCAAGGCTTTACATGGTGTTTTACACCCTTTTCTAACTAATCCATGCCCTCAACTAACTAAAAACCCACTTTCAAAATAAGTAACCGTTGCATTTCAAATTTGTTGCTTTAGGCAACTTACAAATTTGCAACTTTAGACTCCTCCAACCTAAGGGATCGATCCAATGGAACATAGCTCATAGCGATTCCACGTGTTTCGATGTGATAAAGGACCATACCTAGCATAAACATACCTATTTGTACATGTTGGAATAGTCTGCTTGGTCACACAAGTTCCAGAATGAAAGTTGCACCACTTTGCAACTTTGCACTACTTGCATTTGATGCTTTTTCCATCAAGTGAAAATCCGCCACCATGGGAAAACCACTCTGAGATAGCCAAAACCGAGAGAGGTTTTTGTAGAGGGGGTCAACTCAATCCTATAGGATTAGATGAGAAGTTTCTAAGCATCACGATATCCGAGTAATAGCATGCTAAAGTTTGCAGCCATTTTGCACTTTGGACCCTTACGGGATCGATCCGGTGGAACGTAGCTCAGTGCGATTCCACATGTTTCGGTGCAAAACAAGACCATGCCTAACATAAAAATACCTATTCGGATGCGTTGGAACAGTTATTTTGGTCATACGAGTTGCAAAACAAAAGTTGTACCACTTTGCAACTTTGCACAACTTCAATTTGACACTTTTTCCATCAAGTGAAAATTCGCCACCACGAGAAAAAAACTCCAAGATAGAAAAAATCAAGAGAGGTTTTTCTAGAGGGGCCCCAACACCTTCCTATAGGATTAGATGAGAAGTTTCTTAGTCTAACGGTATCCAAATAATAGCATGTTGAAGTTTGCAGCCATTTTGCACCTTGGACCCTTCAGGGATCAATCCGGTGGAACATAGCTCAGAGTGATTCCACGTGTTTTGATGTGAAAGAGGATCATGCCTAGCATAAAAATACCTAGTAGGATGTGTTGGAATAGTCCACTTGGTCACACAAGTTGCTGAACGAAAGTTGCACCACTTTGCAACTTTACACTGCTTGCATTTGATGCTTTTTCCTTCAACTAAAAATCCGCCACCATCGAAAAACCACTCCGAGATAGCCAGAACTGAGAGAGGTTTTTGTAGAGGGGATCAATGTGATCCTATAGGATTAGATGAGAAGTTTCTAAGAATCATAGTATCTGAGTAATAGCATGCTAAAGTTTGCAGCCATTTTGCACTTTGGACCCTTAAGGGATCGATCCAGTGGAATGTAGCTCAGAGAGATTCCATGTGTTTCGGTTGAAAAGAGGACCATCCCAAGCATTAAAATACCTAATCAGACATGTTGGAGTATTTAGTTTGGTCACACAAGTTGCAAAGCGAAAGTTGCACCACTTTGCAACTTTTCACAGTTTGAATTTGACACTTTTTCTATCAAGTGAAAATCCGCCGCCATGAGAAAAACACTCCAAGCTAGCCAAAACCGAGAGAGGTTTTTCTAGAGGGTCCCAATGCCTTCCTATGGAATTAGATGAAAATTTTCTAAGTCTAATGGTATCCAAGTAATAGCATGTTAAAGTTTGAAGCCATTTTGCACTTTGGACCCTTCAGGGATCGATTTGGTGGAACATAGCTCAGAGAGATTCCACGTGTTTCAATGCGAAAGAGGACCATGCCTAGTGTAAAAATACCTATTAGGATGTGTTGGAATATTTTTCTTGGTCATACAAGTTGTAGAACGGAAGTTACACCACTTTGCAACTTTGCACTACTTGCATTTGATGCTTTTTCCATCAACTGAAAATCCGCCACCACCAAAAAACCACTCCGAGATAGCCAAAACTGAGAGAGGTTTTTATAGAGGGGATCAAAAAAATCCTGTAGGATTAGATGAGAATTTTCTAAGGGTCACAGTATCTGACTAATAGCATGCTGAAGTTTTCACCCATTTTACACTTTGGACCCTTAAGGGATCGATCTGGTGGAACATAGCTCGAAGCGATTCCACTTGTTGCAATGAAAAAAAGGACCATGCCTAGCGTAAAAATACCTATTCAGACGTGTTGGAACAGTTAGATTGGTCACACAAGTTGTAGAGCGAAAGTTGCACCACTTGAATTTGACACTTTTTCTATCAAGTGAAAATTTGCCTCCACGAGAAAACCACTCGGAGATAGCCAAAACCAAGAGAGGTTTCTCTAGAGGGGTCCAATGTGATCTTGTAGGATTAGATGAGAAGTTTATAACTATCATGGTATCCAAGTATTATCATGCTGAAGTTTGAAGCCATTTTGCACTTTGGACCCTTAAGGGATCGATCCGATGGAACATAGCTCAGAGCAATTCCACGTGTTTTGGTGAAAAAGAGGACCATGCCTAGCGTAAACATACCTATTTGAATGCGTTGGAGTAGTTAGTTTGGTCACACAAGTTGTAGAGCGAAAGTTGCACCACTTTGCAACTTTGCACAACTTGAATTTGACACTTTTTCTATCAAGTGAAAATCTGCCGCCACGAGAAAACCACTCCAAGATAGCCAATACCGAGAGAGGTTTTTCTAGAGGGTCCTAATTCCTTCCTATAGAATTAGATGAGAAGTTTCTAAGTGTAACGGTATCCAAGTAATAACATGCTAAAGTTTGCAGACATTTTGCACTTTAGACCTTCTGGAATCAATCCGATGGAACATAGCTCAAAGCGATTCCACGTGTTTCAATGCAAAAGATAACCATTTCTAGCATAAAAATACCTATTATAACATGTTGGAATAGTCCACTTGGTCACACAAGTTGCAGAATGAAAGTATCACTACTTTGCAACTTTGCACTGCTTGCATTTGATGCTTTTTCCATCAAGTGAAAATCTGTCGCCACGAGAAAACCACTCAGAGATAGCCAAAACCGAGAGATTTTTTTCTAGAGGGTTCCAACATGATCTTGGAGGATCAGATGAGAAGTTTCTAACTATCACGGTATCCAAGTAATAACATGCTGAAGTTTTCAGCCATTTTGCACTTTGGACCCTTAAGGAATCGATCCGGTGGAACATAGCTTGGAGCGATTCCACATGTTTCAGTGCAAAAGAAGACCATTCCTAGTGTAAAAATACCTATTCAGATGTGTTGGAGCTGTTAGTTTGGTCACATGAGTTGCAGAGCGAAAGTTGCACCACTTTGCAACTTTGCACAACTTAAATTTGACACTTTTTCTATCAAGTGAAAATCCCCCGCCACGAGAAAACCAATCTGAGATAGCCAAAACCGAGAGAGGTTTTTCTAGAGGGGTCCAACATGATCCTATAGGCTCATATGATAAGTTTCTAACTATCACGGTATCCAAGTAATAGCATGCTGAAATTTGAAGCCATTTTGTTCTTTGGACCCTTAAGGGATCGATCTGGTAGAACATAGCTCAGAGTGATTCCACGTGTTTTGGTGCAAAAGAAGACCATGCCTAGCATAAACATACCTATTTGGATGCTTTGGAGTAGTTAGTTTGGTCACACGAGTTGCAGAGCGAAAGTTGCACCACTTTGCAACTTTATAGAGCTTGAATTTGACACTTTTTCTATCAAGTGAAAATCCGCCGCCACGAGAAAACCACTCAAAGATTGCCAAAACCGAGAGAGGTTTTTCTAGAGGGGCCCAACTACTTCTTGTAGGATCAAACGAGAAGTTTCTAAGTGTAACGGTATTCAAGTAATAGCATGTTGAAGTTTGAATCTATTTTGCACTTTGGACCCTTCAGGGATCGATCCTGTGGAACATAGCTCAGAGCAATTCCACGTGTTTCAGTGTGAAAGAGGACCATTCATAGCATAAAAATAACTATTTGGACATGTTGGAACAGTCGGCTTGGTCACACAATTTGCAGAATGAAAGTTTCACCACTTTGCAACTTTGCACTGCTTGCATTTGATGCTTTTTCCATCAATTGAAAATCCTCCACCATCGGAAAACCAATTCGAGATAGCCAAAACTGAGAGATTTTTTTTAGAGGGAATCAACACAATCCTATAGGATCAGATGAGAATTTTTGTAGGTTCACAGTATCCGAGTAATAGCATGCTGAAGTTTGCAGCCATTTTGCACTTTGGACCCTCAAGGGATCGATCCGGTGGAACATAGCTCGAAGTGATTCCATGTGTTTTGGTGCAAAATAGGACCATGCATAGCATAAACATACCTATTCGGATGTGTTGGAGCAGTTAGTTTGGTCACACGAGTTGCAGAGCGAAAGTTGCACCACTTTTAGCCTTTGCACAACTTGAATTTGACACTTTTTCTATCAAGTGAAAATCTGCCACCACGAGAAAACCACTCAGAGATAGAAAAAACCGAGAGAGGTTTTTCTAGAGGGGTCCAACATGATCCTATAGGATTAGATGAGAAGTTTCTAACTATCACGGTATCCAAGTATTAGCATGCTAAAGTTTGCAACTATTTTGCAATTTGGACCCTTAAGGGATCGATCCGGTGGAACATAGCTCAAAATGATTTCACGTGTTTCAGTGCAAAAGAGAACCATGCCTAGCATAAACATACCTATTCAAACATGTTGGAGTGGTTATTTTGGTCACAAGAGTTGCAGAGCAAAAGTTGCACCACTTTGCAACTTTGCACAGCTTGAATTTGACACTTTTTCTATCAAGTGAAAATCCGCCACCACGAGAAAACCATTCCGAGATAGCCAAAACCGAGAGAGGTTTTTCTAGAGCATCCCAACACCATCCTATGGGATCAGATGAGAATTTTCTAAGTGTAATGGTATCCAAGTAATAGCATGCTGAAGTTTGTAGTCATTTTACACTTTGGACCCTTCAGGGATCGATCCAGTGGAACATAGCTCAAAGCGATTCCATGTGTTTCGGTGCAAAAGAGGACCATGTATAGCATAAAAATACCTATTAGGACATGTTGGAATAGTCCACTTGCTCACACAAGTTTTAGAATGAAAATTTCACCACTTTGCAACTTTGCACTACTGTCATTTGATGCCTTTTCCATCAAGTGAAAATCCTCCGCCACGAGAAAACCACTCGGAGATAGCCAAAACCAAGAGAGATTTTTATAGAGGGGTCCAACATGATCTTATAGGATCATACGATATTTTTCTAACTATCATGGTATCAAAGTAATAGCATGCTGAAGTTTTTCAGCCATTTTGCACTTTGGACCCTTAAGGGATCAATCCGGTGGAACATAGCTTCGAGCGATTCCACATGTTTCGGTGAAAAAGAGGACCATGCCTAGAATAAAAATACCTATTCAGATGCGTTGGAGTAGTTAGTCTGGTCACACGAGTTGCAGAGCAAAAGTTGCACCACTTTGCAACTTTGCACAACTTGAATTTGACACTTTTTCTATCAAGTGAAAATCCACCGCCATGAGAAAACCACTCCGAGATAGCCAAACCAAGAGATATTTTTCTAGAGGGGTCCAATGTGATCTTGTAGGATCATATGAGAAGCTTCTAACTATCATGGTATCCAAGTAATAGCATGGTGAAATTTACAGCCATTTTGCACTTTGGACCCTTAAGGGATCGATCCGGTGGAACATAGCTCAGAGCAATTCCACATGTTTCGGTGTGAAAGATGAATATGCCTAGCATAAATATACCTATTCAGATGCATTGGAGCATTTAGTTTGGTCACATGAGTTGGAGAGCAAAAGTTGCACCACTTTGCAACTTTGCATAGCTTGAATTTGACACTTTTTCTATCAACTGAAAATCTGCCGCCACGAGAAAACCACTTCGAGATAGCCAAAATCGAGAGAGGTTTTTCTAGAGGGGTCTAACATGATATTTTAAGAACATATGATAAGTTTCTAAATCTCATGGTATCCAAGTAATAGCATGCTGAAATTTGCAGCCATTTTGCACTTTGGACCCTTAAGGGATCGATCCGGTAGAACATAGCTCGGAGCAATTCCACGTGTTTCAATGTGAAAGAGGAACATGCCTAGCATAAAAATACCTATTCGGATGTGTTGGAGCAGTTAGTTTGGTCACACAAGTTGGAGAGCGAAAGTTGCACCACTTTGCAACTTTGCACAACTTGAATTTGACACTTTTTCTATCAAGTGAAAATCCGCTACCACGAGATAGCCAAAACCAAGAGAGATTTTTCTAGAGGGGTGCAATGCCTACCTTTAGGATCAATTGAGAAGTTTCTAAGTCTAACGGTATCCAAGTAATAGCATGTTGAAGTTTTCAGCCATTTTTCACTTTGGACCCTTCAGGGATCGATCCGATGGAACATAGCTAAGAGTAATTCCATGTGTTTCAGTGCGAAAGAGGAGCATGCCTAGCATAAACATACCTATTCGGATGTGTTGGAACAGTCCACTTGGTCACACGAGTTGAAGAAAAAAAGTTGCAAATTGTTTACATGACCTTTTTCACATTGTTTACATTTCAAAATTCAAAGTTTGCAAATTTTCCTATTCAATGCATTTACAGAACAAGGTGCTACTACACAAAACATGAACTCAAACTTTACAATATTTGAGTATATCTCATTATGTAATTAAATCTTATTACAATGCCTCAGGCACTTCATTCTCACAGATCTTTTACAATGTCACTCATACATTCGAGATTCTCTTTAAATGTCTACATCATAGGTGCTCATTATGAGGTTAACTTCAAATGAGTAACTTGAGATTCCCTCGCTAAACTTCACACGCTCTTTTATAATGGATTGAAATCAAAATTGAGATTTGTCAAGATCATCAAAATAAGGATGTTGCATTTCTTTTTTGGTTGAGATTCTCTTTGATGGGTCTTAAATCAACATTTTCTGCAACGAATGATCAATCAATTTTTAATAGTTTACTTACAAATACACAAAGTAAAAGAGAAAAAGAAAGAGCATCCGAAATGGAAATGAAATAAAATTAGATGGAAGGCACTTATAGATGTTGCATGTAGGCATCAAAATAAGGATGTTGCATTGCTTTTATGGTTGACATTCTCTTGGATGGCTCATATATCTGCATTTTTTGCAAGGGGACACCAATCACTATAAAAGAAGATGATAGCATTGGCATCAAACAAATTAATGTGCATACAAGTATAAATAAATAAAAACCAATGTGCATATACTTACAAATTAATCCAACGAACCATCTGGGTCTGCTCTACTCTTTATTGTGTCAAGTATTGCCTCATGGTAAGACTGACAGACCTTCCATAACGTCTTGTTCAAAGGTCTACCCCCATATTTGGTCAAATGAACATTGGATGCCATGATAAGGTTCGAGTAATGAAGAATCTTACGATGCATGTCAAAGTTCTGAAATAGCCAATGTTTAACACTTGAATGTGGGTACCTTCTAAGCCATGTTCTAGTAACCACAACTGAGCCTGTAGGGTATTCGATGTTTTCTCCATCTATAACTAGGGCCTCTAATTTTTTTTTGGTCTCAACACAATGACACAAGTAATATTTTGTTCCCTCTTCATTGTCTTCATTTGCAATAAATGCATAAACATGCCCTGCATTGATATGTGCAAACAATCCCTTGAAATTTGTCAACATTACGAATACAGTACAAAGTAAGAAAACGATATCGAATTTCAACAACTAAGAAAGTAGATATATCACCTGGTTGAACTAGATCTGATACGTGGTCAAATTCGACTGATGATTCCATCTGTGTCAGTTCCAATGCCGTCGGAGGGCGATACATGTGAAGTGGGCTAAGATAACTTGTGAACCATTTGTCAACCCACTCCCCTGACTCACAATCATTCTAGGCTTGCATTGTACATGAAGAACAAAAGCATGCCATATTTCGTGTATCGATACTCCATGAACCTGCATTTGAGCTAAGGAAATAGTGTACCTCACTCGATCCTATTAGTGTACAATAGTCTTCATATGGTGCAATTTTAGTATCATCCATCAACCAAAGAAATCTACGAACTGAAGACGTACCTTCATTACCTAGACCCATAAAAGCATTACACCACTCGACGATTGATTTTCTATCTGTCAACTTTGCACTGTCTTTATAATTTAACTCTTCTCGTGCTAATGCTCTTTTCATGCATGCTCCTGCACCATCATGCTCCCCCTTTCCATGTCAGTCTCACAAAATTTTCACATATGTTGAACACCTATAATGACATGCATCTTGTACAACTAGTAGAACATGCGTGAGTTCTTGAACTATGCTATATAGTTATTAGAACATATTATATGTTGATCGTATTCTATGCCCCTCTGAGCCAAACCACTGTAGAACATTTGGAAGCAACCTTGTACGAACTCTAGAGAATGTGTGTGATCATCACTAATGTAAAAGTGGTACTCCCTCAATACCTTCCTTTGCTCATCTGTACTATCAGATGCATGAATGAATGTTATGTGCGGAAAATATCGAAACTTGTGCGGAGTTGTAATACTGTGACTGCACCTCATGTTGTGGTTGTAGAGTGTATTTCTCTGCAAAGTCAACCATGGATACTATGCTTCCAACTGGAAAGGTGTCCTTGCATAGCTTGAACTACGTGTCAAACCATCAGGCTCTATGGGTATGCATTGCATACTCAGATAGTATATTGCCATGAAATGTGGTCATAAATTGGTACACTGGAATCTTCTCAATAACCAAATCACACCTTTTTGCTTGATACCCATCTTTTGTAGCATATGCCACTATTTTATACTTCTTGAATTCTACTAGTTTTTGTCCCACCTCATCTATGCTTTCCATATGTTGACATACTAGTGTAACAATGGCAATTTTCTAGGTTTAGCAATATAATATTCAAAACATAAAACCCAAAGTAAATAATGAAGTGCAAAGGAAATAAAATGAAACAATCTCACCAAATGTCTTCATCCTCCATGACCGACCTCCATTACACCTTCTCAACTTGTTGAAATATGTTGTTGCCCTCAGATTTATGATGAGAAAACTAATAGAAATGACAAGGCCTAAGCAAATGTTGAAGGATTTGAACAAACTAAATGCAATACTATGCCCTACTGCAACTAGTAAGCATCTAAAATGTCTAAGCTATGTCAAATGAAATCTAAAAATATGCTATGATAAATGAGAATAACAATGCTAAAAATATGAAAATGCAAGATGATAAGAGATTCAAGATGTGACCAAAATTACTCTTTTATAGAAGAGGCAATTTTGTGTGAGTGCCCAGGATTGAAAGTTAGTAAATGCCCTAGAATCAATGGACGAGATTCCATATAACAACCCACAATTAGGGTTAGGGCAACATTAGGTCAGATTCGAAATAAAAGGTCAAGATTGATTTTTAGAAAATCAAATCAATGGCTGACAAAACATGTGACAAAAAATTTTGGGCACGGAAAACGGAGTCGTTGGGGAATCAAATAATAATTTAAAATTATTTAATTCAAGAGGGGATGTTGACTTTTCGAATTAAAAAACTATTTTAATTCAAAAGGGTGGGGTCATGTGACAGTAAATAATTTAAATTAAATTATTTACTAAAGAAGGAAATTTAAATGGGACTTATTTTAAATAAATAATATTTATTTAAAATGAGCACAATAAAAGAGGAGAAATTAAATAATAAAATTATTTAATTTAGGTGTTGGGACTTATTTTAAATAAATAAGATTTAGAAGAAATTAAACAATAAAGGTTATTTAATTTAGCTGAGAATTAAATAATAAATATATTATTTAATTTAGAGGAATGTGGCAAAGGGGACCTTTTGTATTAAATAAAATAATTTAGTTCAAAGTTTAGGAGAGTGGACCAAATTAAATAAATAAAATTTATTTAATTTAGGAGAGAAGAGGCTTAATGAATAATTAGATAATTAAATATAATTATTTAATTATAGTGGAAGGTGGATTAAATAAATAAGACTTTATTTAATTTTAGGAAGAAGGGGGCTTAATTAGTGACATAATTAAATAAATAAATAATATTATTTATTTAATAATCAGGAAGACATAAAGGGTTAAATAAACTAAGAAATTTATTTAATTATGGGAAGATATTAGACAATTAGTGATGCATTAAATAAATAATTAAAATTTATTTATTTAATAATCATAAAGAATTATTAGATATGAATTAATTAAATAATTATGAATTATTTAATTAATAGTTGAAAGTGAGTCGGGGACATAATTAAAATGTCTTAATTATGCTAGGAAGAAGAGGATTAGAAATAGAGCTTGCAATCCTAGGTCATTTTTATGTGTCTACATTTGCCCCTCTTTGTCATAATGCAGCCTGTCGCATTGTGGCAAAGAAAATAAGTCAAACATATGCCCCTGTGCAAAATAGGATGAGGAAGAATGACGAGGAAGGTTGCGGTATGCCCCCTCGGGAGGATAGACAGGTTCCAAGAACATGGATGTACTCTCAAAATGGATGAGAAGTCTAGGAGATGATGGGAGAAGAAAGTGTTAGTAAAAAAAGATATGGATGATGATATGGATGCAATGCCTATATGAGATGCATGTTAGTTCCTAGACCAAATCCTTCAACATACTGCCATAGGACTTTAATATTTATTGCTCTTTAATCATCATTGGGCCGATTACTGTAATGGCCAACAAACACCATGATATGATGTAAATTAGGGTGTGCAAGGTCACACCATCACGTAAGACAAGTAGTCACAGAAAAGGATGATCATGAATCATACTAAAAGCGTAATTGCCCCAGTCTTTTTGTCATAACCAACCGCAAGCAGAAAAAGAAAAGAAGGACAAACCATGAAACGTCGTTGCTTCTCTAAATCCTATTTCCAGGAAATGCTCGAGAAACTAGCAACATGATTGTCAAAAATAACAAAAATAATGCCACCATCATGATACATCGTTGTTTTTCTAAATATCATAGTCAAGACATCGCTGAGAAACTAGTAACATGAGTGTCACAAGACAAGACAAAGTCATGAGACATCATTGTTTCTCTAAATCCTGTTGTCGGGATCTTGCTGAAAAACTAGTAACATGATGAAAAGGCCAAAGACAAGTGCCAAGTATTTGCCAAGTATTTTAAGATCAAGGTTGCCAACAGTCAAGCGATATCAAATTCAGGAAGGACACATCCTGAATGACGTTGATATCTAGGAGATCAATTCTCGGAGTTGGGAGAATTCATCAAAATTCCAGATGATGAGGACAATGCTTAGGAAGGACGCATCCAAAATCATAAAGGAATGACGAAAGTTGCTCTTCAGAAGGACACATCTGAAGAAGAACCCAAAGTTTGCTAGGTTAAATTTGTCTTGAAAGAAATTGATGATATGCCATTGCTGATGAAACAGACTGTTGATAGATTGTTTTCTCGGGATTGATGGAAGATTTGCTTGATCTAAAGAAATTTTGGCATGTGTGAAAATATGATGCCATGAACCCTAATGGACTGACCTAGTGCGGCCTCGAGGGCTCATCGATTGATGGCCTTGCCTATGTCGTGCACTCAAAGACCTCGTAGTTTGACACGACCAATGACTTTGTCCAAAGGACAGAAGTTTGAATCATGATTTAATTTTTGACAAACTTAGAAAGACTAACCTAATGTCTCAGGGATTCACAGATGAATCTTCCCTATGTAGCAAATGCGCAAAGACAACATAGTTCAGCAAATGACAAAGATTGACTGACGTAACTGACGGGACTGACAAGATATTGCTTTGACTCTGTTTTTGGGATTTTGACATTGATTTGGATGTTTTTGTATTTTCTCAGGACATTTTCAAAATTTTAGGTCTTTTTTTTTTTTTTTTTTTTAGTTTTATACGATTTTAGGATTTTTTCAGGACTTTTTCGAATTTTTATGACTTTTTGATCTTTTATGAAAATTGTGACAAATGCATGTGAATGATCTCGACGCACATGAATCCAAGGACAACCATGATTTTTTTTTGGTCAACCTGAATACCAATTGACAGGTGACGATGACAATGACAACATTGTTTGACGTGGGAAGGACACATCCCGAAACAACATGAGGATGACAATGATATGACAAGAGGATAAAAGTCTGCAAAAGGGCCAAGGGCAAAGCCAAGGAATGTTTTGGATGATGGGCCAGGTTTTCCATATTGTTTCATATGCAATGACTTCGTGAGGATTAGATGGGATGACGAGGTATCTTTAGACCATTGACAAGGGAAACCAAGATGGGTGATAGGTATAAAAGGACAATGGATGGCCTCTGAAAAATATAGGAGACATGAGGACTATTATCATATAGTTGTCAAGGAAAAAATCACATGAGGCTATGATGGTAATGACATGATATGGAATAGGGTATGGTCAAAGGATAGACATGTCAAAAGTTTTCCCAAAGCATGACTTGTGTTTTTATTTTAGTCCTTATCAAAAGTAGGTGGGAAAATAGACAAAAATGATAGGGCTTGGATGGATAGATGGAAAAATTCATAAGAAATGTCATGTGAAGGGCATGGGAGATGAGACGACTTGCCCACAAGTGTAATGGTCCACATAGATGATTTATTCTACACATGACATCTGTTTGCCAGGTTTTTATCATGGTACTTATCCAAAGTGCATGTTTGCCAGGTTTTCACCGTTGGATGAAAGTTTTCTCTTTACTATTTTTTGGATTTTTTCTGATTTTTTTTGGTGTCACCAAGATGCCTGTTTGCCAAGTTTTCATCAAGGTGACGATTTTTTTGATTTTTGATTTTTTTTGTATTTTTGCATTTTTTCGGATAACCTTGATGCTTTAGATGACCACTGACTGTGTTGAAGCCTTTTACGATGCATATATAGAGACTGGTGCCATGATATGCCAATAATGACCTTTCTAAAGTAGTTGCCTTGTCAGGATGATAGCGCTTGCATATGCCTGATTGATGTCATTGTGATCCTTGTTGATACTAGAGTTGGCCTTATCAGAATATGCACATCGTGATAGAGTGCCATAAGAGTCCTTATGATAGAGATTTTCTGCCAAGATGCGATGGATTTTTGACATGGGATGCTTGGACTTTAAGGAGGATGTAGGATTATGACGGATGATGGTGGACGTGGACGGATTAGTTGGATGTTTGGAAGTAATGATTTTTATTTTCTAAACTTTGGGTGTCGGATTAGGATAGTGTTTGGAACCAACACTTTTATATGTCTTTCTTGATGGCCATTTTGATGGAGGTGGACATGTATTGTATGTGGGAGTCCTCTTGTTCTGTGGCTCCACATTTTGATTGACTTTTGGATTTAGCATATTTTCTTTGCCTGATTCATTCTTTTCTTGACTTGATCCATTTTGTTTTGGGATCCATTTTAGCTTCATTTGTCCACTTGTATTGTTGATTGATTCCATGGCCTTTGACATGTGATTTTGAACTTTGTATTTGTAATACTTTTGTTTTTGTTGGTTCCAAATGGAAGGCTTATTCATGTTGGAATGATGGTGTATGGTGTGGATGGAGGGAGTGTTGGCAACAATCTTATGACAAGGACTACTCATGACACCCATTTTGATGTTTGTACCTGATAAAGGTGCCATTAATATCGAGGAGGTATCATTAACATCATTAGATTTTCCAACTGATGAATATCCAAGACCTTGATGTCCGTTATGTTCTTGAACTTGAACAGGTTCCAAAATTCCTTGCTCATGTAGGCCTAATCCTTTTCCTTGATAATGCATTATCTGATAAATTTTGTTGGCGATGGGATACTTGTTACTTTGGAAGCAAGATGCTAACCCATCCTTATTGTGGAAATTAATGCTCAAAATCTTCTCATCTTTAAGAAAACCTGCTCTGAAAGAGATAGATGATCCTAATTCATAGGATGTTGTAGCTTCATTGGCATCTTGGACAGATTTTTTATCGTCATCTTCGTTTTGATTTTCTAACATATCAGATTCTGATGATTTTGCTGGTGCTTCGAAGTTGATATCAAAACCGTCTTCATGGTCATTGTCATAAAGCCCACTGAATTCAGTTATAGATTGATCATTTGCAAATATGTCCATGCAAGGAGACTCTTGTTCTAGAGGTAAACCGTCTATGTGTCCCATGGAGGCAAGTGTCTCATTGTTGGTAGCATCAATGTTGGAAGCTTGGAGAGGGTCATCTTCAAGTGTTTCATCATGAAGGGTATAAAGGTCAAGGAGTGGATCATTTTGGACTTCTTCCAAAGTAGTGTCTTGATCAAAGATGGGGTTGTCTTGGATGACATGATTGGAAAGAGGATCTTGACCAAGGATAGGTTCATTTTGGATGACATGGTTTTGGATGGACTCTTGAACAAGGATGGGTTCATCTTGAATGACATGGTTTTGGATGGACTCTTGACCAAGGATAAATTTGTCTTGAATGACATGGTTTTGGATGGACTCTTGACCAAGGATAGGTGTCTTTGGTATGCCATGATTTTCTAGGAGGACTTCTTGGATAGATTTAAAGATAGGGTCATGGGATGGACTACTTTGATCTTGACATGACAATGATGTTATGACATTGTGCTTTGGATTTTTCGTTTGACATGTTTCCTCAAGTTTATGAAATGGGATGGGACTTTGGAGACCATGACTAGATGTGTTTTCATGAAAACATGGAGTGTCTTGGAATGGATTGGTGTGTAATGGACTAGGATATGGCATGCAGGTTTGGAAAGGATTGGTGGATGAAGGACTAGGATGAGATGAAGTATTAGAATAGGACATGGATGCATGACAAGGATATGACGTGGATGGAGGATTGGAATATGACATGGATGAAGGATTAGAATTTGAAGTGAATGAAGGACTAGGATATGATTTGAATGAAGGACTAGGATATGACGTGGATAGTTGGTTTGGATTGATGGATGGTTGATTTTCCTTTTCAAAGTTAGGGTGGATATGACTAATGGAAGTTTGTTGTGACTTAGTGCCATGGATGGTGTTATGGGACTCTTGATAGTAGATGGATAGAGGACTATGACTCATGGATTGTTGGTAAGATGGATAGATGGATGAAGGGCTAGGGGTTGTAAATTTGGACTTGGATTGGAGGTATATTGTTTTGAATTCCCTAGCAAGCTATACTTGACCATTACTAATGAATTGGAATTCAACTTGACTAGCAAACATGTCATAGTGACTCGAAGACATGATGGTGGATGGAATGAGATTAAGGCTATGGAAAGTGCTAATGAGAACAAAATGGAATGTCAAATGCAAAGTGGTAATGAGTGCCTTATGTCAAATGATTTTTAGGAAAGGTTTTCTAACCACTCAAAGTTTGGCCAATGTCTCTATTTGGATTGTCAAAGGACTAGTTTGAAGGATGAGATGATAAAATGACAAAGTGAGATTTCCACACTAGACTTATGAGTTGGAAGTAGCTCACCAAAGGACAATGACTAAGGACTGATTTGTTTGAATTGGTCTAATGACAATTTACTTTTTGAGACAATGCTTTGACAAAGAAAGGAATTTTTTCCTATCCCAAAGTGTGCAAAATTGAGGACTTGATTTGACAAATGTGGTTCATGATGGCAAATGAGTTGCAGAAAGTGATTTGACAAAATTTCAGGCCGATTGCAAAGATTTTCTTTAGCTGGAAAACTTGTTTCATATTTTGGAAAGTTTGATGTTGATTTGTCTAAAAACAGTTGGCAAATACATGGTGTTAAAAATCAACCACATAGAAGTCATTTTACAAAAATCCTATGGTTGCAAGGACAGTATTCTTTTGGATCCCACTAATCGCATATCCTTAGTGAATGAATTCAGAAGCTTGGCCCCACAAGCTCCCCCTTATAGTGCACTCACTTCTCAAGGCAACCAAGCTTCCAACCTCCATGAAACTCCCATGGCAGATTGATCATTTCTACTAAGAACTGCGCAAGTGCGGGTGTCTTCGCAACGACCGTTGTTGTACCAAAGAATAGAAGGTTTTTGGCTTGCTAGAACAAAGGATTTAATTCGTACATCTGTTCGAGTGGTTATACATGGTGCCAAGATTAAGTTCTGTTATGGAGGCACTCCAGCCTGAAGAGGTTAAACTCAACGGGGTTTTGAGGAGTACTACTTGGTTCGTATAACATATCTGCACTCGTAATCCTAGGATTTCCCCTAGGATTCACATTTATATACCGGTCGGAAGTAGTTCGGCTAAAGAGCTTTGTTGCCGGTTTGAGTCACTTTGGGGTGAATATTTTTTCCCACCAAAGTAGGCCCAATTTTCTAAGGTTCAACAAAAGAAAATTAGGATATTCATAGTTCAATCGATCCTTGTTTAAAAAAAAAGAGTGAAAACATGAATATCCTAACTCACACTCGCATGGTGTTCATTTTAAGCCCAAATCGAAATGTGTTGACAAACATAAAGAACATGGAGTTCATTTTAACCATTTGTAGTATTTGTCAAAACATAGGGTTCATTTTAACCGTTTGTAGTGTGAGCTAACTAAGAGTTCATTTTAATCCAATGCTATGAAGAGATGCAAATTTATTTTAATCCAATGAGTTATCATGCAAGATTGTGTTATTTTTAACCCAATGAGTATGCATGCATGTTCATTTTAACTCATGAATGTAAAAAAAAAATTCAAATTTGTAGTTGTTTGTTTAAGATTTGTGAAATAAAACAAACAAATATTAGACTCCTCGCCACAAGCCGCAAATAGAAAATCAGTAACCCAAAATCTTTAAACTATCATACAGAAAAAATTGTTGCCCTAACCCAAATTGACCTAGTGCAAGTCCAATTCCTAGAGTCAATAACAGTTTCTCTTACACCTAGGATCGCACAAGTGCGCAAGGGGAGAGGATACTTCTATTATTGATCACTAATATTAGAGGGTTAGCTAGTCAAAATAAATCTGATTTTTGGAATTATTTTTTGCATCAATAGTAAAAACATAGAAAATAAACCTTTGCTGAAATTCAAAGAGATTTCCAAAAATGTAAAGAAATCATAATAATTCTGTGTTTTGCATCCAAAATTAATTTTTTTATGAAATATCATAAAAAAAATATTACAAATTAAATACAAGTCCAAAAAATCTGATATTATTACTAAAGGTGCCTGACATCATTCCAAACCTGCAAAAAAATAATGTGTTAATAGATCTACAAAATGTTATGAGATATAAGTCAATCTTTGTAAAACACTAATTGCTAAAGATCTATTTTTTGTCAAATTATTTTGCAAGAAAATTAAAAACATAAAAATCAAACCCCTATTGAAATTCAAAGAGCTTTCCAAAAATGTAAAGAAATCCAAAAAATTCGATAATTTGCTCTCAAAATTGATTTTTCATGAAAATAACAAAGAAAATTATTAAAAATTAAAAATAGCTCCAAAAAATCTGATTTTCGGACTGGACGCTCTTGATATTGTTTTTAACTTGCAAAAATAAAATTGTTAGAAAATATGTAGCCATTTGAGAGATATGGTTGAATCTTTGAAAACTAGGGTTTTTATCTCCAAAATGTTGCAAAACCTGCAACAAAAAGCCAACAAAACCTACAACAAAAAATATCCAACTCCAAAATTCCTCAAAATTTGTCAAAATATGTTAGGTTCACCAATGTAACAATGGTAATTTTCTAGGTTTAGCAATATAATATGCAGAACATAAAACCCAAAGTAAATAATGAAGTGCAAAGGAAATAAAATGAAACAATCTCACCAGATGTCTTCATCCTCTATGACCGACCTCCATTACACCTTCTCAACTTGCTGAAATATTTTTTTGCCCTCAGATTTATGATGAGAAAACTAATAGAAATGACAAGCCGTAAGCAAATGTTGAAGGATTTGAACAAACTAAATGCAATACTATGCCCTACTGCAACTAGTAAGCATCTAAAATGTCTAAGCTATGTCAAATGAAATCTAAAAATATGCTATGATAAATGAGAATAACAATGCTAAAAATATGAAAATGCAAGATGATAAGAGATTCAAGATGTGATCAAAATTACTCTTTTATAGAAGAGGCAATTTTGTGTGAGTGCCCAGGATTGAAAGTTAGTAAATGCCCTAGAATCAATGGACGAGATTCCATATAACAACCCACAATTAGGGTTAGGGCAACATTAGGTCAGATTCGAAATAAAAGGTCAAGATTGATTTTTAGAAAATCAAATCAATGGCTGACAAAACATGTGACAAAAGATTTTGGGCACGAAAAACAGAGTCGTTGGGGAATCAAATAATAATTTAAAATTATTTAATTCAAGAGGGGATGTTGACTTTTCGAATTAAAAAACTATTTTAATTCAAAAGGGTGGGGTCATGTGATAGTAAATAATTTAAATTAAATTATTTACTAAAAAAGGAAATTTAAATCGGACTTATCTTAAATAAATAATATTTATTTAAAATGAGCACAATAAAAGAGGAGAAATTAAATAGTAAAATTATTTAATTTAGGTGTTGGGATTTATTTTAAATAAATAAGATTTAGAAGAAATTAAACAATAAAGGTTATTTAATTTAGCTGAAAATTAAATAATAAAGATATTATTTAATTTAGAGGAATGTGACAAAGGGGACGTTTTAAATTAAATATAAAAATTTAGTTCAAAGTTTAGGAGAGTGGACCAAATTAAATAAATAAAATTTATTTAATTTAGGAGAGAAGAGGCTTAATGAATAATTAGATAATTAAATATAATTATTTAATTATAGTGGAAGGTGGATTAAATAAATAAGACTTTATTTAATTTTAGGAAGAAGGGGGTTTAATTAGTGACATAATTAAATAAATAAATAAGATTAGTTATTTAATAATCAGGAAGACATAAAGGGTTAAATAAATTAAGAAATTTATTTAATTATGGGAAGATATTAGACAATTATAGTGACGCATTAAATAAATAATTAAAATTTATTTATTTAATAATCATGAAGAATAATCAGATATGAATTAATTAAATAATTATGAATTATTTAATTAATAGTTAAAAGTGAGTCAGGGACATAATTAAAATGTCTTAATTATGCTAGGAAGAAGAGGATTAGAAATAGAGCTTGCAATCCTAGGTCATTTTTATGTGTCTACAACTAGCATACGTTGGAAGCCACCGCAACGCTCACATGAACCATCCAAGCATGTTGTCCTATGGAATATTTGGCCATCCTCTATTTCACATAATTTTTTTGATAACAACTCTCTTGAATATTTTGGTGGGGCTTCTATGCCACAATCCTACAAAACATCATTAATATGCAAATCTAAACATATAGAACGTTAAACATCATAATGGTTAGGAAATTCAATATGTAGTCTACAACAACAAGTAGTGCGTGTGTGATTTATCTTGACATAAAAAGGTTTAAGCAGTTCAAAAAATCTTTGAGAAATACTAATTTGAGGATAATCATTTTCAATTTTTTGAAAAAATTGGTGTTGAGTCATATCCAAAAAATGCTTTGGATGTGGCTCACGATTTCGACTACTGATTCTCCTTCTTACCACATCCCTTTGATCCGGAGATGGCCTTGTGTTATTCTTCCAATACTCTTCAATTAGTGTTCTCAAGCCTTCGACAACTTCTTTATCTTTTCATGACAGTCTCCCCGAGATTGCCCATAATTCATTTGTATCATTTCCCTCAATTCTTTGCCACCTTTGAATGGCTCTTGATAAAGTTTTTCTACTAATTCTCGTTTGTTCACTAGTCTTTTTAATTAAACGAGCTCTCTTTGTTTGACAGCTTACCAAAGTCAATGTAATGACATGTCAGGTGACATTACTATCCTTTGAGCATGAGGTCTTATCCACACTCTCATAAGCATCCATTAGATTCTTCACAATAGTGTCTTCACTCAATGCATTCGATGTTCTCAACCCAAGAGTCTTCATGATGTTCCTATACTTTACACCCCACAGCATTTCAATAAATAGTTGACATATTGCAGTCTCATTTAGCCTTTCAAAGAATCATCCCCAAATCTTATCAACATATCTTCTACAAGTGCGTGTTTAAATCTTACCTTCCATGTGCTGCAAAATCTCATCATCAATATTAATCAAATACTTTGGATTTCTACGCAAAATTCTTGGTGGTGTTCTGCTAGGTACATACATCTCAACATTAGGAATTTCATCAATATTTAATTGAGGTGGGCTAGATTGCATACCTTCGATCGAGGGTGGAGAAGGAGACATACCTTGAGGTACACATGGGGATGATGGCATACCTTCTTCATCAATTTTAAGTGATGATGTACTCTCAACTTGAGATGTGTTGGATGGTGTCCAACAATATTCACTTGCGGTACATGGCATCCCTCCATATTCACTTACAATAGATGGTGTTCGTCCATATTCACTTGTGCTAGATGGTGTCCCTCCATATTCGCTTGTGCTTAATGGTGTCCCTTCATATTCACTTGTCGTAGAGGGTGTGTCTCCAACTACGGTATCTGAATCTATCTTACAACAATGCTTTCGCATTTGTGCTTGTTGTGCTACCAATTCCCATTCTCTTTTTGAAGGTTAAGGTTCCTCTACAATCGGGTTATTTTCATCAATCGTTTCCAATTTCTTCTTTTCACGATATGCCGCCACCTGAACTCTCTCCTTTTCTTTCAAGGTTTCGTTCTCTTCGTCTGTTAGTTTCCTCTTTGTCTTTTTCTTCGGCATGGCGGATAATTTTATCTATACCATGGTAATGAGATGAATATTAGTTCCTAAAATATGTATCCTTTCAAGTTAATTGAAAAATATATGTCATTGAAGGCTTCATTTAAATAATACTTACAATCATTGTGTACAAAAGTTAACCTAGCATGTAGACAAATGTGTACAAACTATGGAAGCACTAGGCTAGCCAAAGCACATTTCTAACTAAAAGTGAATAACCATGATGGTGATTCTGAAAAATAATGAGTGAATGGAATTGTGAGTGTTTTATAAGTTTTTGGTGTAGGAGCACCTTGACAATCTAAGCTTCCATTTTGAAATTTTATTCAATTTCGGGTATCTTCATGTTGTAAGAGGGTCATTAAAGACATTTTCCATGTACCGGTTATATGAGCTTTCAAAGGCATGTTGTTTGTTATTTATAGGGATTGAGGGGAGTTTGTTCTCATTGAAAAATGTTTAAAAAAGCTCCATTGGCTCGAAGGGAGAATTTTTGTTCATTTTGAAATCCATTTTTTTGATTAAAAAATGTTGTTTTCTAGAAATTCACTGGTTCTTTTGCACTTCTACTACACTTGTACGGATCTTTACAACCTCTCCTTGATAGAAAACTAATATAATATTGTATGCACATGTCTTAACTCTCTAATGCATCAGTTATTAGGGCTTAACAATACATTTGAAGGGAGCAATTGACAATTTTCTGAAACTGCTCATTTGAAGCCAGTCAAGGGTTTGAGTAGGATTTAATTATGAAATGACCATCCCACCTACTGTTATCACTTGTTTCTCAATGGGATGGAATGTAAATTGTTAGAGTAGGGTATTTTATTGTTGAACATGCCTTGGAATGAAAATAATGACAATAGGATGGGGTTCTTAGGCTGAAACAAGCACTTTTCCATGAGCATTTGAGGAACCAAGGGGTGATTTTGAAAAATTGTTGAAGGAGTGGTCTATGCAATGAAATTTTGACCTTGTGTAGGGTATTTTGAAGATTTTTGATGCTTTGGAATGGTCTAGGAAGGACTGAGTATAGAATTTTCTATAAACCCTCCCTCTTTGCATTGAAAAATGGGGGTTTTTGTATTGGAAGCCTAGTTGAGTGGGTAAGGTCCTAAGACCTAGAAAATATCTTGTTTTGAGACCTAATTAAATACTATTTTTGGGTTTGGAAGTTTGGTGTGAGGATCTAAGGGTAGTTCCTTTGTAAAATTGGCCTACTTGGAGACCTAAAATAGTGAAAAGGTCAGTTTGCAAATGCTTGGCTACTAGTAATGTGGATAGTGAACAAAGGAACTAAGTTTGTGTGTAAGGGCATACTTCTAAAAGGTTTCATTTTTTTTGTACTAACTCAAACAAAGATTTATTAAGAAAAGAATGGTTTGGTTGTGCCTTAAGAATTATAGTTTGTGTTTGTAAACAATGGTACCATTATGGAAGATTTAAGACAACTTGTGAATGACATAATCATTGGTTGATGTTTTGAGGAACCTAGTTGATTGTAATCAGTTATTTTCAAGATTTTCAAGGTGTTTTGAAGGTCCTTAAAAGTAATTGGGAACTCTTAATGCTAATTTGAGTATACGAATCAAATATTTTGTGAAGGGAAATATAGTTGAACAAGTGTGTCGATAAAGGTGTTGATTTCTTCCTTTGTACTGCATCAGTTTGTGCAGAGGTATTGGAAGGTGTTTGGACCTTTCAGAGCAATGGGAGAGGCTTGGAGTTGTATTAAAGGATGAATTTTGGTGAATGGTTCTGAGTTTCTAATCATGCTATGTTACAATCAATTTTATGACGGTTAATCTATTATTTTGAGTTTGACAAAGAGTTGAAACCAACTTCTAATGTTTTGATGAAAAGAAGATTGAGTTTGTTTGTTGATCTTCTTCAATTTAATTTAGGGTCAAAAGTACCCTTGATGATCTGTGGATCCTGGTAGATGTTCAACATCAAGTTTAAAATAGTAATTGGCAAGTGTATATAATTGTGTATATAATGGTAATTTAAAATGTGCATTGACAACCTGAGGTTATAATGACAAACAAAAATGAAAGCAAGCCATAATAGAATGAAAGAAAATTTGTAAAGACTTCACATACCTAAAAAAATAGACTTTCAAATGGAGGAGTTCAACCCAATTATGTAGCCTTAGCTTCTTTTTTCTTCAAACTTTGCAAAAATTTGACTTGTTCAAAAGTTTGTTCCCCTCCAAACTTCAATTGTATATCAGTTTTCAATGGAATTCAAACTTCAATTGATATTATATGTCTTTCAACGTGGAAAATCTGCTATTTCATGCAAAGGTGGTAGAAAGATCATGGAAAAGGTGATGGAATGTGAAGAAAATGCTTGCACACTTCACAACATCATCACAAAGTTGTTTTTGTCGAAGAACGTGCAAAACCAGGGGAATATGCAGACTATGGGCCTTGAAATCACAGGTATATGGAGTTTTTTAATGTATTAGTGGGGTACAACATGCACTCATGTTATAACGTGAGCGTGTTATGTGAAATGTGGTTTTCTTTGTATATTTATTTTCTCCCTCTTTGTCCTTACCCTATATCCTAATTCTATAGTTGTTCCCTACACCCTTATAATAGAGGAGATAGAGGTGAGTGTGTGTGTGTGTGTCTAAGAGAGAGAGGGAGAGGTAGAGGGAGATTGGGAGAGAGAGAGGGAGAGTGATGGAGGGAGAGGGAGAGGGAGAGGGAGAGGGAGAGAGGGAGGGAGGGGCAGAGGGTTAGAAATAGAAAGTGGGAGACATGGAGATAGATAGGGAGGGAGAGAGGGGGAGAGTGGGATAAAGATAGGGAGTGGGAGAGAAAGATGGAGAGAGGGAGGGAGTTGTAGAGGGGGAGAAAGAGAAAGTGGGAGAGAAAGAGGGAGAGAGGGAGGGAGAGGGAGAGGGGGAGAAAGAGATAGTGGGAGAGATGGAGATAGAGAGGGAGGGACAAAGAGAGGGACAAAGATGGAGGGATAGGGAGAGGGAAAGAGGGAGGGAGAGGCAGAGGGTTAGAAATGGATAGTGGGATACATGGAGATAGATAGGGAGGGAGAGAGGGGGAGAGTGGGAGAGAAAAAGGGAGAGAGGGAGGGAGAGGGAGTGGGAGAGAAAGATGGAGAGAGGGAGGGAGCGGGAGAGGGGGAGAAAGATAGAGTGGGAGAGAAAGAGTGAGGGAGAGGGAGAGGGGGAGAAATGGATAGTGGGAGATAAACCCTAAACCCTCAACCCTTATACCCTAATCACTCTACCCCTATACCCTCTTAATCCTTGAACCCTCAACCTTTAAACCCTAATCTTTGAACCCCTATACCCTCTTAATCCTTGAACCCTCAACCCCAATCCCTCTACCCCTATACCCTTTTAATCCTTGAACCCTCAACCCTTAAACCTTAATCCCTCAAACCCTATACCCTCTTAATCCTTGAAACCTCAACCCTCAACCCTTAAACTCTAATCCCTCAATCCCTATACACTCTTAATCCTTGAACCCTCAACCCTCAACCCTTACACCCTAATCCATCAACCCCTAAACCCTGTTAAACCTTGAACCCTGAACCCTTAAACCCTATACCATCAACCCCTATACCCTCTTAATCCTGAACCCTGAACCCTTCAACCCTAATCCCTGTACCCCTATACCCTCTCAATCCTTAAACCCTCTACCCCTATACCCTCTTAATCCTTGAACCCTCAATCCTCAACCCTTAAACCCTAATCCCTCAAACCATATACCCTCTTAATCCTTCAACCCTCAACCCTAATCCCTCAACCCCTGTACCATCTTAATCCCTAAAACCTGAAACCTTCAACCCTAATCCCTCAACCTCTATACCCTCTTAATCCTTAAACCCGCAACCCTCTACCCCTATACCCTCTTAATCCTTGAACCCTCAATCCTCAACCCTTAAACCCTAATCCCTCAACCCCTATACCCTCTTAATCCTTCAACCCTCAACCATTAAACCCTAATCCCTCAACCCCTATACCCTCTTAATCCCTTAACCCTCAACCCTCAACCCTTCAACCCTAATCGCTCTACCCCTATACCCTCTTAATCCTTGAACACTCAACCCTCAACCCTTAAACCCTAATCCCTCAACCCCTATACCCTTTTAATCCTTCAACCCTCAAACCTCAACCCTTAAACCCTAATCCCTATACCCTCAACCCTTCAACCCTAATCCATCTACTCCTATACCATCTTAATCTTTGAACCATAAACCCTTAAACCCTAATCCCTCAACCCCTATACCCTCTTAATCCCTGAACCTTGAACCCTTAAACCCTAATCCCTTAACCCCTATACCGTCTTAATCCCCGAACCCTCAACCCTCAGCCCTTAAAACCTAATCAATCAACCCCTATACCCTCTTAATACTTCAACCCTCAACACTAAAACCCTAATCCCTCAACCCCTATAAAATTTTAATCCCTGAACCCTCAACCCTTCAACCCTAATCCCTCTACCCCTATACCCTCTTAATCCTTGAATCCTCAACCCTAATCCCTCTACCCTTATAACCTCTTAATCCTTTAACCCTTGAACCCTAATCCCTCTACCCCTATACCCTCTTAATCCTTGAACCCTCAACCCTCAACCCTTAAACCATAATCCTTCAACCCCTATACCCTCTTAATCCCTGAACCCTCAACCCTTAAACCCTAATCCCTGAACCCCTATACCCTCTTAATCCCTGAACCCTTCAACCCTAATCCCTCTACCCCTATACCCTCTTGATCCTTGAACCCTCAACACTCAATCCTTAAACCCTAATCCCTCAACCCCTATACCCTCTTAATCCTTCAACCCTCAACCCTTAAACCGTAATCCCTCAACCCCTATACCATTTAATCCCTGAACCCTCAACCCTTCAACCCTAATCCTCTACCCCTATACCCACTTAATCCTTGAACCCACAACCCTAATCCCTCTACCACTATATCCTCTTAATCCTTGAACCCTCAACCCTCATCCCTTCAACCCTAATCCCTCTACCCCTATACCCTCTTAATCCTTAAACCCTCAACACTCAACACTTCAACCCTAATACCTCTACTTCTATACCCTCTTAATCTTTGAACCCTCAACCCTTAAACCCTAATCCCTCAACCCCTATACCCTCTTAATTCCTCAACCCCTATACCCTCTTAATCCCTCAACCCTCAACCCTCAATCATTCAACCCTAATCCCTCTACCCCTATACCCTCTTAAACCTTGAACCCTCAACCCTTAAACCCTAATCTCTCAACCCCTATAACCTCTTAATCCGTGAACCCTCAACCCTCAACCCTTAAACCCTAATCCCTCTACCCCTATACCCTCTTAATCCTTGAACCCTCAATCCTCAATCCCTAAACCCTAATCCCTCAACCTTGATACCCTCTTAATCCTTCAACCCTCAAACCTTAAACCTTAATCCCTCAATACCTATACCATCTTAATCCCTGAACCCTGAACCCTTCAACCCTAATCCCTATACCCCTATACCCTCTTAATCCTTGAACCCTCAACCCTCAACCCTTAAACCCTAATCCCTCAACCCCTATTGCCTCTTTATCCATCAACCCTCAACCCTTCAACGCTAATCCCTCTACCCCTATACCCTCTAAATCTTTGAACCCTCAACCCTCAACCCTTAAACCCTAATCCCTCAACCCCTATACCCTCTTAATCCCTCAACCCTCAACCCCTATACCCTCTAAATCCCTCAACCATCAACCCTTAAACCCTAATCCCTGAACCCCTATAACCTCTACCCTATAACCTATTAATCGCTCATCCCTAAAATCTAAACCCTTAAATCCTAACCCGTGAACCCTCTACCCTCTACCGTCAATCCTCTACCCTCTACCCTCAACCCTGATCCCCCAACCCTTAAACCCACTTAGTAAACTCTCTACCCTAATCCCTCAACCCTCTTGACTCTTGAACCCTCAACCCTTAAACCCTTAAACACTCAACCCTAAACCCTCGACCCTCAACCCTAACCCCTTAAACCCTAAACTGTTAAACCCTCTACCCTCTACCCTCTACCCTCTACCCTCAACCCAATACTCTCTACCCTAAACCCTAATCCCTCAGCCCTTATACCATGAAATCCAAGAAAAATCTCTACCCTAATCCTTAAACCATCAACTCTTAATCTCTCAACCCCTATAACCTCTACCCTATATATTGGACCCTTGACCCTTGACCCTATACCTTAAACCCTCAATCTTCAACCTTTAACCCTTAAACCCTCTACCCTTTACCCTATACATTAAATGCTCAACCCTCAATTCTCAACCCTCGACCCTTAATCCCTCAACCCTCAATCCTTAAACCCTAAACCCTCTACCCCTTACATTGGACCCTGAACCTAATCCTTTAGCCATATACCCTCAAACCTATACCCCAAACCCTCTACCCCCAACCAAGTAAACCCTTAAACCTAAACCCTAAACCCCAAACCCTTCAACCCTAAAACCTTAAACCTTCTAACCTATACCCTCAACCATTGACCCTATTCCCTCAACCCTCAAACTTTAAACCCTAATACCCTAGAAACCATCAACCCTATAGGTCCTCCACCCTAATCCCTCAGCCCTATACCCTCAATCCCTATCACTTTCTCTCTATCTATACATCTCACCTCTCCCTCCTTCCCTCCCTCCTACCCTCTCTAATTGTCTCTATCTACCATCTCCCTCTTTATGTGTACCTCTCATTCAATCAATCCCTACCACCCTCTCTCGCTCCCTCTATCCATCTCTCTTTATGTCCCTCCCATTCCATCCCACTCTCTCCCACTACCTCTCTCTCCCTCTCTCTCATGTATCTCCTTCCCACCCCCTCTCTCTCTCAGGTCTCTCCCTCTGGCAACCTACCTAGGTAACTCTATCTTTTTCTCTCTCCCCTCTCTCTATCTATCCCTCCAGCCCTACCTAGATAACTCCCTCTCACTCCAACCTCCTCTTTCTCTACCTCTATCAGGTCACTCCCTCCCACACCCTCTCCCTCTCTCAGGTATCTCACTCACACTCCCTCTCTCTACCACTCCCTCTATCTCACACTCCATCTCTCTCACACTCCCTCTCTCTCCCACTCCCTCCCTCTCCCACTCCATATCTCTCACACTCCCTCTCACTACCTATCTCTCAAGTGTCTCCCTTTGGCACCCTACCTACATAACTCTCTCTTTCTCTCTATCTCTGTCTCCCTCTCTCTCAATTCTCTCCCTCCCACCCCCCCTCTCTCTCCCTCCCTCTCTCCCTCCAACCCTACCTAGCTAAGTCCCCCTCACTCCAACCCCTTCTCTCCCACTCCCTCTCTCTAAAAATCTCACTTCCACCCCCTCTCCATCTCTCTAGATTCTCTCTCTCTCTAAATTATCCCTCCGTCTAAAGACATACATAAATACATACATACAAGCATAATACATATAATATTACATCCATACATGCATACATACATACATGACATACATGTACATACAAAAATACAAATATATTAGCATACATTCAGTATATTGGAATTTAACATAAAGGAAGACATAACACGATCGCGTTATAACGCGCTCGTGTTATGTCCTAGTTGACATGTTCCCCGCAGAAGCAAAAACCATGTGAAAAGTGAGATATAACGTGCCCGTCTTATAACACGTGCACGTTATAATGCGCTCGCATTATAATGTGCTCGCATTATATATTGCTCGCATTATATATTGCTTTGGGAATTCCTAAGCCTTAGGCTTGGTATTTTCCTTGGAATACCAACCCAAAGGCTTGGAGGGCATTCCCAACGACCAGAGACCTGTTTTTAAAAAATCCACCATATTTCTCATAATCGAGTTCTTGCTCATCATCAGGATTGCACATGGTTCAATATCAAAAAAATCGAACACATGGGTAGTGTTGGGTTATCTCTTAGCTATCCAACGATGTAATTTTTTTCACTTTCTGAAAATGTTGACTCTTTCATTCATAATTTTATTTTATCTGTATGTCTTTTTTTTTTCCAAAAAGCAATGTTTGGTATTTTTTTTGTTATAAATTAACCGTTCATCAATTTTTCAAATAAATTACATTTTTAGAAACTAGACTCCATTCTACACAATTAAAAAATAAAAAATAAAAAAAATCAATTAGTTTCCAAAATTTGTAGGGGTAGCACGGCCAAAATTCTATTTTTAGGAAATGTCCACTTTGCAAATTAGAAAAAAATCAAATATTCATTAAAAAATTATCAGAAAAATCATGCATCAACTACATACTGTTAGCTAACTTCTGACTATTGCGATTTTAAAAATACTAAAAGAAAATTCACCATACGAGGGTCGTACAAGAGTTGCTATGTTATGTTTTTCTGACAAAAACAACACCAATTTGTGTACGTCCCTCATTTGAAACCCTTAATCTCAACCATTTTCAAAATAAATTAGTATTTTAGAAAGTAGACTCGAATTACTTGAATCCTTCTTTTTGTTCCATCTCAAAAAAATTAGTCTAAGTATCCTCAATTTCACGTCCAAGGTCAATATTTCCTGATTTCAAAAAAAAGTTGTCCACTTAAGTCCCCTTTTTGGGAACCATCTTGGTAAACTTATCCTAGGCTGAAAGTCCACTATCTTATACGACACTACCTTTTGATGATTGAGACTATTTTATTGTAGGAAGCTCTTTCTTGTTATCTTAGCAAAACAAGCTTATAGACTGTTAACATCCTGCTATTGTCTTTCATAGAACTGTAGATTTGAAGCTATCTTCTAATTCGAATCATCTAGAGCCTTAATTGAGTATGTAAAATATGAAGTAATTTCATCTTTTGAAGAGCCTTCAAGTAGCAAGTCATACTTAAAAAATGGAAAACAATGCCCTCTAAACTGCAATGAGATCCAAATGTTGATGCATCATATGAATCCAAATGAATGTGTATGAGATCCAAATGCTGAGACACTTGACTGGAATATGGCTTCATTAGTAGGTCTTGACACATCATCAAGTGACCTAAGGCATCAAGTTGGTCAAGGTTGCCTAGGGAGGTCTAATTATTTTTGTCTTTGCACATTATTAAATTTCTTGTATTTTTTTAGATTAAATAAATTATGAAGTGTGTGAAGATATTTTATTTATGAAACTTACAAGAATTGTAACTTTTATTGGAGAAAATAATGGAAAAGTCATAACAATGTTCTTCACCAAAATATTAAAAGTAGCATGAGCGTAAGTAGGCTAGAAATAGGTAAACAAATCTATTTGTGGTTTGAGGGTTGTCATTCAAAGTTTTCTAGAAGTTTCTTCTTTAGAAAACCTAATTAGTAAGTACCATGCACATTGTAAGAAGGCGTAGAGTAGATTTTGATAGAAGAATTTCTACAATAAAACTTGTCAGTATGTCAATTTTTGAGTGTTCAATTGATTTTGAGAATGATAATTTTATTATGCTGGATGGAATTTCATTATTCAATTGTGTATGAATCTTTGTATTTGTGATGAATTTTATTCTGCTAAATACAAAATTCATTCCTTAACCCTGTGATGCAGCCTTGTGTAAGATTTTGCAGATTATAGGAAAATAATTCACACATTCAAGATTTATATTTGATTTATTGGCTATGAGATAGTATTTGCTTCCTACTCTGCAAAGTAATATTATTGATTGCACAAAGGAATCTTATGCTAGGATAAATAAAATATTATAGCCATCTTGAAGGATCAAATCTTGGTACAAGAAAGTTAATTATGCATAGAAACTCTAACAAAGCTACGTAAAAAGAATCTCCCAAGCAAGATCCAAAATTTCAAATATTGAAGGGTTTGAATTTGGAAGCTAAAAACACATTTTCCTATAAAATGAAAATAAAGTGCCATCAAATGCTTGCCTTGTAAAATATTCAAACCAATTTGGTATACACCCACCTAAAAAAAATACTAAAAGATAGTTTAAATGTCAAGCCCCATTTCAAACAACCATCCTCTAGTGGTTCCTAATATTTATTAACAATATAAATTTCTTTTTTTATATCAATGGTATATAAATCCTTAATTTTAATCAAGGTAAATAAAAAACAGTTTCTATATATTTCTATAAAATTTAATGTGTATCGATTTGAAAAACAACAGTGTAGCTACAGTTTGAAATTTATTGATTTGCATAGTGTAAGTACCCTAAATTACTTAAAAAATGTACTGTAACCCTTAAAAAATTACATTTTTGAGTACCCTTTTCAAAACTCTAAAACATATCCAAAATCTCCTTAGGTCACTTTGGACCAAAGACCTCAAAATAACCCTTCTTTGTTTTGTTCACTAGGCCAATTGGGCATGTTTTACAAAGAAACATGCCCTTTAATCACCCTCTCAATTCCAAAATCCTATGGGAATAATTTATATAGGTTACCAAAACTCAACTTTCACAATTTATTTAGAGGTCTATGCCCTTTAGATGCACAAACTCCCAAACCCTTGATTTTAGCACTTTTACCCTACAAACTAGGAGGGTTTATTAAAAAGACTATCCCAAGCCTCTTGGCACCTTGATAATGGTTCAAAAACTTTAATATATTCTTGAACATGCTAAAGGAATCATTAAAAACTTGCTGCCCCCAAGAATTCTATCATTTACCCACTCAAACCTCACAATTTCACTTTAAATGCTCTATTTTGACACCTAGGGCATCATCATACCCATGTAAAAACTTGCTCCTGGTTCCTGGAATCCACATAATATCAAATCCCACTCCAATACATTCTTCTTACCAAGTTTTAGGAGATTTTACTAGTGGAAAATAGAATTAGACAATTTGCATTGCTCTCGGGTTCCTTGTTCAAATTTTTTGGATTCTCTTCACCAAAAATGCCATAACTTCCTTGAAACAACATGAAAATGAATGAAATAAATTAAATAATAAATTAGATACATAGAATATTTATTCCCAATTACTTCCACTTTATTACATAGTTTTATGGAGCCGTACAAATCTCTGCAAGTCAATTTTCCTTAGAAAAAACATAGGAAATGGAGGTCTTTTTATTGATATTCAATAACAAAACTTCAAATACAATTCATCCTCTGCTGCATCAGAGCCTAAGATTCTTATTTATTCCATACCAACCATAACCAACTCAAAATCAAATGACTCTAAGCACCTTTACACCTACTTGACCCTTGAACCTCCCAATTTTGCCCTTTTTGCCATTTTGCATATTGACAACATTTCAAGATTTGCATATTTTGTAACTTTAACCCTCATAAGACTCCAAATTACATTTAATATAGTATATTATTACCTTAAGAACTCAAAAACATGACCTTTACATAATATTGACTCTTCATATCCCTTTTTAAGAAATTTTACATCTTTTTGCAAATATGACAAAAAATTGAGAATTTGACACCATGGGACCCTATAACAAAAATTAGACTCAAAACATGTTTAAAATGGTCCATTGGGCCTTATTAAAACACCAAGTTTCATAACTTAATCAAATAAATTAAGCATTCCTCATGGAGGCATGAAATCCAGGAGGTGCTCGTGCACCATACTCCCTTCCAAAAGGAAATCAAGTCCCTTGAAGACTTGGTTGCTCCATTCATCTACTTGAACCTTCATGTCTTCTTGATCTTCACTTGTTTTTGAACCTAGTAATCCCTTCCATTGTGTCAGGCATTGGAACATTTTTCCCATAATGGCCTTGAACTTACTCACAACTTGCCATTGCTTCTTCACAAATTGTACTTTGATCTTCTTCTTGCCAAAAAAATAATGGTGTGCTTATACCTGTACCTGCAAAAAAACTCATACCTTTTGTTCCTTCAACTCTCTTCTTTATTATCTCTATTGCATGCTTGAACTCATCCTCTTTCCTTGAACAAACACTCATATCTGCTTTACTTTCAATCTTCACATCTACCTTCAGGTTTTCCATTCTTGGAACCTTTGTACAATCAAACTCATAGACCATTGTTATGGAAGATTGCAACTACCTTCCAACATCTTGTCCAATTAGTGGACATACTAATCCTCCAACCATGACCTCTCTAGGAAATTCTTACCTTTCCCTATGCAATACACTTTCACTTACTTCATCTCTTTCACTTATCAGGGTCTTTAGCTCATCTGATTCACAAAAAATTATATTATCAGACTCACACACTTCTTGTCCCATCAATGGACAAAGCACTATATCTTGCACAATATCATATTGCTTTTCTAACTTATCTTGTACCTTCTCAACGAGTTCTTCCATAGAATCCTTTGTCTTAGATTTTGACACCATCTTCTCTTCTTCTTTCATTTATACCATTGCATCATGCAACACTGATGTCTTGAAATCTTCCAACCTTGAAGTGGCTTCAACCTTTATCTTCCCTTCATCCTCTACTTGCACAAATTCTCTCTTACCACACATAATTACCCTTGTTGCTTTATCCTGTCCTTCTTCATTTTCCATCAATGGTTCCAATGTAAATAAAACCCCATCCTTCTTAATTTGATATTTATTCTTCCTTCCATCATATAGGGCATACCTCTCATATATCCATGGCATCCCTAACAATAAATGGCATACACTCATAGGTACCACATCACATAGAAGTCTATCTTTATATAAACCAATCTAAAACTCAATAAAAACTTGCTCCTTAACCAAAAAATAATACTCACCATTCAACCAAGAAACATAATAGGGATTCTCATGAGGTAACCTTTCCAAATTTAACTTGTCTACCCTTTCTTATGCTACCATGTTATCCAAACTACCTAAATCCACCATTACCTTGCATACCTTTCCTTGACACTTGCATCTGGTCCTCAAAAATTGCCTTCCTCTTTAGCACATCCTTGTCTTCAATCAATCCTCTGCTTCCCTTTGCCATGTTTCCTTTTGAATGCACATTGTCTTTTCAGCTTCCAATTGTCTTCTTCAATATTTAACCTTAAAATCTCAAGATATCTACTCCTTTTAGCTTTGATACTAGCTTATGCAAGTGCTAGGTGGGCCCTCAACAGGGTTAAGCAAAGAATTAAAGTTGGAACTTGATTTTTCAACCAAAATACCTTCAAACTCTCTTCAAAGTAACAAGTTACCAAAGGTTTCAAACCAAATTTAAGACTCCATAACTCCATGTGGACCCAACGAGGCATATAAAAATATTAAATGGATTAGACAAACATGACTTAACCACCCACTAAGACTACAACCATGTTTTAAGACGACTTCCTTCATATGCTTGATAAAACCTTGTATGCCCCCAAACGGGTTTGCTAGAGTTTTCTTCTCTACAAATGAATTGTAACCCTAAACAAATGAAACTTTTTAGTACCCTTTTCCAAACTAAAACATATCCAAAAATCTCCTTAGGTCACTTTGGACCAAAGACCTCAAAATAACCCTTCTCTGTTTTGTTCACTAGGCCAATTGGGCATGTTTTTACAAAGAAACACCCCTTTAATTGCCCTCTCAATTCCAAAATACTATGGGCAGAATTTCTGTAGGTTACCAACACTCAACTTCCACAATTTATTTAGAGGTCTACGCCCTCTAGATGCACAAACTCCCAAACCCTTGATTTTACCACTTTTACCCTACAAACTAGGAGGGTTTATTGAAAAACACTATCCCAAGCCTCCTAGAACCTTGCTAATGGTTAAAAAACATTACGGTAAACTTGCACATGCTAAAGGAATCATTAAAAACTTTCTTCCCCCAAGAATTCTATAATTTTCCCACTCAAACCTCACAATTTCACTCTAAATGCTCTATTTTGACACCTAGGGCATTATCATACCCATGTAAAACCTTGCTCCTGGTTCCTGGAATCCACATAATATCAAATCCCACTGAAAATAAATTCCTATTACCAAGTTTTAGGATATTTTACTGGTGGAAAATAGAATTAGACAATTTGCATTGCTCTCGGGTTCCTTGTTCATAAATTTTGGACTATCTTCACCAAAAATGCCATAACTTCCTCGAAACAACATGAAAAAGAAAGAAAAAAATTGAAGAATAAACTAGATATATATGATATTAATTCCAAATGACTTCCCTTTGATTAAATAGTTGTATGAATCCGCACAAATCTCTACAAGTTAGATTTCCTGAGAAAAACATAGGAAATGGAGGTCTTTTTATTGATATTCAATAACAAAACTTCAAATACAGTTCCTCCTCTACTGCCTCAGAGCCTAAGAGGCTTATTTATTCCATACCAACCATAACCAACTCAACACCAAATGAATCTAACTACTGTTACGCCTACTTGACCCTTGAACTTCCCAATTTTTCCCTTTTTGCCATTTTGCATATTGACAATATTTCAAGATTTTCATATTTTGCAACTTTAACCCTCATAAGACTCAAAATTAAATTGAATATGGTCTCTTAGGACCTTAAAAAATCAAACACATGACCTTTACATAAGATTGACTCTTCATATCCCTTTACAAGAAATTTTACATCTTTTTGTAAATATGACAAAATTTGACAATTTGACACCATAGGACCCTATAACCAAACTTGGACTCAAAAAATGTTTAAAATGATCCATTGGACCTTATTACAACACCAAATTTCCTAACTTAATCCAAGAACTTAAGAATGCCTCATGTAGGCATGAAATCCAGGAGGTGCTCTTGCACCAGATTGGTAGCTCGATCTACTAATATGCTATAATACAGTAGATTGTGTCAAGTAGCCACAATTTACATTGCCAAACAAGGACCCTAAGATATCCTTTTTGCACCTCTATCCCAATAAGTATCATACACATTAGCATCCCTTTTAAAAAGGCTCCATTTTGGAGATTCCCATGATAACAATAGAGACCTTTTTGGTAGATTAATATATGGATATTGAACCCACCATGCCAGTTACCAAGATTATGGGACCATTATACAATCATCAGACAAGCAAGGTGAAATCACTTAAATTAAATATGACCTCCTATAACAATTCAATAAAAGAATATAATAGAAAGGTGAAGGCAGAGGCAAACTTCTTTGGCCTTCACATAAATTTGATGAACCAGTTTGCCATTAACGCAACTCAAAAAACTCAACCAAGGTAGCAAAGAATTAAAGATAGAGGAATTAAAAAGATAACTAGATGTTATAGTTGGATATGCCCTAGTAGACATATATGCAAGATATGGAATCATAAACAAAACACCTGAAATGTTTGATGAAATTCCTCAAAGATATGTCATCTCATGGAATGAAATGGTTGATTGCAAAATATGCACAAAATGGATTTTGCAAGGAACCTCTCAAGATATTTTAATTGATGAAGCACTCTGGAACACATCCTAACATTGTAAGCTTTTCTTGGGTTCTAGGTGCATGCAATCATGCAGGTTTAGTGGATGAGGGCTACACATACTTCACACATCAGTAACCCTTATTGCTTTGCAATTTACATATATATTTGATCGTTAGGTTTGCATAGTTGACCTGCATGCTCGTGCCGGCTATATTGAGGACACCCTAAACATTATTACTGAGATTCTAGTTAAATATGTGGTACATGTGGATCATATATGAATATAGGCTGAGTATTTCCAACAACAATGCTATTTTAGTTGGATCCTAAAACTATTGCAGCTTATGTTCTTCTCTAAAACATTTGTATGAGGTTCAAATAGTAAAGAGATTGATGAAAGATAGAGGAATTTTAAAGACACTTGGATGTAGTTGGATTGAAGACTGTAAAATGGTACATTTTTTTTGTGTAGGAGATAGATCACATCCATAAACATGGTAGAGCTATGCAAAGTATGATAAATTTGCTTGGTTAATGAAGGCATCAGGGTATAAAGAATCATTTATCTACCACCATAGTGAAAAGTTAGCAATTGCATTTAGTTTGTTAAACATGGCCCCTGGTACAACTATTAGATTTCTTAAGAACCTTCAAGTATGTTATGATTGCCACACTACATCTAAATTCATCTCCAAGATTGTTGCAAGAGAAATTAAAACTAAAACTATATGGTTATAAAAACAAGGATGTCATTTTCAACTATTAAACTATCTGTTATACAAACAAGGATGAAATTACAAATTGGAATATATAAATTTATGGTGTATATCAAAACTAAAACTCTATGGTTATAAAAACAACGATGTTGAATCCACATACATACCCATGTCAACATCATTAAAAATATATTTGATGAGTCTAACATGAGCCACATCTAGCACTGATAGTATTGGCCCATAAACTGCAGGAATCCATCCTGATTCCATATCTCTTTGAAGATTGTTTCCTACATTAGTTGTTTTGTTTCTTAGATTTGAAAGCACTGGAATTGGATGCAATTGAACACTTTCTATTAGAGAGGGATGAATATATGGAGGATTAAAACATAACTCTGGATAAGGATTTTTCTTCCATTATGATACCTCATCACATTTTTCAATAAGCTCATTCAACATCTTTTGAGTCTCAAGGGCAATGTGCTACTTAGAAGGATCTAAAATATAGAGAGAAAATAATTGAACAAGGATTTGAACATGCTCATGAATCAAACAATGCAACTAACCAATTTGATGGGTTGTGAACCTAGTTAGTAGATTAATGTTCTCAATATGTACCTAAATTCAAGGGAGATGCATACTAAATAAAGCCTAGATTCAAGTGAGATGCATATTAAATGTTGACAAGGGGATTATAAGTATAAAATGACACACCAAACCCTTGATATTGCACTCTAGATTATATGTGTTGCTTAGCTTGCTCCTAATTTTTTCTTAATGAATACTCAATTAGAATGTGTGAAATAAAAAAAAAATCCTCTTTTAACCTAAACTTCCAGAATTGCAACAATGCAAAATATAATTTCACACCAGACCACAAACAAAATCAAGGTAAATTAAAACTAAATTTAGAATTCTCAGCTAATCTTTATATTCTTCCAATCCCGGGCATTGGGAATTGAGGAGTCTTTTGTAACCATTCTTGGTGAATGTAGCAGTTGGAAGGTTATGACATGGGATTTTGGGATTGGTTTTCTACCTATGGTTTGTAAATTCCATAGGTTTAGCTACAACAGGAAGGGTCTTTGAATGTTGAGTTGAGAATTGGAGAGGGAATTCTGGTAGAGTTCAATTTGTTGCAAGATTGCAGTGAGGAAGACCAGTGTTGTGGTGATGGTTTTGGCATAGCTCTTAATTGTTATAGTTTTCTATTTTAAATCTGAAATAGATCAGATTTGTTGTGGATTTAAATCAGCACATAAGGCTGTATACCTTTGTAATTCCAAATATCTTTGTAATTTGCAAGTTGCAGGAGAGTTTGAATACAAATTGTGAAGTCTAGTTTTCTTGAAATTCCTGTAGTTCAAGCCTTGTGTTTGTTTTTTTATTAATTACTAAGTGTTTGAAAGAAATGACTTCCTGGTCCTTTGCATCATTTCACATGTTTAATTTCTCTCAACATTATTAACAATAAAAATTACCCTATATGAAATTGAAGTGTTGCAATTGACTAATTGAAAGAAAATAAAAGACAACCATGGAAAATCCATAAACTAATTCCGTGAGCTGAATAGTGTCTAAATTTTTTGTGTGAAAATGATTGATTTACTTGCATTCAATAGGTGATGTCTAGTTTTTATATACAATTCATGTCCCATCAGCCTAAACTTCCCTTACTCTAATGCATTGAAATGATATAATTGCATAACCTGCATAGAAGAAGTTACAAACATTGTATACTACTGCTTCTAATATTGACATAATCCAATTATTTTCCCTAGACATTCAAAATATCCACTTTTATAGACCAACAACATATCAAACAAATACAAAGAACAATGTCTTTTCCTCTGAAAATTTCCCAATTATTTCAAATATATTGTTTGTTTATCCTTTATCCCAAACTGAATCAAACACGTGAATATAATGTAGCATAGATGTGAAAACAATTGTTTATTTCCAACTTTCCTGAGGAAAAGAGGTAGTTCAATGTGTTCTTTCCAATAGATGCAGTGGTTTTTTCCTTTCTGATGATGATCATTCATATCCATATACAAAATTTTCTATAAATATGATTATTCAAAATATTCCATTTTTCCAAACCCATAAATAAACACCCACACATGCAAAGAATAGACCTTTTCCCTAAAGTAGCCTAATTATTTCAGAGATATTCCAAGGTTGATTTTATACCACAAAACCAACGAAACATAAAACTATAATGTATTATATCAGGAAATTGATATGATTGGTTCCAAAAGAAAAGACTCGAGTGAAAGTCTAATGTGCACTAAAATAGATTGTCTCAAGGTGATTGATACTAGATTTTGAAATTCAGATAATGGATAATATTAAAATATTCAAAATACATTTTTAGACCCAAGAAACACCAGCAAATAATATGGAAAACAAAGTCTTTTCCTCTAAAACTAGCTCAGTTATCTTAGAGATCTCCTTTACTCCCGAAATAATAATAAAACATATGAATATAATGTAGCATCTAAGCCAAATTAATTTGTTTGGTCAACAAGGAAAAGAAGACATGTTGTTCCCTTATGATAAGAATAAGATCAGTCAGCCACAATTGTTGGAGGGTAGGTAAGTGTTCCCTAGGACATATCCTCAGGGCCTAGACACTCGTCCGAGACATCTAGGATGTTCAGGGGATTGGGGGGAAAAAACTAGATGTATCCCTCTTAGTTGTGCCCCTCTTAGTTCTGCCCTGTCACCTCTTTCACTCCCCCATTTCTACCATGCATTGAATTCAGATATAAGGAATTTCATAGCCCGAGGAAACATGAAGAACTCAAAGATCCTCTGGATTGTTGTGTACCCATGTCCTTCACAAGTTCTTTGGAAAAGGAAAACAATTTTACTGTACCACCAATTTACATGAATGATGATATTGAGATAAGAATGAATTTTGGTAGAAATCGACTCACACAATTGAAAAATGAAGGAGCTCCTGGTCCTGCAAGTGAGCCACACAATCTCACATGTCAGAATAAATATCAAAAGAACACTACTTTATCAGAACAAAGAAAGTATATTATGATTCATTAGTTGGAATAAAAAAACTTTGAATGTGTTTATTTGACAAAATAACAAAAGTACGACCACTCCACAATGTGCACAACAATAAATAATACTGTCTGAAACTCTAATAGATATTCCCAAGAAAATTTTGTCAATACTTCCAAATCAAAAACTCCTGATCATGACTTTTCATTCACCTTTTTTATGGGTAGAAATCACCTTAAGTATATTTTAATGACAAATATATAAAATAAACTACAAAGAATCTTCAGCTCAGTAACGTGGCAGCACGGAAACATTCCCCACAAGGAAAATTCATAGAACCCACAACCCAAATCATATAAGTCATATTCCATTTTACATCATTCCTACCCAAAATATCCTACCCAGAAATCCACATGACCAAAATATCTCTAATAATGAGCTGCAAAAAAATTGAAAAAAAGGGACCACCTGGTAAAGGGAAACCTAACACATCATGCATCTAAAAGAAATAACTCAAATGATTCGAGTTTCCAAAATGTCTCCATAAACCATCCTGCTAATTTTCATTGATTTCCCTGATTATCAGATCTATAGCTACTACACATGTATCTATAGCTACTAGGCATGTTGAACAATTTGAAAAGGTATCCCTTAGACATTCTGTGAAGAAACTTGTAAGATTTGATTGCCATTTTTTGTAGAGCTATTTTAGAGGGAAACAGTTACTCCATTCACATAATAAAAACTTTAAACTGGATACCATAATCACCCACCTTCAAAGGATTTTACATATATATATATCAAATCATCCTATGCTAGTGGTCAAAATTAAATTTTTCAGGAACATCTCATCCTTGCATACAAAACCAGCTTAATCATGGCATTAAGAACAAATGTCAAAAGCAAAAAAAAAATATGATTTTGCATTCTTGGCATACCATTATAGAGACCATTATGGCACCAAAATGTCATTAATATTCCATCACCCCATAAAAACTCATCAAAATTTCAACTGTGATTTCTCATAGTCTAATCTAACATGGTAAGATCTCTGTAAACCAATCCCGCCTTCTTCCTGGGAAGCCATAGAATTGTTTCCTTCAAGTAAATAAGGTTCATTTGTGATCCAGTTTTTAACATATCGAATAATAAGTAGAATGCATGTTAATTTCTCATTCTAAGTCACAAGCCTTTCACCAAAATAAATTCAACTACCAATTGATAAAACAATAAATCATGAAATCAATGTTCTCTAATTACACTTGAGATCTTCAATGATAGATGGTCATTATGAATCAATGACCATAACAAGCCACTTTAAGTCAATATTGTACACATTACATAATGTCCCTAGTGGGACCCAAAGAATCATGGTGCTCCAAGGTGGGGTATGGTAGCATTGATTGCAAATAGGGACATCAAAGAAGTGTAACTCCTTGTAATGAATCGCTCAATTGCAAGAAAATAACTCCTTATTCATTTCTCAAATGGGTATCATCAATTGCATGGGTAGCTTCAATGAATGAGGCATTGGAATTAAAATGGTGGATTTGGGCCCATGGTTTGTAAAACGATTTGGTGGTTTCTTGTAAGCCTTGTGCCTATAGATATAAGTATGTGGCATTGTAATTATGCATAAGGGATTTATGACAAGTTTGATAAGGGGCCATGATGTCAAAGGATGTTTAACACATGAGAAATCTTATTTTCTTGTACACGTTATTTGATAATGAAATGAGTGGTGATGATTTGTTGGATTTTTTTCTCAAAAGAGTTTCCCAAAGTAAATAATTGTGTCATCTTTAAGTGTGTCATAGTTTTCTTTCTACTGTAATTCAGATGTTTTATTATGTTAGCATAACTTCTCTCATAAAATTTTGTCACAAAAATATTATTGGTTGGTCAAGGATTACTTGTTCAAGGTTTGAGATACACCTATTTAGGGGAAAATGTATCTTATACTAAGAGAAAGAAGAGTAAGGATAGGATTCCAAAAAGGCAAAGGAGTGAAGTTTGGAAGCTTCCCCCTCTAGACTTTGTCAAGATAAACTTTAATTGAGCCTCACGTGGCAATCCTAGGATGGTAGGGGCAAGAGTGATTCTTTGAAGGGATGATGGAAAATTTATTCAAATGGTTTCATCAAGCAAAGTGAAAAATATTGTTGTATAAAGGGACTATGTTATTGTTATTTACCCATATGAATTTTCATAATAGGTCAAGTTTCAAAGCTAAAACCTTGTCTTTCTGTCAATTCCAATAGTCATTGGACAAATTTTAGTCTTGTTGGTATATGTCTTGTTTTGTGTTTCCTCTTTGTATATTTGTAAATCAATAGATATGATCTTCATGCAAATTCATAAAGGAAAAGAAAGAAGGATACTCAAAGACAAAGTGGGTTTCAAAGTTGAAATTCAATTCCAAGTTGAATTCACACCTAATTGAGGGTCCACAACGTATTAAAAGAAATTTAATTTTTGGTTAGAGAAAATTTCTAGGGAAATAGGTCATGGGTATACCTATGTGAAGAAGATGGAGTTTCAAATATTAAGGTCAAAATCCATTTGTTAAGGGTGCACTTGTGTGGAGGAAATACCACTTCAAATCTCTATCTAAAATCTTGCTATTAAGCATGCACTTGTATGAAGAAGAATCAAGTTTTCTCTTTTAAGTCAAAATTACATTATCAAGTGCACACTTGACAAAGGGAAAACATGAACTCAAAGTATGAGTCAAAATTACATAATCAGGTGCACACCTCACAAGGGAAAAAGAACACTCAAGGCTAGGATTGAAATAACATATACAAGTGCACACCTATATGAAGAAAATAGGTTTTGAAAATCAATTCCTTAAATCATATTGTGAGGTACACATCTGTAAGGGGTTTTTCGTCATCAAAGTTGAAGTCAAGAATGGTAGATAGGAATGCGATCATTTAAAGGAAGGGAGTTTCACTATTTCAAAGGACAGTTTTAGTTTATTGGTGTGCACCTCATCAAAAAAAATTCTTTTCAAGTGTCACAATAGTACTTGCTTGCAATGGCATGCACTTGTGTTAGGAAATTGAGGTTAGTGAATTAGAAAAGACGTTTTCCCATGCTCAAGTGGACACTTGTGCAGAGAAAAAAAGGAGTCAATAGATTGAAGTAAGGTTTGCATAAAATGGTATGCCCCCTTATTGAGAAAACCGGTTCAAAATTTCAAGCATCAAAACTACATTGTGAGGCATGCACCTAAGCATGGAGTTTTATAATTTCAATTTGAATACAAATTTGTATGTTTGAGTGCACACCTATCTTAAGGAAAAGTGTATATCATTTTTTTCATGTATAGAGGTGCGCATGTGAAACAAAGACAAAAGAGTTTAGTTAATCTTGACAAAATTCCTTGAATGAATGTGCGCTTGAATGGCCGCAAGGTATGCACAAGATGGATTTGTTAAAAAGACATCAAAAACTATCAAGAAAATTCAATATGTAGGTTTAAAGCCAAATTCCACAACATTTACCAACAAAAAAGACAAAACGTGGGGCACACCTCTTGCTGAAATTAGGTCCTTCATAGAAGCTTTATTACTGTAGCTTGCCCCAGATCTTGGACCCACGTTGATTTTATGAAAATCTCCTTGTTTGAAAAATCCCTTGCCCTTGTGCCTCTAATCCCTGTTATTTGATTCTTCTTATTGTTCTTTCTTTTGTTTGTTTTGTTATCGTACAGGAAGCGAGAGAATTTAGATAAGAGGGAAAAGCCCAAAAAAAAGAAAATGCATGTATTTTATTATTTAATAAATATTTTATTTTACTGATTAAAAATAAAAAATTTAAATATTATATATATCATTTATAATAGAAATTGTATATTAAAGTATAAATATTATAAATTAATTAATAATAATTAACAACTAATAATCCTAATTATAATCAATTATATTGTTTAATATCTTTAAATGTCTAAAGACAAAAATATATTAATATATTTGTTATTTCATTATTTAATGTTTTAATTTTTCAATATATATTATATTATTTTATTTGTATAATTTTATTGTTTAGTAATATATATATATATATATATATATTATATTGAGTAAATTAGGACTATTGAAGCTATTTTAAGGAAGAAACAAAAAATATAATTATGTAATTATTATTTTTTTTGCAGCAAGGGTGTCCTTGCGACCCAACCCAGTGGCCTAGCAGCCCATACCTTGGGTACCTGGGGCGTGTTGGGGTGAGACTAGCCCCTTGACCTTTTGAAATGAAAGTGTTTGCAAGATAGCCCTCAAAATGCAATTGGATTGTTTAAATCATATTTTATTAGTGAAATTGACCATAATTTCTCTTTGATACATTTGACATGCTGACACAACTGGAAAATCAAACTGGCTTCAAATCATAGTTAAAAAAATTAATGATTCATTAACATATGAGTAATAAAAGTTAAAGAATGTAAATGTTAGTTTTTTTTATAAAATATGTGAAGGCCTTAAGAATGCACCGAGAGGCAATGCCTCCCACACAATAGGTATTTTTGGTGCACCAAGCAACCTAGGCGGCCAAATGGCCCACTTAGGTAGGGGTCCCATGAGGGGGGCTTAAGCTCTATGGATTATGATCAAATTAGAAAGAAAAAATAATAGAGGAGTAATAGTCATTTATTTAGTCATTTTTATTTATCTGATATTAGTCATTTATTTAGTCATTTGTTTAGTCATTTTTACCCAATGACCAAATTAGTCACTTATGATTTTAGTCACGTAGTAATTTATTTGCCAAATTCTACTAGTGCTTGTTGGTGTTTGGATACAAGAGTGATTATTGTGTCATAAACCTTCTCCTATTTGTATCATCATCCATGTTTGTGACTTGACTTTCAAAAAATTGGGGACGATGCAAAGATTTGGGGGCATTTAGGCTTCCCTTCCATGTTGACCCAATTTTTTATTTTTACTTTGTTTTCTATACATTCTTCTTGATCTGGTTGGGAAAAAATGATCTTTCGCCTTGCACTGTCGTTACCTATTATTTATAAAATCATGAGCAGATCTAACCTCACAAAACTAAAGCCCATGTACCCCTTATTTATGTTTTTCTCTCTTCCTCACTCTTTTTCTTTCTCTTTCTCTCTTCTTTTCTTGAGTTGTCCCTCTCATATGTGACAATGCCATCTCTCTAATGCTTCAATTTTCAAAACACGAATTCATTTCCAGTGAATCTTTTCTCTAAAGTCCTCATGAGCATTCCTCTTTCAAAATAGTATTCAAAACATGGATCCCTTATGGAACATGTTTCCTTCATCATGGGTTCATAAAGAAAGAACTTGAGAACCTTCCTCTGAGGTGGGAACTACTTTGACCTTCCCCTTGTGAGGGGGTATTTTTCTTCTTTTTGAATTTCTTGATGAAGTGAGCATATTTTAAAAGGATCCCTTGATGATGAATCAATTTGGGAAGGAATTTCCTTCCTATAATTTTGAACAACGCATCCCTTGAGTGAACCTCCTCTTTACGCCAAGTTCCTGAGGGACCCCTTTGAATGATTTCCAACTTGTCGACAATCTGTGTGACTACCCACTTACTTTCCTACATGGCCGCTTTCTGACATTTTCTATCTGTGGGTAGACATGTCACTTTGCAGGTGCACTTGTAAAGTCTCTTCTTGACTCTATGGATTCCCCTTCATTTGGTTTCCTCCATGTGAGAGATCTTGGGGGGTATCTCCCTATAGATCTATGGGCCTATAGGGTGCTTCCTTTGAGATTCCTCCATGCGAGAGATATTGGGGGTCACTTCCTTGCAGGTCTGTAGGTATGTAAGGTGCTTTTCTCAGATTCCTTCATGTGAGGGATCTTGGAGGATACCTTCCTTGCATGTTTGTGGATTTGTAAGGTGCTTTTATTAGTCTCCTTCATGTGAGAGATCCTGGAGGATACCTTCCTTGTAGGCTTGCGGGTATGTAAGGTTCTTTTCTTGGTTTCCTTCATGTGAGATATCTTGGAGCATACCTTCCTTGTAGGTCTACGGATCTGTAAGGTGCTTTTTTTTTGGTTTTCTTCATGTGAGAGATCTTGGAGGATACCTTCTTTGCATTTATGCAGGTCTATAAGGAGCTTACTTCTTGGGGATTCCTTCATGTGAGAGATCTTGGGGGTTGCCTCCTTGTAGGTCCATGGGCCTACAAGATGCTTTCATTCTACAACTTCATGGTTATGCAAGATTGTGGAGTCTTTTGTTCCAGCCTATGCTTTCGAGCTCGCCATATCACGATCTTCTTCCTCAATGGTACATGTATACATTTATAACCCTAATACCTTTCTAATATACTTTACCAAAGCATTCATCAGTATTTGTGCTTTCTAAAGTTAAGGAAAAATGTATAGGAGAAAATTCACACCCCCTACACAAATTCCCCTTTTACACTTCCTCACCTTAGAAAACCAAATACGAAGGAAAAATTTCACATCAACAAGTTGTCTTCATTCCACTTGGCATGCATCTTTTGTGTTAGTAGAAGAATAATTTTTGGGGATGCCCGTGTGACCTGCAAACATCCGCATTGTGCGCTTACTTTCCTAACGGATTCCTATCTCTTAATTTGGCATAGGCATTACACTTCCCATTGGGAATGGTTTGTAACATCCCTCTTCAACCAAATGACCCAAAAATGAATTATTCTCCTCACATCACCTTCAAAAGAATCCATTCTTCATGCAACTCATCTTTTTGGCATCCTTTTTGTATCACTTGTCACATTATCTTCACTCCCAAGCAACACTTTGACACTCCATAGCAGTAGCAACAACACTCCATCAACTCCATAGAGAAAGTGTGGAACACACCATTGCAATAGTGGCTTGAGTCCTTTCTTTTCTCCTCCATTAGCTAGTGAGCTCTTGATGGAGGTGGTAAGAATTTTCACTCCTCTCCTCTACTATTTGGTTGAGTAGCACATTATTGTTTTGTAGTGTTATTGTGCTCTTTATTTTCTTTCATCCTTTATCATATATTTCTCTACCGTTTCTATCTTGGATGTCCGTGGAGGTGAAAACACCAAAATAGGGGTCTGACTGAGGCAGACCCCTATACAACCCCCCAAAATTTTTCCCCCTTTCTTATGTCCAGGTGGAAGAATGCTTGGAGCTAGCTAGTGAATGAATATCTTTGTGATATTGTCTTTGTTACCTTAGTCCTAATCTACGTTTTTTGTCATTTTAGCATTCACTTTGTATACTTTCTCATTCTTTTTTACCATCTAGATTGAGATAGCTAGATTGTTAGTAGGTCTTTTTGGTAGTTTTACTATATCCATTTTTGTTTGGTTGTATGAATTCCAATGCGCCCGAGAGACGCCAGTACACCACACTAACATCCAAGAATTGTGTTGTCGTCCTCAAATAGAGAGTTGTCTGAGGCACAAAACCAACTCCAACAAGGTGAGTTGGCATCCTAGAATTGCAGTGCCATCCTCAGATAGAGAGTTTGTATGAGGCACAAAATCAACTCCAAGAAGCCAACTCACCTAGCCCAAATTGTAGTTCAGGTCTAAAGAGTGGTTGTAGGACCCTATAGTCCTCATCATTCTCGTCCATCATTAAAAACATCCCTATAGACTGAGGTAGGTTAGGGCAGCCTTCTGCTCTTGGCTCTCTATGATCTAGGGCCTTGAATTTGGTTGGTCCCCCTCTCTTACAATATATATATGTCTCATCTTCCTCTCTCTCTCCCACTATATCTATCTCCCCTCTCTATTTCTCTATATTAATCCCTCTCCCTCTCCTTGCCTTTCTTTATATATCTCTATCTCTATCTCTCCCTCTCTCTATCTATATGTAACACTCTCTATTTTTCTATCTCTCTCTCCCTTTATCTCCTTATATCTCTCATTATCTCAATATGTTTCTCTTTATCCCTCTATCCTTTTATATTTATCTCGCTATATCTTTATATGTCTCTCCTCTACTCTCCATCTCTTCCTCTATCTCTCTATATGAGACATATCTCTTTATATATCTTCATCCCCCCATTCTATCCTAGCACCTCTCTTTCCCTTCATTCCTCTCTATATCTCCATCTCTCCCCCTCTGACTCTACCTCTCCCATTTATTTTTATCTTTCTCACATTTTCTTTATGTTTCTCTCCCTACCCTCTTTATTATCCCTCTCTCTCCCTTTCCCTCTTTATATATCTCTCTCTTTATATTTCTTTGTCCTCCCTCTCTCTTTCTCTTCCTCTCCCTCTCACACATAATCTACCCCTTTCTCACTCCCCAAATTTATCTCTCTATCTCTCCATCTATATGTTCTATATCTCTCTCTATCCTCCCTCTCCCTTATCTTTCTACCTCTCTCTTCCTCCTCTCTCCTTCCCACTCTTTACATCCCTCTATTTCTCTCCTTTCTGTCTTTCTATATATCACTATTTCCCTCTCTCCCATTTTGACTCTATCTCTCTATATCTCCCTCTATCTCCATCCCATCTCTCTTTCTCTCCTATCTCCATATTTATATCTCTATCTTCCTCCTCCCTATATCTCTCCTATTCCATATATCCACTTATATCTATTTCACTATATCTATATATCTATATATCTATATATATATCCCCCTCTCCCTCTTATTTATATTTGTATCTCAATCTCTCTTTATCTTTTTATATCTCTCTTACTATCTCTTTATATGTCCCTTACCCTACCTCTATATCTCTCTCTATATATATCCCTATTTCACTCTCCCCTCTCACACTCCCCCTTTATCTCTTTATATCTCCATTTCATTATCTCTCACCCCCACTTTATTTTTATATCTCTCCTTGTCCATTTATCAAGCTATATATATACACACACATACACACATACACACACACACACATGTATATATATGTATATCTCACTATATCTATATATCTCCATCTCGATTTCTATCTCTCTCCCTACCCCTCTCTATATCTCTCTCCCTCTCCCTTTGTTTATTCACCTTCTCCATATATATAACTCTCCCTCCCTCCTCTCTCTATAATTCTCCCTTTACCCTTCTCTCCCTCTCCCTCTCTCCTCTCTATCTAACTCTCTCTCCCTCCTCTCTCCATATATCTCCCTCTTCCCTACTCTTGATATCTATCTCCCCTCTATCTATATTTATCCCTCTTTCTCTTGATCTCTCCCTCTCTCCCTCTCTATCTCTCTATCTCTTCATCTCTTTATCTCTCACTCTATATCTCCCTCTATCTCTTTATATATAATTATCTCTATATGTATCTCTCTCTCCCTATATCTCTTCATGTATCTATCCCTCTCCTCTACTATATTTCTCTATATCTCTATCATTCCTCTCTCTTTATCTCTCTCCCTCATTTATCTCCTTTCATCCCTCTATATCATCTCTATACACCCCCTCCCCCTCTCCCTCTCTTCTATCTATTTTTATATTTCTAACCATCTATCTATGTTTATATCCCTCTCACTATTTATCTATCTATCTCACCTACTCTCCCTCCCTCCCTCTCACTATTCCTCTCTATCTCTCTAGTACTCCCCCTCTTTATCTTTCTATATCCCCCCTCCTTTTATTTCTCTCCCTCTATCTCTCCCTATATATTCGTCTGTCTCTCTCACAGTTTCTTTATGTTTATATCTCTCTACCTTTCACACACAAACTCTCCCTCTCTTATTCTCTCTCTCTATATATATTATTATCTATATTTATCTCCCTATCATACTTCACTACGTATCTATCCTTATCTCTTTATCTATCTCTCCCTCTCCTGCCTTCCCTCCCTTCATAAATTTATCTTTATCTATCTCTCCCTCTCTCTCTCTCCTTGTTTGACTATATGTCTCTATATTACTCTCTTCTCTATTTCTCTCTCTCCCTATTTATTTCTCCAAATCCCCCTCTTTATCTCTCCCTCTCCCTATATCTCTTTCTATACCTCACTATATATCTCTCTTATTTATCTCTCTATCTCACTCTCTCCATTTATTTTTATCGATCTCACTATATCTTTATAGGTATCACCCTCTAGATTTCTATCTATCTATCCTTATATTTCTCTCTATCTCTATCCCCTCTCTCCATCTCTCTTACACCATCTCCCTCTCTATCTCCCCCTCTCTCCTATCTCTCTTTCTTTCTTTGTATTTCTCCCTATCCCTCTACCTCTACCTATATATATTGTATCTATATATATATATATATCGTATCTATATCTATATATATATATCTATTTATTTCCCTCTATATCTCCTTACCTCTCCCTCTCCCTCTATCTCTTTAGGTCTCTTTCTCTCTGCTCTACTATATTTCTCTATCTTTTAATATATGTATCCTCCTTCTCTCTTTATGTCTCTCCATATTTTATCTTTTTAGGAAAAGGTGTGTTCTTACACATTGCATAATGTTATAATGTAATATTTATTTATTATATGGTACATCTAGGGGATCTAGGGATGTTTTCATCACATGGGTCTAGAATTATTGGGGCCACTTTATGTGTTGTATGTAACATTGATTTAAATATCTAATGTGAGGTTGTATGTGGAAGAATATTTAATATTGGGGAAAATTATTACCAATATTAAATGAGGGGTTAATGGTTTCTTAAGATCATGGTATTAGTCACATGATTTTATGTAATACCACTTGGTGGTTTTCTTTGAGATTTTTCTATAAAAGAAAACACATGGGTAGTTGTCTAAGGCTGGATGGTTTTCTAGTTGGAAGGCTAGCTCTTGTTAGAATTTGTGAGGGTTGAAGCATGGAATGGGATGTGTGGCTACATGCTTGTTCACATGGAGTTCTTGTAGAAGGCTTGATGTTTCAAAGGTATTCATGAATGACCTTGAAGATTTATTGTAATGTTTCTTTCTAAATAATACATGAGTGGTGGATCCTTTTAAAGGATGGGATTTTCCCTCTTGAGGGTTTTCCTAGGGTATATCTTGTGTCATCTTTGATGGTATGTTGTATATTATTTTGCATATGGATTTTGAATACTTATTTGCATAGATTTATCTATTTGGGTTATGTGGAAATTATCTTGGTTAGATGCATATTTACTTTCATTTGGTATGTGAGCTATGGTTGTGGCTTGTATAACCCTTGATAGAGTAGATTTGGTGCATAGTTGAATCTAGGGCTTGCATAAAAAAAATGAAGGCATTGTAAGATATGAGGGTTTTGTGTAGGTGTCTTTTGAATATTTTGGATCTTGAGGTTGTAGATTTGTGGTTATTTTTTGCAGATTTGAGGTTATGAATCTTTTTTGGAAAAGGGGCTTTTATGGATGCTCATTATAAGGGTTTTGTATCAAAAGTGTTACAAATGATCCCTTGGGATAAAACAAACCTTGTTCTTAGGTCCAAGAGGTCTGAAAGATGAAGATTGGCATAAAATTTGGCCTATTTTTGTTACCAAAAAAATGTAAACATTTTTTGCTCCATGCTCAGTTCATTCATACGATCGTCAATTTGTAAAAAAACAAATAATAAAAAATGAGTACCTATAATTTTAAATATTATAACCTTGTTCGAAAAAATTTAAATAAAAAATAGTAGGGGAGGTTTGTAGACCCCCTATACCCACTGGATAGTGACCTATAGGTATGTTGACAATGAAGTACCTATAGTACCCGTAGGTACTATTTTAGGCCCTCAGTTGCAGGGTTGCTAGGCCAACAGTGTGTTTCCAAAGCCAATGAATAAAGTAAAAAACAACCAAATAAAAATCTAAACCACCATTTAAATTTTTCAATAAGTCCGCCAATGTTTCAATTTTTTTAAATTAAATCATAATTTATTCTTTGGTCGAGTCCACTAGTGTGCCACTTGGGCACTACAGATGTGCCACCACCATCGATGGGCCACTAGTGGCTTCCTCTGGGGACCACCCTAGCTCTTGTTAGCCAAATAAAGAAACTTTTTTCCAAGGTAGATAACTTTTGCCTAGGGTGTCCAGTTTTTGACTTCTCATACTAGTTGGAAAGGTGGTTCTGTGTATTTTTTGTGGTATCATTGGTTTTTTCAGACTTTTTTTATTTTGGTAGTCAAATGCTTGCTAGAAGTCAGATGACCTCTTTGATCTTGGAGAGGTCATAAATTACACATACAAAGTTAGATTTTGGATTTCTTATAGTTCACGAAAAGGTCATTCAGAGCACTACATAATGGATCGGGTTTAGAGATGTTTTAGCATGGTTTATTTTCTATAATTTCCATCTAAGTTGTTTATGGGTTCTTTTGAATATGGTGATTTTGTGAGCTTATGGCTATTCATATAATCAAATGTGATTTGATGTTGGAGCCATTATATAATCAAATGTACATCTCTAGTTACTCTCATTTGATATGGTTATAAGTGTATTATTGGGTTTGTATGTTGAACTGTTACATCTATAAGTTGTGCAGTGTTGTAGGTTTATCTATGCTTACAAGTTGCATTTATGACTTGGATATGGGTTGTTTATGTTGATATATGTTTTAGTGTTGATGCAAATTCAAATTTTTCGCTTGGTTTAGTCACTTGCTTTGTTGGTTTTGTTGGCATATTGAGGAGGAGAGATGGACGTATTACTAGGTGTAGTCATGATGTGGGACCTATGTTGTTGACTATGTGATGCACACATGTGTGGCAGGGTTAGATTGTGTTTGTGGTATATTTGGTGGTGCTCTTTGTCTATTAAGAAGATGGGTATGTTACTGATGTATCTTGTTTTCAAACTTGCTAACTTGACCTCTCTATTTTTATGTCTACCTAATAAATAAAGAATATACACATTAATAAAGGAAAATAAAATATAAAATGACATGTAATTGAAAAATCACTCACCACAAGATAATATTCTACCTTAGTGATTTATTACTTCTCTTCACCCATCTATGTGGTGGGTGCATAAACTAGGATTGTCACCCCCTATGAAAACATCCAAGAATAAATTAGACTAAAGATGAATATCATTTAAATTTTCTTTATAATAGATGTGAGATAAAACAAAAAATAGAAAATAAAATTTACTATTTTTTCTCAAATCTCTACCATATTCTTTCAAGATAAAAATATTGCACCAATACTTACCTCCATTGTGCCATAAATATCAAGAGAAGTTTGAATTGATGTCATCCATTAAAAATAGAACATAAATTATTTTACAAATGTATACCTAGCATTATTTATACACATAATGATTAAAAATAGTAAAACTCACCTTAATAAAACTTGTCATACAACCAATACTATGAATTAGTCATAATCTTGAAGGTCCAACATGCACAAACTCATCATCAAATGTGAATTTTAATACTACTATTCATATAAGGAAAAAAATAAATGTAGTATATTTACTATTTCTTTACAAATCACACTCCATATGAACATATAATTAGGAGTTTGTTGTACCCAAAAATATTTTTTTTGCTTCATTAAGGCATTTTGGTGAAAATAGTCAAAATCTTGTGAAATGATCGTCAAAAGTCAAAAAGGTTAAAATTTCTAAAAATAGCAATTTTCTATTTTTTAGAAATTTCTTAAAAATAAATGGACCATAGGGTTTTCCTGGGTTTATTGTCAAGAGGATTCTTGCAAAATTTTAATTTTTTTGAAATTATGGTTTTAGACCCCTAATTTTTTAAAAACCCTAAAAATAGGATCTTTCTAGAAATGGCTCAAAATGATTTTGATTGGTTAATCTTTCATCACGATTGAAATGGTCTAGTTAGAATAGTCAAAAAGTTAGTTTTTATTTGGTGGGTCTATCTAACTTTTTTAGAAGAAAAGTTAGGACCTTTGAGGTAATCAATGGAGGATGGCTAGATACCAGGTGTCGGAACCTAAGTCTTAAATGTTGCAAAAATCAATCCACAACAAAATATGCTCAAAAAATGGTGAACGGAGAAGAGGGAATTCAAAAAGTTGAAAATTTCAAAAAATAAACTATGTCTAGAAAAGATGGACGCCTTGTTTCAAGGGAGATGCCTATAAATCAATGCCTTAGCCAAATTTTTCAGTGTTCGTTCATGTGAAATGATGAAAGAAATCACAATGGTGAATAGTGTCATGTCAACAATAATGACAATTAACATAGTTGATGAAACAGTGAACGTGAAGCACGAGGAGGTTGAAAATATTTGAAAATGGTTAACACTGGAGTACAAAAGCACCTCTACAAGCCAAGGGTGCTCATGAATTCAAGGGGTCAAATATAATTATTAGGATTTGTAGTTTTGGGGTCCTATACAAAATTTTGCAAGCTTTCCAATGAGTCCAACATCTAGTTCATGGGATCTATTAAACGCTCACAAATGAAGATCAAGAGGAAAATGTTGAAAGTCAAAGAAAATCTAGAAACTCAAAAATGGCTAAGTCTAAAGCATAAAAGTGTCCTTGCTAGCCAGGGGCGCCCAAATTTTTGAGTCATCAGATGTAATGTTTAGGTTTCACAACTCTCAAGAATTCCTCAGATTTGATCAAGCTTCATAATGAGTTTCTCAAGTTCATCAAAGTAGTCAAACATGTAAAAAAAAAGATCAAATAGGGGTGTTTTGTCAAGAAAGAAAAGTGAAAATTACATATTTTGCACACATGGGTGCCCTAGTCAACCAGGGGCACCGGGGAGTTTGAGCCCTCTGAAATAGTTGTTAGGGTTTTCTAAAGTAATCATTCTTTCTGAGGTCCTTTAGGATTTCCATAGAATATCTCAGGTTGATCACGAGATCCATCAATCATCGAAAATTCCAGATCAAAGCACGAGAGGAAAATTAGAGAAGTTCAAAATCATTAAAAAGTGGTTAAGTCTGTAGCACAAAAGTGCCCGTGCAAGCCAGGAGGCCCAAGATTTCAATCCATCAAAACCACTTTTTTAGGGTTTGTAGCTTCCAAGATGATCTTCTTGGATTTGATCATGTTTTGCAATGAATTCATTAGCCAGTCCATACAATCTATCGGACATCTGGAATCGAAGATCAAATAGAGGCATTTCGACAAAAAAAATTTGAAAAGCTTGAAAAATGTTCTAACACTACAAAGTTGGATGCCTTATCTCAAGGAGGCATCCAAGTCAACTTGATTTAGAAATTTTTGAAAGTCGTCTTCATGCTTTTGTTGTCCTATTTTTTAGGGATTCTTCAAGTTAACATATATTTTCATGTGATTCCTAAATTTAGGGTTTTTGCGAGTTAACTACTTTCACCTCCAAACTTTACTTTAGAAGCATTTAAGTGGCTATTTTTCATTATTTTACAAGTTAGCTTCAATGAGAAAACACAAAATTTTCTTCTCAATAAAATTTGGAGGATCAAATGAAGGGTATTTTCAGAGTTCTTCATATATTCGAGTTTAGGTTGCATAAAAGAACACCTTTCCATCATCCATGTTTCCAAGGCATCATTTTTCAGAAATAGAAGGTCATTATTTTCAAATTTCATCGATTTTGGTCAACTTCTTTTTCATTCTTCTTCAAAGATTCAAATTTTTTCCCACTACTTCTTCGGCCTCCACTTTTCCAAGGTTTCTTGCATGTTCAAGAAAAATTAGTGTTTTGAGAAATCTAACAATTTACGTTTATTCAACATGAAATTTGCCAAAAAACGTAGACCTCAGATTTGTTTCATAAAAATTGCCTCTGCTACCTCTACTACTGCTTTTCAAAAATTCTATCTTTTTCAAGAAAAACTCAATTATTGAAAAAATGGATGATCTAGGTCTCTTCAGCACATGAGCACCTACAAAACCCATATCTTCGATTTTTCTTGATTTTTTTTTTCTTTGCAGCTTCTATTTTTGAGGGTTCTTGCATGTTGGTGAAAAAAATTAGTTCAAAAAATGAACAATTTGGGTCTATTCAAAATGACATTCTCTACAAAACCCATATCTTAGATTTTTCTCCAAAAATCTATCCTTTTTTTTTGAAGATTCAACGAAGCTATTTTTAGCCTTTGTGTAGAACTTGTCCAAACATATCCGTGTTCAAAATCAAACTTTACGGTTTCATCATGTGATACTCTTCCATTAATAAAAATCAAGAAAAGCATCAAAAGAAAAAAAAAGTTGTAGAAGAAACATAGGTCATCACTCCAGCTACAAAGTTTCCAAAGTTACCAATCAATGAACTGCCAATTGAAGCATGCAAATATTTTTATGAATAGAACTCAAGTGATGATAGCAGTTAACTCGAGGCATTTTCCACTATTACTTATTTTTGTTTAGACATAGGAATAAATATTGCATGTTGGCAAGACCGATTGTTAAAAAAAGGATATTTTAAGGTTCCATACTTTGGTGTTTGTGTATAAATAAGAGTAACCTTTCTCATTATTTTCTCAACTGTTGTTTGCTATAATAAAATTGCTAAGCCTTAGTTCTTGCAAGTTTTCTATTCAATATTTGTTCACTTTTTTTGTGTAATTTGGTTTGATTATAAATTGTATGCCTACTATAGCTACAATTTGTTGTCCCATATGTGTTACTACTCTTGGAGTTTGAGGAAATAAATCTTATGCCCATCTTTCTTTGATCTACAATCTCAAAATCATTTGGTGTTATTGTTTTATGTTTTTATTTCATGAACTTTATTTTAGCTTATATATTCAAGAGTACAATGAGTCTTTGGATGTGTTTTGGAAATCAGTTTATCTAAGCTTTGTGTTTACCTGTCATTCCCTATTTACTTCTAAATTTTATTTCTCTAAATTTATTTGAGAAGTTATAAGAGTCATTAGTTTAGGCTTAGTTGTAGTTGAAGTTACGAAACTAGAGAAAACCTCAGCTGTAACACAAAGAGTTTTATAACCTTGTGCTCTCATCTGAGATAAAAAGATAAGAAATTAGCAAGTAGTATTTTATTTTTACACATAATCAGCAAAGGGGGAGCTTCCCCTCCTAACTTGAAGAGAAATATAACTATTCATAGCTGTGTATTTCCAATCCGCACTCCAAAGGTGGGAATTGAAAATCCAATAGAGTTGAAGGACTGATACACATAAGATGAACACTTTGACCCTAAAATTTTGTTATAAATAATTATTTATATTAATTATCATTCATTATAGATGACTATAGTTAATCGTAGACTTCAAAACAAAATATAGTAAATTGCATAACCTTATTGAAAATTATCTATTTGTTAATAATCAATGTGATATCTAGAAACTAATCCATGAGAACCATCTTATCTACTAGATAGATTTATCATGCTCCTATAACCATTCATATTGACTATCCTTAGACCCATAATCACAAATAAATAATTAAGACAAAGGTGAGGTGACTATCAAGAACTAGGAGCCTCATCTCATCACCTTGGGTAAAAGGCATGTTATTTTTTAACAAGGTCTATGTGAGAGAATTAATAGACTATAAAGTATACACCACAATACTATCTCTCCCAATGGAATGAATTGTAAGATATTTAATGTTCAACCTTTATAGGGGTATTCATTATTGTTCCTAGACATGATGTGCCTCATCTCTATCCTGTAATGCCCCGCCAAGTAACCTTAAAGGAAGTTGCAATTAACGTCTTAAGCGAACTAATTTTTTTTTTATAAAGTGCATTTAACATACACATTCACTTACTAGTTAACAACAACCTCTAAGGCTACAAGGTTAGGATTACCTAAACCCACACATACATATTACATATAACCATAGCCTTAAGAACCTTATGATATAAACATCATATATCATAAGAATACCACATAACATAATAAGATAATCAACCAAGATACAATCTCATAAACATTATCTTGATCCAATAGTTACATCACTCATTCCCAGAATGAGGCAGTAGTACAAAAGATTACAATTACAAAATTTCACCTCATAAACATAAGAGGGATAAAATAACTTATACAAGTTAAAATATTACAATACAAGATAATACAACAAGAACTGCGAGCTGTCCATCTGGATGTCTCGCCACCAAGTACTGAAGATCGATGGGGACCCAACGGTTTTGGTGCATGTTCCACCCAACCAATGTGGTACCCGAAGGCCCACCCCCCCATGCTAGGAGATAGTAACAAAGTAACATGGACAAAGATTCTACTACCTCTAACCAAAGGGAAACTCATACTGACTCATACTGTTATAACCAACCAAATGAATTAACAAGTACAATTCATTCACCATACAAGTACGAATCAAGTATAACTCATTCACCATACAAGTACGAATCAAGTACAACTCTAGTACAACACAAGTACAAATCAAATACAATACAAGTACAACTCCAACATCACTGACATAGGTCACATTGCTTCCAGACATAAAGTAGATCAAGGTTTGTCATGAGATCTCATCTGGACATTCTTCATAGGCTCCGGCACAAGTAATCCTGGTGGCCTCAATCGAATCCCGACACTCATACTCACTCATGCGGAATCAACTACCTCTCACAAAAACTAGATAGTTGATCTTGCCATTCCAGGCCTTCTCACTCATCCCAAGTCTAAACAAGCCCTTGTATCTATGAGTGAGGTAAAATTATCTTGATTAATGTGAGAAGTTAGTCCTAATCTTCTAAGTACATTATTTAAATTATCACTTGTTTAAATCACTCCTGAAGGTTATCCAGTTTACCTCTTTGGGCTTTGACGCCTAACAGAAGCCACTCTTCTATTCGACAACACACATCCAAACAATCCATCAAGGGAACCACAAGTGCATACCAACTAGGCATCATAATCCACTCCAACACAAGGAGGATACAAATAATAGAAACTCATTCCAAACATCTTGGAGGCAACAATCACATAGTCCACTCCTTTCACAGGAGGTACAAAAGATCTCACTCCAAACATCTTGGAGGCAACAACACATAGTCCACTCCTTTCACAGGAGGCAACAAGATGAAACCACATAACAAGGTCACTCCATACAAGGAGACACGGATCCCGTAATCCGCTCCTAAACCAAAGAGGTGCAAACATCCCCATTCATGAAAACTGGGTAAAACTGAAATGAAGCCATGCACTACCCAAGAGAAACAACTGGATGGCATAAAGATTCAACAACCCTTATCCTCTAAGTTCTTCTAGAAGACTTATAATTTAGGACTAACACTAAATCCCAAAACCAACAATGCAACTTGACGACATAGCAACAAAAGCATTCAAGTCATCAATCAAATCTAATATTTGGATTTTCTAAATCCATACTCATTCAATAGGTAGTGTTGACAAAGTCAAAGACATGATAAGTAAATCATCTAAAATAATCATAACCCTTATTTCCCTTTTCATTATTGGAAATCTAAAACAATTAAACTTACTTCCCTTTACTAAATACAAAGAATTAAATCCTTTAAGATAACATGAGGGAGATACTACTTTTGGATATACTAAATCCATATCTCTTTCATAATCCAATCACAATGATTCAATTCATCTAAATAGAAATTAATAAATAACATAATTGATTGCCTCATCAATAAAACAACTTCTTAATTTACTTTTAAATTGACACAAATCCATGCAAGTAAACTCTTTCCATTTCCTAACCAAATCTTACATCTCATTCAATTTTCTATTTAACACATTCAATCACTTTAATATAATAACATATTGTTTCTCTATCCATTTTCCATATACACTAATCAATCCATTTTTAAATCTCTATTCAATAATACATTGCATGCATCTCATTAAAATAAAATACGATAATGAATTTTACACTGAATATATATATATATATGCTCCATATTATATAGACACCATTAATATTCCATTCACAATGACTAGATTTCTCTATGGAATAAATAGAACATAACAACTATTTGCCTTTTTCAATGTAGTTAGTTCCTAAATTTACTTATGAATGCGTGGCCAAATAGACAAGCCAAAAGATAATTTTATACATTGATGAAATTTCATGTTTTTAAATGGATGGTTGATGAGACATAGACTCCAGATAGAAAATATAAAATCTCATATTGTTTATAATTAAATCTCATAATTAAAACAAACATTTAAATATAAATATTTCTATAATCCTTCAATATATTTAAATATCCTTTTCCTTATCAATTTTGATCATACATTCAAAACTTATCATTTAAATTTTTCATGCAAAACTACATTATACGCACTCAAATAAAACAAGGTAAATACTGATTGAAAATACTCATGGATATATATATATACCTTTCAATATATTTTCTTCAATCATATTAACAAAATAAATATTTTCTTTTAAATCAAGTAATTACTTCTATTAAAAAAATATCTTTCTCTATACATTTTCTACACATACTAATCATTTCTTTTAAAATACTAATAATACCCAATTTGCAAACAACAGAATAAAATAAGATAAAATATTATTTATTCTCTCAAATGGATATATACCTTCACTATATATCTACTAAATATAAATTGATATATTTAAATATATTTAATCATTAACATATCTTCTATCCTTTGCAGAATATCAAATTGATTAATTCAAAATCAAATATCCTTTATCATCAATATTTTAAAATATAAATATATTTTTCCAATTAAATCAAATTAATAATTGGACCTTTTACATATGGATTTAAATTCCACAATTTCAATTTTAAATTATGCATTCTTTAAATCAAATATTTAACTCCTTCAATTAAACTTTAACATGCCATTTTAAAATAACAATAATTTTCCCATATGTTTATAATTTTAATTCCACCAATCTAATATACAAATTTTATTTAAAATAATATAAATAAATATAATACTTTAGTATTATAAATTATAATATAAAATATTATTAAATAATATTTTAATATTATAATGACAATACATAAAATATTAATATTTATAAATATCAATTTATTATTATTTTATTTTCAGAATAGTCATGGGTAAATAATTTAACAGTAGTCTCATGTTTCAAGCATAACTCAAAAACTACGATCTGGGTATTTGAGATTTTTGTACAAGGTTAAGAAAATATCAAAATACAAAAACCCTTTAAATTTCTTGGAAACCCAGTTTGTGAAAGTGAAGTTATAGGCGACGCAATCAGACCATTTTACCATAAAAATATAACTATACTGCAGATTTTAAAATCCATTTTTTAATAATAAACAGAAAGTTTCATTTTGTAAAAACATTCTAAAAGCATTGTTCAATCTCTATATTTGATTTCAATAACAATAAAATCAATTTCTCCAAATAATTTAAATTCAACTAAGGTTTTCACAATTTTCACAAGCAAAGGCTGTAAATTTGTTTAATTCTTTTCTTCTAATATCAAATTTATTTTCTAAAATAGATTTAACAAATAAATCTTTAATTACTACTATTTAAAAAAAAACAATTAAGAACAAGCCAAATAGACAAGCCAAAAGATAATTTTATACATTGATGAAATTTCATGTTTTTAAATGGATGGTTGATGAGACATAGACTCCAGATAGAAAATTGGAAAAAATTGTTTGCAATAGTGTTAGGTTGCATTATAAGTAAATTTAGGAACTAACTACATTGAAAAAGGCAAATAGTTGTTATGTTCTATTTAGTTCCATAGAGAAATCTAGTCATTGTGAATGGAATATTAATGGTGTCTATATAATATGGAGCATATATATATATATATTCAGTGTAAAATTCATTATCGTATTTTATTTTAATGAGATGCATGCAATGTATTATTGAATAGAGATTTAAAAATGGATTGATTAGTGTATATAGAAAATGGATAGAGAAACAATATGTTATTATATTAAAGTGATTGAATGTGTTAAATAGAAAATTGAATGAGATGTAAGATTTGGTTAGGAAATGGAAAGAGTTTACTTGCATGGATTTGTGTCAATTTAAAAGTAAATTAAGAAGTTGTTTTATTGATGAGGCAATCAATTATGTTATTTATTAATTTCTATTTAGATGAATTGAATCATTGTGATTGGATTATGAAAGAGATATGGATTTAGTATATCCAAAAGTAGTATCTCCCTCATGTTTATCTTAAAGGATTTAATTCTTTGTATTTAGTAAAGGGAAGTAAGTTTAATTGTTTTAGATTTCCAATAATGAAAAGGGAAATAAGGGTTATGATTATTTTAGATGATTTACTTATCATGTCTTTGACTTTGTCAACACTACCTATTGAATGAGTATAGATTTAGGAAATCCAAATATTAGATTTGATTGATGATTTGAATGCTTTTGTTGCTATGTCGTCAAGTTGCATTGTTGGTTTTGGGATTTAGTGTTAGTCCTAAATTATAAGTCTTCTAGAAGAACTTAGAGGATAAGGGTTGTTGAATCTTTATGCCATCCAGTTGTTTTCCCTTGGGTAGTGCATATTCAGTTTTACCCGGTTTTCATGAACGGGGATGTTTGCACCTCCTTGGTTTAGGAGCGGATTATGGGATCCGTGTCTCCTTGTATGGAGTGACCTTGTTATGTGGTTTCATCTTGTTGCCTCCTGTGAAAGGAGTGGACTATGTGTTGTTGCCTCCAAGATGTTTGGAGTGAGATCTTTTGTACCTCCTGTGAAAGGAGTGAACTATGTGATTGTTGCCTCCAAGATGTTTGGAGTGAGTTTCTATTATTTGTATCCTCATTGTGTTGGAGTGGATTATGATGCCTAGTTGGTATGCACTTGTGGTTCCCTTGGTGGATTGTTTGGATGTGTGTTGTCGAATGGAAGAGTGGCTTCTGTTAGGCGTCAGAGCCCAAAGAGGTAAACTGGATAACCTTCAGGAGTGATTTAAATAAGTGATAATTTAAATAATGTACTTAGAAGATTAGGACTAACTTCTCACATTAATCAAGATAATTTTACCTCACTCATAGACACAAGGGCTTGTTTAGACTTGGGATGAGTGAGAAGGTCTGGAATGGCAAGATCAACTATCTAGTTTTTGCGAGAGGTAGTTGATTCCGCATGAGTGAGTATGAGTGCCGGGATTCGGTTGAAGCCACCAGGATTACTTGTGTCGGAGCCTATGAAGAATGCCCAGAGAAGATCTCATGACAAACCTTGCGATGACACTCTATCTATGACAACTGTTGTTAATTATTTTATGTGTATGGTTATTTGAACACACTTGATCTACTTTATGTCTGGAAGTAATGTGACCTATGTCAGTGATGTTGGAGTTGTACTTGTATTGTATTTGATTTGTACTTGTGTTGTACTAGAGTTGTACTTGATTCATACTTGTATGGTGAATGAATTGTACTTGTTAATTCATTTGGTTGGTTATAACAGTATGAGTCAGTATGAGTTTACCTTTGGTTAGAGGTAGTAGAATCTTTGTCCATGTTACTTTGTTACTATCTCCTAGCATGGGGGGGTGGGCCTTCGGGTACCACATTGGTTGGGTGGAACATGCACCAAAACCGTTGGGTCCCCATCGATCTTCAGTACTTGGTGGCGAGACATTCAGATGGACAGCTCGCGGTTCTTGTTGTATTATCTTGTATTGTAATATTTTAACTTGTATAAGTTATTTTATCCCTCTTATGTTTATGAGGTGAAATTTTGTAATTGTAATTTTTTGTACTACTGCCTCATTCTGGGAATGAGTGATGTAACTATTGGATCAAGATAATGTTTATGAGATTGTATCTTGGTTGATTATCTTATTATGTTATGTGGTATTCTTATGATGTATGATGTTTATATCATAAGGTTCTTAAGGCTATGGTTATATGTAATATGTATGTGTGGGTTTAGGTAATCCTAACCTTGTAGCCTTAGAGGTTGTTGTTAACTAGTAAGTGAATGTGTATGTTAAATGCACTTTATAAAAAAAAAATTAGTTCGCTTAAGACGTTAATTGCAACTTCCTTTAAGGTTACTTGGCGAGGCATTACATATCCCATGTAGATCCTTTGCCTCTACCTTAGAAATCATGCATACCAAAATAATTTAAAATCTCATTAAATAAAAAATCAATAAAGTTCCTCAAGATATATTTTGGGACCTTGTTTTTATTGCATGTAAAGGATGGTTAAAAACTATCACCACCTTTACAAAAAAAATCCCTTATTCCTTGGTTTTTTCATCTGTATAGGAGTGAATTTTCACCCCTTAAGCAAATTCCCCTCTCACATACCCTCATCTTAGAAAATCAAATCCGAAGGAAAAATTCCACATCACCCACCTACCTTTCAACCACTTGGAATTTTTCCTATGTGGAAATGAGAGAATATTTTTCAAGGATGTGAGCACAATGCTCAAACATCTACACAATGTGTTGTCATCCTTAATGGATTCCTACATCTGAAGTTGGCAAAAGCGTTACACTCCTTATCGAGACAAACTGTAACATCCTTTTGTCAACCAATTGACCCAAAAATGGCCTATTCCTTATCATCCCACCTTTAAATTCATCCTATTCACTATCACTTCATCCTCTTTAACATATCGTTGTCATTCTTCACAACCTCTTCACATTCTTAAGAAGATTATTCAGTAATCTGTCACTCCACTTTGAGCATTGCAACAACTTGACACTCCATCAACTCCACATTACATGTGTGAGGCCACCATATAAGTTGCAAGCTTGGAGTCTTACGAGACCTCCCTTCACCATGGTTGTGGTAGTGGTGACTTTTCCAATTTTGTTGTTTGCATTCTCTCCTCATTGGCCTTGAGAGACTTTGGGTGGAGGTGGTAACACTTCACTCCTCTCCTTTGTGATTTGGTAGAGTAGTGTAGTCTTTTATAGTGTTTGTTGGCCTCCTACAATGGTTTTAATAACTAAGCCTTTACAACTATGATTCTGAGATTAGATATCTAACCTGAATATCTATCTCAGTCATCATGAAGGTACATTTAAATTTTCAACCCAAGGACATAAACTTGAAATGGGTCAGCACTGTATGTGCACTAGGAATCCAAAGTAGCCATATTCATTCTACAACTAAGAAAGAGATAATACTGAAAGCATATTGCTTGGAAGGAAATAAATTAAATGCTAAGCATCAACCAATAACTAGGCTAAACTGAAATGCATGAAAAAAATGAAAATATGAGTGAACAAACAGGAAACTAATATGTCTGTTTTGGCTGTAGGAATAGTCACATAATGGAATTCTAGTGGTTGTAGGAACAGTTAGTGCCAGATTCTTAACTAACAACTGAACAAAAAAAAAAACTAAACTAAATTAATTAAAGGATGAAATACTCACCAATTGGGCCCACTTGGATAAGTATTCCCTAAAACTAAGATAGACTCAGATGCACGAACTCATAACTTCATTTCATTTATTGGAAAACAAGAGTACAAATGAGAAAAATTAGTGTATTACTGAAAAACTCAAGAGTTTGATTACATCAAATTAAACAATATTTTGTCTTTTGTCTGAGAGCTCAGAAAGAACATCAGAGCCTTATTTAAACACCTAGAAAGGCACTCAACTCTAGAAGACACAGAGGACGCCACATTAGGGAAATCGTGTGAAAAGAGCAGAAGCATCTACACATGCACATAATCTATCATACATGTTTTCCTTAATGCAAATTGTTTGGCACAATAGTAATGCCTAAGCTCGCTCAATAACATTTAAGACCACTATATGGCGGTTACAAATTGATTTGCATGAGGAATCTCCAATCACAAAGAGTCTTCCCTCCATTAAATGACCACCTTGTTGACTGATATGCTAGATGCCCATCTGGTAGAATCTTCCTAAATCACAAGCCTCAAATTATTTGCATGACAATGTTAGTATGCACAACAACTGCATATCCATAATCACCTTAAGATACATTCATCAATCACATGCAAAATTAACAGAGTTATTCCATCTAGCATGTCAATATTATTTGAAAGTTATGAAAATAATTTCATGTCCCAAGTCTATGGTTTCAAAAAAAAAATTATGACAAGATCAACTCCCAATTATCAAAGTCTCATGAAAACTTCAAGAAATAAACAACAAACCTATCAATAATTAAACCATAAAATAGAATCATCATTCCCCCCAACCTAATGTCTCGTTGGTCCTCCAATAGAGGAAGAATTGAGATTTTGTTTGGTCAATGCTCTGAAGTTGGCAACTGCAAGCTGTCCCACATCATTTTCTGGTATATCAAAATTAGGATCCCAATAGAATCATTGTTGTCTCTCCAACTTGCTCCATATTTGTCTTTCATTAGAAATGTCATACCTATAAATCATATAGTTTAGTACCGACCACAATAGGATAGGTGGCTGAGAAATTAGTGGAAGCGAAAATTGCCCTTTTGTTCTTCCAAGCTGCATATACCTGTCAATTATTTCGAGTGTTGCAACATAGTTTGTGTGGAATGAGGCTTTTATTGCTTCAAATCATCAGATAGGCTATTCCACCTCTAAGACAGGTATCCCATTACAGAGTCTCCTATGGTTCTTGCCATCTCTTCATATTCTTTGTAAATTGTCTCTCTTAGGAAGGATCCTATAGCTATAGCTTGGCCGGTATAAAATTTTGTACCAATCCTTAAAAATATCTCTTGGATGTCTAGACTCAACCCTAATGGGTAGGGGAATGTTGGATTCTATTTTCCTATAAGACATGTATTGATTTCCCCAACTAAATTCGTTTTGTATCCAGGAAATGAATGCCCTTGATTGGACATCCCCAACATATAGCAGTTGATTCCACTCATGGTCTTTGGTTACAACAAAATTATGTCAATAAAATTCACACAACAAATTTTTCATCTCAAGAGGAGCAATCTGAAAAGCATTGAAAAATTTAGTAGGGGTCTCAATGGACGGGTTCAAACCTGAAACAATTCTTGCTAACCTAAAAGAAAGATGTCTCTCCTTTAAATACATGGCATAAACCCTTGGAGGAGCTCTGCATTCTAATGTTTTTGGTACTAAATTTGTCATGGAATCCACCTTCTTCTTTAAAATAACAATTTTTGCATTCTTATCCTCAATCTCCTCATTTCTTTGTTCAATTTCCTTCTTTAGCCTACATTTTATGCTTTCCATTCTACTTCCCTTATTTGTATTTCTTTCCACAAATCTAGGATTAGTATGTTCATTGAAAAATTAGAGGGCCTTGTACTCCTACCATCATTTTACCTGACGTTTGTGCTTGCTGTTGGTAGAGTACCAGCTGCAGGGCTTCTATTCACTCAGCCAATTCTAGTTGCAAGGTCTCAAGTTCTTGTTCATGCTCATGTTGTAGGAACTCTTATTGTAGGAGCTCACGATTTTCCTCACATGCCTAGTTTTCAAATTGTTCTGTAATATCCACAAAATCTACCAACGTTAAATTTGTTGCTTCTTCAAACACATATTTTTCCTCTTCATTTAGATCCTCCATTAGAGCAGTTGTTTCCTCCCTTGATTTTTTTCTATGTTTAGGGCTTGCCTCGAGAGGTAAATTGAAGGTTGGCCCAACTGACCTAGATTTCTTGGGAGGGATTCCATGTTTTTCCTTTGCTATAGGAAGAATAGTGTCGGCCTTCTGTTTCTTGGATCTTGGCACTTCTTTTTCTGCCATTTTCTTTTTATCTTTTCCTTTCTTTAGTTCTACCTTCTTCTTTTGTGCCCTCATTTTTATTAGGGTGCCAATAGGAACATCATCCTCAGAATCAGGAGAGGAACTCTCTTTATCAGAATGCTCATCTTCATAAGAACTAATCTCAATAGTTTACGTGTCTGCAGGAGGGTTTCCAATAGGGCTTGCATCAAAATTTTAGGCACTAGGAGTGGCCCCAACATTGCTCCTTCTCCTCCCAATCCTAAGAGGTTGAGGAAAAACCCTAGTTCACAAATCTTTTGGTCTAATTTGATCAATACTAAAAAATTCTTCCCAAGAAATATCAAACATCATGCATAGATTTTTCAACTAACAATTTAATCAGACAATGGTGGGAAACGAAATTGTCCCTACCTTTCTGGGTCTCATCTTCCATGATCGAAAGAAGATGGAATAGCATGTTGGGCACATTAATTATCCTTCCGTGCCTCATGTAGTTTTAGAGCTTAAAATGCACAGAATGAAAATTCGATTGGTGACCCTCAAAGTTAATATACTTTACAATGTACACAACTGCTTGCCTCCATAGGTCGGGCAAAGAAGTCCTCTTCGCACCTTGTTTTTCTATGCTCAATAATGGGTCATTAGGTTCTGTAAATTCAGCCCTAACCGACCTGGAATCTCTGGTAGTAAGGTACTATTCACCATTGGAAATAAACCTTGTAACTTCTACAATTCTTTCCTCTGTAGCTATGAATTCCAACCCATTCACTATGGCCTTCCCTTCAGATAATGTCTGAGAAAATTCTAATGCAACATCTTCATCAAAACCATTCAACTGTAGGAAATAGTCTAGTCACCCACATTTTCTAAACTCATCCAAGCAAGATGCATCCTGTAGTATTACATCATGAACTTTAGGGATCATTTCTGATAACCCACCTCCCATTGTCTCTAATCAAATAGTTACTCTGGAAAGTTTTTTTCTTCTTGCAATTATTGTTTGAGAACCAATCTTCTTCTTCCTATAATGCTACCAAATTCCCAATGCTAGTGTCGTTTGAATTTTACCTTTTGGCTTAAGATTATGAAAAGAGAAATTAAAGAAATTAAGAATTAAGAAATGCAGGCTATGATTAATGAAATTGGTGGTAGAGGATTCACATTTTGCACATATGAGCTGCCATCTCACTCATAATTCAAATTGGCTCAATAACTTAAATTTTGTTGATGTGAACCAGTATGGACAAACATGCAGACATGGCATTGACATGTCCCCCCCAACCTAATTGGCACATGTGAGGTCGAATGTTGATTTTATAGGGGCAGGGAATAAGTACGTGCTATGGCGAATGTTCCATATTAATTCAAAAAAATTAAATAAATGCACTAAAAGACAATTAAGATATAAAAATCGATGCACACGTACCAGAATTCATGGAATATTTATTGCAAAGATCATGGAGAAAGTACCGATTAGTTTTCAAGAAATGAGTTGAGAAATTAATGAGAGCAGAGCGGAATGAGGTGGAATGGAACAAAGTGAAGTGAAATGATGGTGGCGAGGTGGAAGAGAGAGAAAGGTGGAATGAATGGGCGGATGGGTGAAGAAATGGACCCCCACAAAGTGGAAGTCTTTATTATGAGAAGTTACATACCTTAATTAGCTAGAAGAAGGGACACTAGGTCCATTTCTTTCAGCTACAAGAGGTTTGGGTGTTGCATGTTGAGTGAATTGATGTAGGAACTCTTCCTTTGAATTTGGCTTGTGGTATAATCTTAGGCGATGACCATTCACTAGCAACTTAAACCCACCATGTTCAAAGGTAGTAAGTTGAACAAATCCATTTGAAAATACTTAAGCCACCTCATATGGTCTAAGCCACCTTGTCTATAATTCTCCTACATTGTCCTGATATCTTGAATCATAGAGCAATGCCTAATCTCCAGGCTGAAATTTCTTATCCTTGATGAATTTATCATTCCACTATATTTGTTGAGTCTACACTACCTCTATGTGATGCAAAGTTTTCTTCCTCATCTCATCTAAAGCATTGAGCTGCATGATTCTATCTCTTTGTGCTTCATAAATATCCATGCCCAATTCTACTGCACTCCTAAGAGTCTTATGCTCAAATTCAATGGGCATCATGACTTTATTTCCATAAAACAACTCAAATGGAGTGAATCCTGTAGTTGTGGTTTAGGTGGTTCTGTAAGCCCAAACAACTTATGGTATCCTACTTGCCTAATGCTTTTTATGGATAAACACTATTTTTGTCAGAATGGATTTAATTTCTTTGTTGGTCACCTCAAATTGGTAATTATCTTGGGGATGATAAGGAGTAGAATTTGTGTGCCTAATGTTGTACTCATTGACCAGTTCTATAACATGGGTGGAAGTGAATTGAGTCCCTTGATTAGTCACCATCTCTCTTGGAACCCCATAATGTGTGAAAATTTCCTCATACAAATTTTTTGCAACCTTGTTATCTCTTACATGCTTCATGGCCTTAACTTCTACCCATTTAGTTACATAATTAGTGCATACCAAAATATAGGATTTACCTTTTGATGGAGGATCACTAGGTCCTACAAAATCTAGTCCCCACTTACCAAATGGAGTGATTACTACTTGGGGGTAATACGAAAACTCATCAGATTTGGTTGGTCGGCCCATCCTTTGGCATCTATCACACTTCCTTGTATATCTCCCTGCATCCTTGTGGAGTGTTGGCCAGTAATATCCTTTGTTCAGAATCTTCATTACTCTCCTCTTGGCTATAAAATTTCCTCCACAGGGCTCATTGTGACATGCATGCAAAATATCAAACATCTCATCTTCTCTCACACATCTCCTCATGACCTAGTCAGATCCAGTGTAGAACAAACATCCAACAATCCATGCAAAAGGAAAATATTTTTCAATGCTCGCACTCTCCTCTCTGTTGGAGAGAAGTGAGGAGGGACTCTCCCTGTGACCAAAAAATTAACTATATCAACATACTAGGGTGGCTGCACACTGATGGAAAATAAGTGCCCATCAGGGAAAGAATCATCTATGACTTGATTGTCCTCTGATGTGGTCAACCTTGAAAGAAAAACTACAAAAACATTAGTCTTCCCTGGTTTATCCACAATGGTTATGGAAAAATCCTACATCACCAATAACAATCTGGCTAGCCTTCTTGAAATCAAAGGTTTATTCATGAGATATCTAATGGCTACATTATCAGTGTGCACAAAGATTTGGTAACTTATTATGTAATGCCTAATTTTTTTTAGAGCATAAATCACTGCTAATATTTCTTTTTATGCCACTATATAGTTGAATTTAGCTCCTTGCAGATTTTTTCTCACAAAGTAAATGGATTTTTCAATAGCTCCTTCTTTCTATCCTAGGACTACTCCTATAGCATAGTCTGATGCATCTATATAGATGTGAAAAGGAAACTCCCAATGAGCTCCCTTGAGCATAAGAGCATGATTCAAAGCTTCTTTCAAGTCAAAAAAAATTGTGTCACAGTCTTTTGTCCATTGGAACTCAACGTCTTTAGTTAAGAGATTATACAATGGTGCTACCATTTTTCTGAAGTCCTTGATGAACCTCCTATAATAACCTACATGTCCTAAGAAAATCCTAACATATTTTTGTTTTACAGGGATATGCAGATTGGTACTCACCTCAATATTTGTAGGATCTACTTGAATTCCTTTGTGAGAGATGTTGTGCCCAAGAACTGCACCTTCCTACATCATCATGAAGCACTTTTCACTATTTAAAGATAGATTTTGGTCTTCACATCTCTGTAGGAATCTCTTAATATTTTCCAATGCTTCATTGAAATCAGCACCATAAGTAGTGAAATCATCCATATAAATTTTCATACAATCATGAGAGATGTCTGAAAACATGCTAATGACTGCTCTCTAAAAAGTTGCAGGTGCATTGCATAAGCCAAAGGGAATTACTGAATAGGCATAGGTTCCCAAATGATAGGTAAAGGTAGTCTTTTCTTGGTCCTCTGGTGCAATTTGGATCTAGTTGTAGCCAGTGAATCCATCAAGAAAAGAATATTACTTATTTCCTGCAAGTTAGTCTAGAACTTGATCTTTGAATGGCAAGGGAAAATGGTCATTTTTGGTGGAAGAGTTAAGTTCTCTATAATCAATACAATCTCACCACTTCGATCCATTTTTGGGCACAATCACCAATGGGGAAACCCACTAGCTATCTGAAATGGGGTAGATAAATCCTACATCTAGCAATTTATGCAGTTCCCCTTTTATTATTTCTCTCAATGCAGGGTTAATTCTTTTATGTGGCTGCCTCACTGGTGTGCAATCATCTCTTATGTATATCCTATGAGTGAAAAGCTTAGGATCCAATCCCTTCATAGCATGATATTCCCATACAAACTCATTTTGGTGGGCCCTCAGTAATTTTTTCAATTCCAATTGTTGTTCTTCACTCAATTTACTGTTGATATTCAAATGTTTCCCTTTTGACACTTGCACTTTTTTAGTTAACTCTACCATAACTAATTCACTAATTCTTGGTACTTTGATTTCATGTGGTAGTAATGCATGAAACATACCTGTTTCTGTAGGAATTTTGGTTGTAGGAAAGACGTCTGTAAGACAAGCGATTGTAGGAAGAGTAGTTGCAGAAAGAGAGGCTATAAGAAGAGTGGGCAAGAGTTTTTTCACTATATTAGAAAAATTAGATACATGAGAGGGTGATGCTTCCTCTACCTCATAATGGTTCTAGATTATGTTAGGAAATACTTCATCTCCATCTTGAAGCTGTAGGAAAGTACTTTTTTTTAACATCATAAGCTATGCCATAGAATTAACTTCCTCGGCCTCTTCACCAACATGTGGTCATACTGGATCATCCTTATCATAGGATGGCTAAGAGGGAGGGTACAGAAAAATATTTTTAGTGCTCTTTCCATCAGAAATGGTCATGTCTCTTGTTCAACATCCAATATAAGAATCTTTTGTTGCTAACCATGGTCTTCCAAGAATAATGGGGTACCCGCCTAGTGTGGCTTTAGGAGAAAGAATCATAAAATATGTTGGGTACTCCCAAGAGTATAGAGTTACTACTAGATCTTCCACTATACCATCAAGCTTAACAGTAGGAGTAGATCTCATACTTACAATATTTAGTTTTTGTACGATGTCCTTAGTCATCACATTTATTGCTGCTCCCAAATCAATCAGAGCATTCTTTATTGGCATTCCATTTATAAAAACTCCTACCACAAGACTCCCTAGGTCATTATACTTAGGGACAATCACTTTCCCAAGCATGATGTCAATAATTCGTCCCACCACATGAACTATAGTGGGGTCTTTCTTCTTCCTGCCTAGATTCTTAAGGCATACTTCCTTGATTGTTTTTCCATATATGGTAACATATTTAATGGCCTAAAATAGAGGTATTTAGACACATATATGCTTCAACTAATCTAGAATGTCAAAATTTGTGTCCTCCTTTTCTTCCTTTTGTTTCACAATTTCCAACCTCTGAGGAAATGGTGGTTCTTGCTCAGTCTGCTTGACTAGGATTTGTTCATGATCTTTAGGTGCATTTGGCTGAATGGGGACATTCAAAGGCTTCTCCTCTTCCACAAGAATCTTAGTGATAATGGGTGTGGAAGGGGCTAGAAAAGTAGTTCTTGAATGAGAATGGATGTCACTTACACTCACAAGATATGTAGATAATTGATTTGGATCAATAGAGTATATCAATTGTTTTTGTGGTTTGTTATTTAGGCTAGGTGTGGGCTAGGCTAGTAGCCAAGTAGGTTTAGGTGTATTTTAACATGGATTGATAGGAGGATTCATTATAGCATGCTGTTGGGGCTGAGAAGTTGGCTGCATGAAATTGGTTGACTATTTTGGCCATTGTTGTCCTCCCCTCCATTGAGATGTTTGTTGCAAGTTTCTTGGGGGTGGATGCCAATTTCCTTGAAACAACTGCCAATTCCCCTGAGGTTGTTGCCACTGGGGTGGAGAGCTTTGGTGATTTGGCCAAGAATGTGGAGGGTTACTCCAAGTTTGTGGTGGATATCCTCCATAATTGGGTGGATATGGAGGTTGCCATTGATTACTAGGTGAGTAAGAATTGAAATATGGCCCAGTAAAAGATAGTGGATCTGGTGCCATACCATGTCTTGGACCCCATGACCTCCTTTGTGAAACATAGTAGAATTGATCATCATCACCCTGGATTGGCTTGAACTCGGGTTCCATATGCTTGCTATAAACATTAGCTATCATTTTCCATCTGTAGTCCTTCTTCTTTTGTTTGCAATGAGGGCAATATTCTGCCAACATTGCCTCTGCCTCCTCTTGTTTCTTCTTTTCCTGAAGTGACTCTAGTTGAGTACCCAAATTTTTTATGATGTCTTTCTTGAAGTCTTCTATTAAGTGAGTAATCTCCATCCTTGAAACTCCATTGGTGGATGACTTACCCATAGAAGATTGGTAAGCTCTCCCCTTCTTTGAAGCTGCCCTAGAATAGTTCTGACATATCTTCTTGCTATCCTCCCAAGGAACTTGGATGATGTATCCTGCTCCCATGAGGTTCAAGGAATTAGTGCAACTGTCATTAATTCCTCTCCAAAAAAGAAACTTCTGTGATTATTCATTGATTTTATGGTGTGAATATTTCTGTAGACAAAACAAAAACCTTGAAATGTATTCTTCCAAGCTCCCATCCTCATTTTGTTGCATTTTAAAAATTTCATCTTCTCTCATGTCATTGCCTCTGCAATATTGTTTTTATTTCTCAAGGAAATTTGTCTTCATGTCCTCCCAAGTCTCCACACTATCTCTACCTAGGCTCATTAACCATCTTAATGCAACTTCTTTCAAAGTGGTAGGGAATAGCTTAAGCCTATGGGCATCAATGTTATAGTCATAACTTTTGCAGAGCATATGAAAATCAAACAAGAATGTATCAGGATCTTCTATGACAAGTCCATAGAACTTAGGAATGAATAAAGAAGGGATATTCTTGAGGTTGTCTACTTCATTTTGATGAGCAAAGGGGAAAGGAAAAGCTAGTCAATTAGGTCCGTTAGATCCATTTCCATTTGCATCCCCCATGCCTTCCTAATGAAGTTCCAAAGCAAAAGGGTCTTCAAATATATTTTGATCTTCAGAGGAAACCTCAGAATTGGTCAGATTTGGAAATGTATCAACAAAGAGGTGTGTCTCTTCTTCTTCATTTCTTGGTAGGTTCTGATACTCAACTATCTAGAATAGATCAAGATTGTTAGGAAGGAATCTCCCACGAGCATCTCTTTTTCTTTCTCTATACATACGATATCACTTCACTATCAACCAGCTCACACAAAGAATTGGTAAAAGAATAGGGGGTCATAACTCTTCTAAACAGAGGGTGTTCTAAGAATTTTTTTTCAAAAACACTACAAAAAGGAAAATATTAATGAATCCCAAGAACTTCCTAGTTTGACACCATCCCTGACAACGGTGCCAAAAATGTTGGCCTCCTACAATGGTTTTAATAAATAAACCTTTACAGTTGTGATTCAAAGATTAGACATCTAACCTAAATAGCTATCTCAATCATCATGAAGGTGCATTTAAATTGTCAACCTAGGGACATAAATTTGAAATGGGTCAGCACTATATGTGTAGTAGGAATCCAAAGTAGCCATATTCATTCTACAGCTAAGAAAGACAATACTTAAAGTAAATTGCTTGGAAGGAAATAACATAAATGCCAAATATCAACCAATAACTAGGCTAAAACGAAATGCATGACAAAAATGCAAATATGAGTGAACAAATAGGAAACTACTATGTCTTCTTTGGCTATAGGAACAGTCACGGAATGGAATTATAATGGTTGTAGGAACAATCAGTGCTAGATTCTTCACTAACAACTAAACATAAAATAACAACTAAACTAAACTAAAGGACAAAATACTCACCAAGTGGGCCCCCTTGGATAAGTATTCCCTAAAACTAAGATAGACTCGAATGCACAAACTTATAACTTCATTTCATTTATTGGAAAAAAAAGAGGACAAATGAGCAACATGATTGTATTACTAAAATACTAAAGAGTGTGATTACATCAAATTAAAAAATCTTCTTTATTTTTTCTGAGAGCTCAGAAAGAACATCTGACCCTTATTTAAACACCTAGGTTGGTGGTCAACTGCAACAGACGTGGAGGACGCCGCATTAGGGAAAGCATGGGAAAAGAGCAGAGGAGGCTACACATGCACATAATCTGTCAGGCATGTTTTCCTTAACGCGAGTCTGGCACAGGAGTAACACCTAAGCTCTCTCAACAACATTTAAGACCACTACAAGGCGGTTAAAAATTGATTTGCATGAGGAGTCTCCAGTCACCAAGAGTCTTCCCTCCATTAAATGACCACCTTGTTGCCCGATATGGTAGATTCCCATCTGGTGGAATCTTCCTTAATCACATGCCTCAAATTATCTGCATGACAATTTTAGTACGCACAACAACTGCATATCCATAATCATCTTAAGCAACATTCATTAATCACATGCAAAATTAACACAGTCAGTCCATATAACATGTCAATATCATTTGAAAGTTATGAAAATAAGTTCATGTCCCAAGTCTATGTTTCAAGGAAATATTATGAAAAGATCAACTCCCAAGTATCAAAGTCTCATGACAACTATAGGAAATAAACAACCCTATCAATAATTATACCATAAACTAGACTCATCAGTGTTCAATGCACTTCCTTTATCTTCTTTATCACATATTCTATTTCATTTCTTTCTGGTTGTTTGTGGAGGTGGAAACACCAAAGCGCAGGTCTGACTGAGGTAGACCCCTATATAGCCCCAATAATTTCCCCTTTCCCCTCTTTCTTGTGTGTAGGTGAACGTGTGCGAGGAGCTCACTGGTGAAATGGTGCTTTTATGAGTGAATATTTGTCACCCTCGTGTTCATCTATTTAGTTTATCATTTCTGTACTTATCTCTGACACTTTATCATTCTATTTATTTCATTAAGATTAGTTAGCTAGGTTGTTTAGCTGGTTTATGGTGTTTATTATTGCATTTTATGTTTTCTATCCATATAGATGCAAACGCACTAGAGAGACGCCAAGATTCCACACTGTCATCCCCAAACCATGATGTCATCCTCAAATAGAGAGTTGTCTAAGGTGCAGTATTGACTCCAAAAACCAGCTCACCTAGCCCCAACCTGAATTTTGAGTTTGTAGAGTTACAAAAGTACTTCATAGTGCTCTTCACTCTCGACCTTCACCCCAAAAAATCCTTTAGAGTGAGCTAAGTTAGGGTATCCCTCCACTCTTGGATCTTCATGACCTGGAGCCTTGACATGGTAGGTCCCCCTCTCTTACTTTTTTGGTGAACCTGACGTGAGCAACGTTTATCGATTCACTTGTGTTGAGACTTTTCCCCCGCACCTGGTTTTTGTTGTAACCCTGAGTGTTGTGAATTTTTATGAACATCACAACCCAATCCATGACTTTTGGGTATTTTGTTAGCTGAATCATGCGACACGTACCAATGGAAAAGGCAAAGGTCACTTCTAATTTCACTTCCAATTTTTCCACTAGTTTAGCTAATGAGTTTACCACTGGTTTTCCTATAGGTTTTTATAATGAAATGGGTTTCATAGATGAGACCACCCATGTGCCTACTCCTCCAACATCCCCTATGACTTTCTCTGTGAATGAGGATGATGTTGTGCATGTTCCTGCAAATAAACCTTTGAGCATTAGATAATAGATTACTAGACCTTGTAAACCATTTAGAGAAAGCACCAAATGTGGAAAAAGCCACTAGGCTTGCAAGTGAGATGAGACATTTTTTAGGAAGAGATCAAAAAATAAATGAGTTTCTATGTGGCCTCATCAATCTAACCGAAGCTTATGTCCCTTCGTATAGGCCTCAATAAGGCACCACTCGAGGAGAAGTGCTTGATTCCTATGAAAGAAAATTAGGTGTCTCAATACCCACTACATCTATATGCATGTCTGAAACAAGGCCATCAATCAGTGTCTCTTCGACTTCCCAAAGGCCTAACACTCTCAAGGTGAGTAAAACACCCCTTGGGTTCATTTTCACCCCTCCTACTGCCCTTGGTGGTAGAGGTTCTAGTGGAATGAGTGGTGGTGGCTTTGGTAGTGGAGGTGGCATTGTTAGAGGTGACTTTGGTGGAGGCCATGGAGGTGGCTTCAATAGTGGAGGTGGCTCTGGTTGAGACCCTACTAGTGGTGGTGGCTTCAACGGTGGTCACGGCAGTGGCTCCGAACGTAGTTCTTGTGGCAGTGGTGAGGCTCTGATGGTCCTTTGTCATCTTCTGACCCTATTTTGAACACCTTGATTTAAAACATGGGTTGAATACAAAACTAGCTGGCGCATCTCTCCCAAGCCTCTACCCAGCCTATCTTTCAACCCTTCTTCTAACATAGCCCATTGTCGGTAACAATCCTAAGTACTCCCTTCCCACAAAGAATGGACATTCCAAAATTTGAGAAGTATGGTAGCAAAGGGGACCCAAAAATTCATATGTCTTCCTTTAATTCCATGTGTACAAACTTCTTCCATCATGATGCATTGATGGAAAATTATTTCCTCGACCTCCCAAGGATACAACACTCGAATGGTACGATTCCTTGCCTAATAATTCTATTTTCTCATTTGATAAACTTGTAAATCAATTTCTCTGATACTCCAAGCCAACATTAGAACGAAGATGAATTTTTCAAATCTAGTCTGATGCAAGCAAGGGAAAATGAGAAGATAACCAATTTCATAGCATGATATATCAAGTGCTATTTTCATAAATCTCATACCCGTTGCCTAATTTTGACGTACAGGTGTTCATAGGAAACTTGCAAAGACCATGGAAATAATAATTTTCCCTTATGAAATACCCTTCTTTCAAGAATTTGTGTGATGCATTATGAGAATATCAACAAATGGTAGTTCAGTTCGGTTCATCTTCCTCGCACTCCCATTTAGAAGTAAAATATATTGTATCGATCTTAGGAAAAGGTAAGGTTGTTGCGAATGTAGTAGCCGCAACAAATGATAATTGCCTCAGATGCAATAGAAAGTTCACAAAGTTAGTGGAATCCTATTCTTCCATCTTGAAAAATTTGTTGAAGGATAAGATCATAACCTTGGAGAACCCTAGACCTCTTAACAAACCCTATCCTGATTGGTATGATGCAAATTTCTTCTATCAGTACCATCGAGTTAACGGATGCAATACCAAACGTTGTATGCACTTACATCATGAGATACAAGAAAACATCGATGAAGATACTATTCATATTGATGGGATGAAACAAAATGTGAATAAATCAGTGGTGAAAGCCAATAGTGAGTTTCAGATATACACGAACCCATTTCCATCTCATTTTTCTAACTTAATTATTGATCCCTCTTATTGTACCAGTCAACCCTCTAACATGGTCATGGTTACTCCTCTGTAGCCTACAACTAGTTTTGAACACCAAACGTGACATTCAAATTGTAGGTTATTCCCTTGAATAATAAGCCCTCTCCCCTCTACATTCTTGCTCACCTCAATGGAAACATTATGAAAAGGTTCTAAGTTGACCCTGCAAGCTGAGTGAATGTCATTACAGAGGAGACATTGTGGTTAAATTCCATGCAGAGAGAGGAGTATGCAGAAACAAATTCTACCATCCATACACACGATAGTATTTCTCTCAAGCCATATGGCTCAATAACTTTGTCTATCCTAGTTGGACCTAGGGCCATGGACACAACCTTCGACGTTATTCCAGAATCATATTTGTTTAGGTTGAAGTTAGGCATACCTTGGCTAGCTTCCATGAACGTAATCGCTTTTGTCATTCCTAAATTTTTGAAATTCTCCGACGAAGGTGTTTTGCATGTCATGCATGACACTACATACCAATCATTGGTGTCCCATGGGGACTACTCATTAGATCATTTTGGCCCACCCTAGTCAATTTGCTTCCCCCAAGAATGAACCTACTTTACCGAAGCTATGTGAAGTATAAGATTGAGGGAAAAGGACAACCAAAATTTACCCTTTTGGTAGTGTAGCAACAAGATGCCTCCGCTTCTTGAAAGGGAAAGGAGAGGCCTATCCATCCTCGGGGTGCCCCTTTCGCTCCCCTTTTTGAAGAAGAGTTCTGGATGTCTACTCCCGGATTTCACATGAGAAGTCTGATGGTGCTCGCCTAGCACAAATCCAAGATTAGGATACCAAATCTTTTAATTATGCCTCCTAGACCTTGGCCCTACCTATATGGTAGAATGAAGGGTCCCTGTGGGGAATCCTCTATGTCTCGACGTCTGTAGCCTCCCACCACTCCTACTCCTAAACTAGTGAATGAGAAGAGGCTTGTCGCCAAGGTTCTAGAGCCAACTCCCCCCATTATCTCTTTACCTCTTCCTCCTGCTCCCATTCAGGAGTTTGTCCCTCCATTGGAAATGACTATGATGGACACCCTATGGCTGAGTAGGGCATTTTTTCTCTTTGTAGCTCCCGACCTCTAGCTCAAAGAGCCATAGAAATCGCCTTGTGCATGAGTGCAAGCACCTGTGAAATGCTCTGGTGGCTGAGTATTCCACCTTACAAAAAAAGGAAGAGGATTCAACCACCCCTATTTCAGGGCCTCCTATTATGTTCTCTTCTCTCCTCCCCTCTTCTTCTATTCAATCAAGTTTAGTCTTGCTTCTGAATCCTATTGTAAGTGTGAGTGCACCTAACCCTAAAAAGGTGTAGGTATTTATGGTTCCCTCGATCAAATTGCCCCTTTTGATATCCCTTCCATACATCTCGCCATTCCCTAAACTCGTGGAAATGTTGAATACATCGGTGGTGTAGATGTTGAGGTTTTCTCATCCTCTTTCGTTCCTCTTGCCTCACATGTGGGGATTACACATCCTCAAATGAAGTAGAAAGCAGAGGTTGGCCCTTCTAGAAATGGAGGGTGTAAGAGGAGCCCACCTCCTTCAAAGGGTGGTCTTGTGCTAGGTTGTTCCATTCTAGTGACGAAGCAAGTTCTAGCTTCCCTTGAGTTTGTCAGCACTTCTGAGTCACTCAATGAGCCCAGCAATGAATCTCAGGTGCTATCCTCCCCATTTGTTGAGGTACCACATGACACTCCTATAAAGTGCATGTTTAACTCTCTAGACAAGGTCTCGACCTTGTCTGTGATCTTCACAAAAATTCTGACCATTTCTCCACAAGAGTCGAGTGGAGAAGACCTTGAGGGCCCTTCTTCCTTAGCCCTTGTTGTGGGAGGGTCAAAAGCTCCTCCCCTTAATATTCTACCACTACAGGCTCATCTTCCTTCCCCTTTATGATGATCTAGATTGGGAAGCGAATGCCCTCTTGTTCGATGAGTGTTAGGGGGAGGCCTCTTTTTTACCTTTAGATTAGGTGTGTGTTTGTTGTGATGTGTTCCCCCATGCTTGCATTATGTGTTCCTGGATGACCCTTGTTACCCTCATAGGTGCTTGCATACATGAGTGATTATGTGTTGTGAAAATTCCTCTATTTGTATCATCATTCTTCCTTTGTTATTTGTTTTGATTTTTGGAAAATTAGGGACGATGCAAAGTCTTGGGGACATTTAGACTTCCCTTTCAAGTTGACCCAATTTTTTATTTTTCCTTTGTCTTCTCATACATTCTTCATATGGTCTGATATAGTAGGGGGTTGATGGTCACAATTCATTTATATCCTATTATTATACTTATATATATTTATGAGGAGCACTAACCCTAAAATATCTGATCACCCCTATGCCCTTTTTTGTGATGTTTCTTTTATACATTTGTTATCTTTCTCTCTTCTTTGCTTGATTTTTGATGTTGTGGTATTTATGTTTTGTCCCTTGTATGTCGTTTGGGCCACAACATCACTTTTTCCATGCTTGATTTTATCTCCTTAGGGCATTGTATGCCTCTAAATTCAACACACACCACCCCAAGGGAGTCTTCCATGTCAACTTCAATTTTTAGAAAATTCATTCATTTCCAATGAATATTTTCTTGAAAATCCTTGCAAACCATTTTTTGAAAATCACATTCTCAACTTGGACCCCCAACAGAACGTGTTTCCTTCATCATGGGTTCGAAAAGAAATAACCTGAGAACTTTCCTCCAAGGAGGGAGCAACTCTTTCTCATGAGAGAAGCCTCAACCTTCCCCTCATGAGAAAAAATGTCTCTTTTACACTTTGAAACTGCACATCCCTTGAGTGGACCCCTCTTCTATTGAAGGGTTCTTGAGGGACCCCTTTGAAATCCTTCCAATGTGATGAATGTCTACATGTCTGTCTATCTTTTTTCCTTTGTGGCTGCTTGTCTTCTGACACATTTTATCTATAGATTAACATATTTCTTTGTAGGTGCTTTTGTGAACCCGCTTTTCAGTCTGACTCTACAGAGTCCCCTTGCATTGGGCTTCCTTCATGAGAGAGTACTTGGAGAAATGCCTTCTTGCAAGTCTGCAGGCCTGTGAGGTGCTTACATCCTACGAGATTTTTCCATCATTGGTATGAGGGCCTTCGGTGTACTTTATGCAACTTCCTAGTTCTGCTGAGCTACAAAGTCCTTTTGTTCAAAACTCCTTAGGAGAGAGTACTTGTGGAGTCCTTTACCTGCCTTGGGCTCTCCAATTTTATGGATCATGGTATGTGTCCTCAACGGTTCAAGTATATACATTTCTAACTCTTTGATCTACTTTACTGAATAGTCATCGATACTTGTGATCGCTAAAATGGGGGAAAAATGTATAGGAGCAAATTTGCACCCCTTAAAAAAATTCCCCTTTCACATACCCTTGCCTTAGAAAATAAAATCTGAAGGTGAAATTCCACATCACCCACCTACCTTCCACCCACTTGGAATTTGTCCTGTGTACTGGTGAGAGATTATTTATCGAGGATGCGAGCACGATGCCTAGATGTCTACGTAGCGCATTGTCATCCCTAATGGATTCTCGCATATGAAGTTGGAAGAGGAGTTACACTCCTTATTGGGATGAATTGTAACATCCTTTTCTCAACTAATCGACCCTAAAACAACCTATTCCTTCTCATCTCACCTTCAAATTCATCCTACTCACTATCAATTCATCCTTTTTCACATCTTCTTGGCATTCTTCACAAGCTCTTCACATTCTCAAGCAAATTCTTCAGTACTCTAACACTCCACTTTGAGCATTGCAGAAACTTGATGCTCCATCAACTCCAGATTGCATGTATGAGGCCACCATAGAATTTGTGAGCTTAGAGTCTTGTGAGACCTCCCTTCACCACATTTGTAGAGGTGGCGAATTTTCCAATTTTGTTGCTTGCATTCTCCTTTCATTGGCCTTGAGATCATTTGGGTGGAGGTGGTAAGAATTCACTCATCTCTTTTGTGATTTGGTAGAGTAGTTTAGTCTTTTTTAGTGTTCATTGCACTTCCTTCATCTTCTTTATCACATATTCTATTTCATTCCTTTTTGGTTGTCTATGGAGGTGGAAACACAAAAGAAGGGGTCTTACTGAGGCAGACCCCTATATAGCCCCAACAATTTTCCCCTCTTTCTTGTGTGTAGGTGAACGTGTGTGTGGAGCTCATTAGCGAACTTGCGCTTTTGTCAGTGAATATTTGTCACCCTTGTGTTCATCTTTTTATTTTATCATTTATGTACTTATCTCTTGCACTTTATCATTCTTTTTATTTCATTAAGGTTAGTTAGCTAGGTCGTTTAGTTGGTTTTTGTTGTTTATTATTGCATTTTACACCAAAGAGACACCAACATGCCACACTATTGTCCCAGAACTGTGTTGTTGTCCTCTAATAGAGAGTTGTCTAAGCTGTAGTATTGACTCCAAAAACTAAATTGCCTAGCCCCAACCTGAATTTCCGGTCTGTAGAGTGACAAAAGTACTTCATAGTTCTCTTAACTCTCAATCTTCACAACGAAACATCCTTTAGAGTGAGGTAAGTTAGGGAAGCCCTCTACTCTCAACTATCCTTGACCTGGAGCCTTGATGTGGTTGGTCTCCCTCTCTTACATCATCAATGAATATAAAATATCTTGCAACTTGTGTCTATGGGTGAATTAGTTCTTGGATCAATAAATGGTGGACACACATTAGATTTCAAAATTTTCTTATCTTTCGATGATTCGTATGATAGTTTTATAGAATAAAATTGTCATGCACCAACCCTTTATTGGACCATATATTTTTTTGGCCACTCATGAAATCTATATGAGAAATAATATATTCTAAATATGTGGCCATGGCTATTTTCTATAAACTAGTTAAATTTGGATATTTCAATGTATCAACTAGTGCTCGGAGTTCTTTTTTATTCATTTCAATTTGACCTAATGATTTTTCTTATTTTTTAGGAGGATGGTGAGGAATATAAACATGAATTTTTTTAGGGTTACAAAATTATTTCTCCTCACTATGATTTTCATTGTGTATATAGTTTGATGAATTATATGGTTTGAAGGTGTTGAAGGATATTTCATTCTTACCAAATAAAATTATTGAATCAATTTTTTTATGAAATTGATATTTATTTTAATTTAAACCACTAAAAACCTAAAGATATTATTTCATTGACCTTGTGGCCATCATTATAACATTATTTTGACTTTAATAAACTTGAATAGTTTTCAAATAAGCTCATGCTAATCCTCACTCATATTTGGGTGTTGGAGAGAAATTAGATTTGGCTCAAATGAGCTTGGTCTATATTTTTTTATGTTAAACATAGACATAACATAAGTGAATTATGGCTTGATAGTTACTAGTTTAGGCTTGGTCACTATTGATTTGTAACACACACATGTTATAATATTCTCATGTTTGTCCTTGGATGGACCAACAATTAGTTGTGGTTACATTTTGGTCTCCCATTTTGTGCATGTGCCCCAATAGATTTATCATAGAAATTTGTAAATAAGGTCCCTCTTATAGTACAAGTTATAGGGTCACTAATTTTTACCCTATATTATCTTGTTAATTTTTTTTGAAAGGCCATAGTCATTGTCACTTAACATAATTTAAAGCTCAAGGAAATATTCTGCAAGTTGAGATCTTGTTATCTTTTGTTAGACATAGAAAAATTTAAATGATATGTTTCGACAAAGGATTTTACTCTGGAAGAAAAACTTAAAACAAAAGAGTTATAAATTTAGGATATGTAATAATGCACTAAAAATAAAAAACCTCATAAAAAAATTAAACTTATTTTCTTTAACTAAGAGAAAGTATGCATTATCACATTTCATTCAATGCATATTCTAAATTATATATTTATTAGTTTTACTCCTCAAAAGGCAATACAACTTCAGAGAGTTGTAAATACCTTTGTCTTCATCTCTAAAATATATTACCAATTATGACATAGGGCTCGATTCATTTGATATATTACCTAAGATATGAGATATTATTTTTGACTATGAAGCCTCACACCCATCACTATTAGCCTATTTAAACAATAAATATCAAGATGGAAACATGAATATTCATAAATTCCAATAGAGAGGTTAATATAATTAAGGATCTCTTGATCTCAATTTTTGGTTTCTTCTTGACACTTTATATCAATGGTGGAACCCATCACATCATATAAATTTTTCTCTTCAACTAGTGGCTTACTATCAAACATGGCAAGACTCCCCATTGGTGTACATATACATTTAGAATCCAACTAGTTCCACTTGCATATGTTCAAAGCCACTAATATTTCTACATAGCCATCGCTTCTACCTAGACTATAATAAGTACTTTTACTTTAGTCAATAAATCATTTCTTGATATTATATATGAAAATGACTGAATACACCCATGAATGGGATGGTTCACCTACTTAATATAATGGTAAATAGGTGCATGTGTGGTGACATAGAAGTGTCACATGATAAAGATTCATAGTTGGTTCTTAAAATTTTTATTGATAGAGCCTCTATACCATTAAAAGAATATTAAATCAATATTTTAATTTGTTAATCCTCTCTTTCCTAGCAAGGTGGAACCCACCATAGTGGCATATGATAATATAAATTTTAATAGTATGGAGGCATTGGTTATGAAAGTAAGCCATTAATGTATCCCATCAAACCTTTTGCATAGGCTAGTTATTAGAGCATGGCCTCAAGTAGGAAGTGGGGACAATCAATAACATGAGTAACTAGAGAATAAATGGTTTTGCTTAATAATTGATGTAGAGGGGAAAGACTCAAGACAATAATATTAACACTTTCCAATCAGGGTTTCAAAGCAAACATGGCACATGTGTCCATTTGGCAATGTGTTCCTAAAGCCTTAAGCATGGGGCATCACCCTTGTGTCACTCAACCCTTGAGGACAACATTGAATAAAGGAAAACATGGTGTGTTTATACCTGTCTCAACATTATCCAAGGGTTCCCCAACATACATAACCCCAAACAAATGATAAATGCATTGATTTGTGCAAATTGGATATTGTTGCCCGAAGGTGCAATAAGGAAAGGACTTCAAAAAAAAGGGAAAGAATGATTTTCATACAAGTTACCATACTTGTGAAGGATTATAACATCATGAAAATGTGTTTCTTTAACCCTCCACTGATAGACAATGCAAGGATCATTCAAAGACACCAGGAACCTAGGGTTGTTAAGACTATTTTATCGGAAATTTGAATTTTTTGTCAAAGAGATCTCCTTCACACGTGCCACTCACAACTTTCCCTTTTGCAGGAGTGTGAATAGGCCTAGGAAATATTTTCCTACAATTTTTAATGAATTTTAGATGGTAGAAACTTTTTCCATGCTCAAATTTCCCTCATTGGAAACCCTAGGCATGGTTTATACCTATCACAAAAACTGCAATATCTTTTACAAAATAAAATTAAATCTGATAAAACAAAAAAAATTTGAGTGCTAAGACATTTATTCAACTTCCCACTTCACGAGAAATGTCGTACTGGATCGTACCAGGCTGTACAACAAGTTTCTTAGTCAATTTTTACAAAAAAACACCAAATTGGACGTACAAAATGAAGATCTTCTCATTCAAACTTCTTGCAACCTTTGGAATTGATGTTACAAAGATTATTTAACATGTTCCAATTATTTCCAACTAAAGAAATTGACCAACAAACGTTTTTCTAACTCTAATTACATCATTTGCACTTTTGACAATATTTTTGACAACTTCTTGCAAAATTTGCAACTTTTTGCAATATGAATCTAAAACATCCTAGAAACTCATAAAATGACTCCAAATGACTCAAAATGGTCTCAAATGACCTTATTTACTCCAATGAAACCAAAAATCAAAGTTTATCAACATTTTCAATAATTTGCCTCAACAAGTGTATTAGGGTGCCCTTGCACCATACTCCCTAGAGAGAGAAAATTCAAGCTCCACTTGAATTTGTTGAATCCCTCTTGTGATATTTTTGTCCTTGATGTCAATTTGTGATACTCTGGCATCCTGATGGTTACTTTCTTAGTTGATCTGCTTTTATGTCTGGCACATTTACTTCATTGATTATATTATCTTTGTGGCTCTGATATTTTGGTTCCATGTGCAGATCTTGGTTAAGTTCTTCTACAGGTTGATTAATTATGGCTTGATCTGTTACAAGCATCTTGAAATTAAAACATGTTCTTGATATTCGTCAAAGGTTTATTGCTCTATTTTTTTGTGAGTGGCATGGGTTTGAGGAACAATCTTGTTAGTGTTCGACAAATTATAAGGTGATCATTATTGTGTTAATGGCATTTTGAACTTTACATGAAATTAGCCTTTATTATACTTCACAAGGCTTTGGAAAGTATGTTACATTGCAAACTATATGGCTTTGAATTTTATAAGGTGGCAAATCGACTTTGGTCAAAGGTAAACAAATGATCAAAGGTTAACATTTATTTGGGCTGATAGCAGGTATAAAACTTACCGTGTTACCATTGACAGTTAAGCAGGTAACCGCAGTAGTGCGACAAAAGGAGTAAGTGGCAAGCATAACAACTACCGCTACACCGCGGGCTATCATTAGTTAAACTGTGGTAGTGCGGTGTAAACTGCCAATGGCAAGCAAAACTGCTACCACTACACCGTGGGCAGTCAATAGTGAAACCATAGTAATGTGGTGAAATTAGTTAGCGAAATACACAACAGCTACCGCTATACCATTGGTAGCTAGAGAGGTAACCGCGATAGTGCGGTGGAAACATTTAGCGGTTAATTTGGAGCTACCGTTGTATCGCGAGTAGTCTAAAGTGAGACCGCGGTTGGGCAGTAAATGATGCGGTAATAGTTAGTGTTAGCTACCGCTATACCGCGGGTAGTCTGAAGGGCGGCCGTGGTTGTGCGGATTTCTTGTGGAAAATTGGGCATATCTTTATGCTTCATTGTTCGAGGGTTTGGAACCCTAATCTTGCCGCCTCCATGGAATCTCTCTCTTGGTCATTTCACTGTGAATTGGACTATCTTTTTCTACAACTTTAGGACAGTGAATTGAGAAGCTTGAAAGACCATCACCATGGTCATTTCTCTTGTCAGGTTCTTGGCATCAGATGAATACTCGAAATAGAAATGTGGCATGGGTTGCTCAGCTACTCTTTAGTTCTGGTAAATTGCTTATGGAAAAAAAAAATTTGGTTCTCACGGGTACTCATGTATTTTATCTTTATAGAATCGTTACCTTCTCTAATAAGGCTAATAAGGGATAAGCTTTTGCCTCTACATGACAGTTGAAGATTTGGTTTATTATAGATCTTATGTTGTTTTGTTTTTAGCACTGCTTGTGCAGGCTGCTTGAGAGAACATGTTTCAGTCTACCTGTTATATTTGCACAATGTTTGAGTGCTCCAGTCAGAAGATCTTATTCAGAATGATCTTTCCCTCTTAATCATGGTAACATCTATCATTTTTGCTCGACTATAGCATGGTAACTTGATAATAATCTTTGTGTAATTCTTTGAAAGTGTAAAACGAGCAACAATTGTAACCCTTCATGGGATGTAATGATGTAAATGTAAAAAGAGGAAAATAGAGAGATTAGGGCTTAATCATCTCTGATAAACCTAAAAAGAAACAAGGGAAGTTCTACTTTTTAAGTAAGGAAAGGGAGTAATGTATTTGTGATGCTGAAAATTTGGAAAATACAGTGTGTAGTCAGTTTTGTAGTTTCTGTATGGAAAAAGGTTGAAAATCAAAGAGTGAGAAAAAGAAAAGATATATCACTGTAATAGAGTTTGATGAGAAGTTGTATTGTGATGGTAATTAGATTTTCCTCAAGCTGACTTAAGGCTTGAAAATGGTTGAAATTGTGAAAGTTCACTTTGGAACTTTGAGGATTTTAGATATTATCTGTCAAGAGGCACTTGATAGATAAAAGAGAAACAAAGAGATCCTCTGTATCATTGTATGATTTACTAAAAAGTAAAGGGGTTGGTGCTCCTTGAGATTAGTGTCTCTAAATGAGGGGTTGGTGCTCCTTGAGATTGGTGTCTCTAAATAGAGGGGGTGGTGCTCCTTGAGTTAGTGCTCATAAATCAGTCTTTGAGGCATTGTCAAAATAATTATTTGAAATGAAAGCCTAAAAAAGGCAGCAGGTTCAGGAGTGGTTTTTCTACCCCAAGAGGGTTTTCCACTTGGCATATCTTGTGTCTATTTGTGTCTATGTGCTTCATTTTCTTTAGTGCTTTACTGCTTTAAGATGCAATGTTACACTACTCATTTCAGTTTATATGATTGCATTCGAATACATGAATGATTCTATCATTGAAAAATGAGAACATATGTATGGTTCTTTTTAGTTTCAGTTAAATTTGCTAAAGAAGTTAGTAACACTGATTCACCCCCCCCACTCTCTCAGTGTATTTTCACTCCAACAAAATTAAGGTCTGAAATAGTGTAGCCATGATTGAGAATGTCTCCTTCAATCATCCATGTTGCATCTTCAATGGGAAGACACATCCACTTGACCAAATATTGTAGATATGCCTTGTTCTTTGTCTTCTTGAGTTCTTTGGTATCAATGATACACTCCAACTCCATAGGCTTGCTAGGTAAAATATCTTGAACCCATTCAACATTTGAGAATGAATATGAACCTACTCCATCACCTACAACAACTGTTAGTGTAATTAATTAATTATTACACTAGCATAAGTTAACTTAGGTTTTTATTAATCATATTAGTCCTAAGTTGCATTTAATCATTTAATAAAGTTGTTGAGATAAGATTCCCTTCTAGAAGATGAGTTATCTTTTCTAGAACTTATCTCCATCTTGTTATCATTCCCTAGGTAGTTGGTTAGAGTTTCTTGTTGTCACATGAAGTGTGATTTGAACACTTGGCAACATCCTTTTCATTTTAGGTTTAGCACTTGCCTATATAATCAGGCATATGTACTCTTTGTAAAATATCCATCTATCTATCAATCTGATAGATCATAATAGAATCTCTATTTTGAATGACATTATCATACTTTCTTTGTGGTTGAATATTTCTTCCTGGAAAAGGTCCTCCATTGAAGATTGTATTGCAGCTTCATCAAGGACACCTGTGCATCCATCATTCACATGGTATCAGAGCTATTCCAGTGAAGGTTCATCCCAGGATCAAGAAAGTTTGGCTAGTGAGATTCTTTGGCAAGTAAGGGTTTGTTGCAAGCCGTTTTTTATTGGAGTCGTCATCATATTTGCTTCAAAAATCTAGTTTTCACTCATTTGCAGGAAAAACAATTTCTAGGTTTTGTAGCCAACATCGAAATCTAAACTGAGTATCTTTTAGATTTTTCATTCCTTACACAGATCTGGAGAAAATCGCAGTCTAAAAAGCGTCAGATGTCATTTTTCTCCTGGCTGAAGGTTTAAAAAATCAATTTTTCATCTTCTGCTTCTTGGATCAAAAATCAATTTCTAGGTTTTATTTCTAGCATCAAAATATTTCTGGGTTGTTATTTTTGTCTACAAAAAGTGAGTAGATTTTTCAGAAATCAAATTAGAAATAAACATTTTTGCTAGAAAACCCGTTTTCTGTAGGCTAAATTCAGTTTTTTTGAAAAATTCATAACTTTTGGCCACGATGTCCATTTTTGGAAAACGAGATATTGACGGAAAGCTTGTTTCGAGCACTTCATAGTGGTGTAGGCCATTTTTTCAGATTTGGTCATCTACACAAATTTGAGATTATTTTTCATCATGGAAACAGATGTGAACATTGGTTTGTGCATGCACTCTTTTTAATTTTTTGTTTATGCATCTTTAGGCATTCTCTCCTTTTGCAATCATTGGGTATTGTAATAAATGAACTGATATAAAGTTTCATCAGGGGGGTTTCCTGCATAATAATTTGATGAGAGTGTGCATGCACTTTGATCTTCATTGTGTTTTGATGACAACTCACATGGGTTGTAATCTGGTTTCTTAGTTTCTTTTGGCCACTTTTTTGTCTTAGCTTGACACATATCAGATTCATTTCGGACCCATCTCAGTTTGAGGGCCACTAAATTTATGGTTAATGTTCCTGAGTCTTTATGGTACTTGTTCTCATAGAAAGTTTTAGTCTCAGTTTAACATCGGCATCGAGATTCACGGCTTCGAGATTCTGTCATCATCTTTTCATCTATTGTTGCTTTATGGATTCCAGGGTTGTTCCAGTTTGGTGTTTTCGAGTGTTCCATGGCATCAGGTCTGCTGTTGTATTATTATGATTCCAATATGGTTTCTTGTAGACAGAAGTATCTTTCCTTACTTGTCGGATTGCGGTTCTAGTGTTACTCCACAGTGTTCTTCCAGTGCTTCTTTGTTGCAGTCATCTCATTGTAGGGGGGGTTGTCCTACTGGGTTTTCCTTCTCTACCTCATTATTGCATTTGTACATGGGTACCTAATCAGGCCTTGTTGTCGGGACCCATTCATGCTTTCTTGCATTCATCTTAGTTTTAGGTGCATGCTTATCTAGTCTCCCTAAGTTGCACTTATGGGGGGGTGTTAGTGTAATTAATTAATTATTACATTAGCATAAGTTAACTTAGATTTCAATTAATCATATTAGTCCTAAGTTGCATTTAATCAATTAATAAAGTTGTTGAGATAAGATTCCCTTCTAAAAGATGAGTTGCCTTTTCTAGAACTTATCTCCATCTTGTTATCATTCCCTAGGTAGTTGGTTAGGGTTTCTTGTTGTCACATGAAGTGTGATTTGAACACTTGGCAACATCTTTTTCATTCTAGGTTTAGCACTTGCCTATATAATCAGGCATATGTACTCTTTGTAAAATATCCATCTATCTATCAATCTGATAGATCATAATAGAATCTCTATTTTGAATGCCATTATCATACTTTATTTGTGGTTGAATATTTCTTCCTGGCAAAGGTTCTCCATTGAAGATTGTATTGTAGCTTCATCAAGGACACTTGTGCATGAATCATTCCAACAACAACATCTCCTTTGAAAGGGTGCAAATCAGAAACATTAAATATGGGAGAAATACCAACACCTTGGGGTAGCTCAATTTCATATGCATTGTTTGCAAATTTGTGCACAATCTTGCAAGGCCCTATCTTTTTCATCTGCAACTTGGAGTATTGTCGCTTTGGAAATCTCTCTTTTTTCTTTTTTTTCTAATATGGGTTAAAACCAAATCACCAACTTTGAAATCAACTTCTCTCCTCTTCATAGCTGCCCTTTGTTTATACTTGTCAACACTATTTTGAATTTGTTCCCTAACTTGTTGATGGATCTCCTGCATTGCAAAAAAAAAATGTTCTCCTTTAGCACTTGGCCTATCCATTCCACTAATATCCATGAATTCAAATACCCCTCTAGGATACAAAACATACACTACTTGAAAAGGACCCTTTCCAATACTCCTATTCATAGAATCATTGTAGGAAAATTCTTCTTGAGGCAAGACAAGATCCCACAGAGTAGAATGTTCTTTAGAGAGGTGTATCTTAAGAGGTTTATCAAGCTTTTATTAACCACCTTAGCCTGCCCATCCATTTAGGGATGATAGGCAGAACTGAAACTGAGGTTGGTGTCAAGTTCCCTCCACAAGGTACTCCAAAAATGCCTAATGAACTTACTATCTCTGTCTGAAACAATATTAAGAGGAAAACCATGAATTCTCACCACTTCCTTAATGAATAGACTTCCAATATAGGATACATCATTGGTGCTTTTACAAGGGATGAAATGAGCCATCTTCGAGAACCAGTCAACCACAACATAGACTATGTCAAAACCTCTATGTGTTCTTGGTAGCCCCATTATAAAATCCATGCTAATTGACTCCCAAGGCTTATGAGGGATAGGAAGATGTTGATACAACCTTACATTGGTGTTACTCCCCTTCTCCCTTTTTCAAATAGTGCATTTCTGAACAAACTTTTGTACATCAAATTGTATTTTAGGGAAAAAATAGTGCCTTCTTAACTGCTCCATGGTCTTGTCAAGGCCAAAATGACCTGCATGACTACCACAATTCTTTTCCTTTATCAAATTGTCTCTCATTAAGCACTTAGGTACACAAAATTGTGCCCCTTTGAATAGAAAACCATAATGAATTAGAAAATCCAACCACTTTTCATTGATGGCACTGTGAGGCTGCAAACAAAACTCATATATCTCCTTGAAATTTGTATCATCAGCATACATACAATTTAACGATGTAGCTACCACAATTTGCACTTGAATTTTTTGCACCATAAGGGCTCTCCTACTTAAGGCATCAAACAAATTTATTGGATTGTTCCTTCTTATGCTTAATGGTGAAAGTGAAACCTTGCAAGAATTCTACCCACTTGACATACCTATGACTGAGTTTCTCTTGAATGTTTCAAGGGATATGGCCAAGGGGTGTTTCTTAGTTGCATGAAAACCAAATATACATGGTGAACCCCAAATGTGTGGCAACACATAATATAGATTTTGAAAAAATATTGAGAGACACAAGTGCTTAAAAATTATGGTATAAAACATATCCTAGGGTTCAACAAGGAAATTCAACAAATGTCACAAAGCATTGTCATCAAACATAAGGATTAATCAAAAATTTGGGACAAGAAAACAAATTTCCCAAAAACCCTACACTTCATATTCATTTTCATACCTTGTCTTTCAAAATTATAAAATTCAAAAATTACATGATTACACTACATTTTTAATCATTATTTTCTCTCTTCTTGATTTATCTGCATTTTTCATAATACACATAGCTTGAAGGAGCACATTATTTATTGATTTTATTTTAATTTAATCTAGTCTTAGAGTGACACTAGTTTTCTTCAATAACTTAGTCTCTATTGATCTAGAAAATTGATATCTTTTAAATTTATTATAGGTTACTTAAAATAAAATAAAATTACATTGACACCTATGCAAACATATCTATTTATACTCACAAAAGTAGGGTCAAAATAGAGTGGAAAACTACATACCGTAGCACTTTTCCACTTTCATTTTACATCAGTTCACTGTTGTTCTTATGAAATCACTTCTATAATTAAATTTAGAATGCAAAGACCTTTAGTTATTTGTTTGGGCATGTATTTAAAGGAACCATCCTCGGGTCTTCTTTTACTTTAATGCAATACATTTAGATTATACTCTTGGAAAACACATTCATAGGTCTATGCAATGAAATTTACATCTACATAGACATTCACACCCATGTTCAAATTTACTTTTACTTTTAAATCAATCATACAACTCAACCAAGGTGCAAGGATGTCCTTAACTTTTGATGAGATATATCTATGTTCTATTAAATATCTCTTATTGTACCCCTTTTTCATATATGTTAGTATCTAGGGTATGTGCGGGATCATGATGGGTCAAAAAGTGGCGATATGTAAGTGATATGATGGTCCATGTGGCTGACGAATTTTTTTTACCCAAATTTGATGAAACGAAAAGGGTTTTTAAAGGAGATTCTCAACTTTCCACCAATATAAATTATGCTTTACTTTGAATTTAATAAATAATTATTATTCATTTTTTATTTGAATTATAACTAAAGTCCTGATTGATAGACTGATTGAAAAACATCTATATCTTTCAAACTGTATCACATTTTTTGAATTTAAAACATGCATCACATTCTATGCTTTGCATACTATAGGATTAAAAAAAATGAATTTCATGAAGTTTTGACCAAGTTAAGGTGGTCAGACATACGAGTTTTTATATTTTTTAAAAGTCGTAATAAAAAAACCATAATTAATTATTTACTTGGAAAAAAAATACAAAAAAATATGCATCACATCGGGACATGAGTCCTCTACTTATATCTAAAATATTGTAAAAAAATATTATCATTTTATTGTGGTTAGGGTAGTCAGACAAACACCTACTTCTTATTTTTTCCTTGAAATTTAAGTATTACTGCATTGAAATTTCAAATTTTCACCAAAACTAGTAATTTAGAAACTAAATTCAATTATCTACAAATTCTATTCTTACATATTTTTGAAATAATATAGATAACTTATTCAAATTTTTACGTCAAGTTGTCCAACTCTGATTTTTTAAAATTTTATTGCCACTTAAGGGCCTATTTTTTCCATGATGATCCTGCACATACCCTCCACCTTTATATATATATATATATATATATATATATATATATATATATATATATATATATATCATGTCTTTTTTACCACCTTTATGTTGCATATCAATAAATATCAATAAGGGATAATTAATATAGTGTTGAGGTAAAATATAAATAATTATACATTAGATTGAATTTACTAAAAAAAAATTCCTACAACATGCTATTGAAGGTGGAGAACACAAACTTCTTGTAGCCTATGGAGTATTTGTAAAAATCTAATTCCAATTATTGATTAATTTTAAGTAATTATCTACATTAATTGAATACCAAATGTTTGGTTACAATAAATGGTGATTTAGTTTTTTACTCTTTTGATATATAATTACACAAAGTAAAGATAATGAACATTTTTTTTGTTATAATTAATAAATTTGTAGTAATTGCAGGTGAAAACAGCTCCTATATTCATAGAAAAAAACCCATATTTGTAAATATTGTTGGTCAAAATATATTAATAAAATATGAAATTTGAGACCATAAAAAAAGGATAATAACAAGTTAGTGAGGAGGATAGCCTTTAAATAGTTTATAATAGAGTAGAGAAGAGAATAATACAACAATGTAATAGCATGAAAAAAATGTAATGTGAGAAAATAAGACGACGCATATTTTCTAAACAAATTTAGGGGATAGTAGGATTCATTTCAGTTACTTGGGGAAACACGCCCGCTTTGTCTTCAAAATTAGAACCATTTGTACAAATGTGCTGCTCTGAATGCTCGGCAAGAGAGATAATTGGGTGCATTACTTGAAGAGTACGCTGATCATGGCATGGGCTTTCTTCGATTGCGTTCAAATTGTCATGAATATTGTCCCAGCCTAATATGGAATCCATGCTTAGAACATGATCACCACCAAAGTCACCAAAGTCAGTGGTAATTGAATCTTCAAAAAATGTAGACAGGAACGCATCATACGAGGCTAGCTGAGGAGGGTCTTGCATCTCTGTACAACCCAAATCATTGTGATCCCATATTTCATCATAACAACCATGATGATCACTACTCAAATCATTGTGATTCCATATTTCATCATAACGACCATTATGATCACTGCTACCATCAATACACAGTGATGAGGATGAATAGCACTTTGGCTGCATGGCCGCCATTGAATGGAACACGTGTTCATTTCTCTCATAAAGATGGCCGGGTGGTAGTCTTTGTTGTAGTGAAAATTCTGTAAAAGGGCCCACATCATGGTTGGCAGATAAAAATTGACTACAGTAATTCCTTCCATTACAGTCTGCGCTCTGGCATTGAGAAAGTCTTCTGCTGCCGTCTTCTACTGCAGTGTGAGGAGGACGCTGAAATGCACAAGCCATATAGCTTGTTCGATCAATTTGACTGTCTGTAACATGACTAATGCTGAAATGGCTGCTCTTCAGAAGATTACCTTCATGTGAAATCTGTTGACCGTCCAAATAATCCATTTCACTGTCAGGCAGGGAGCTATACCTGTACAAGATTTCACTATCTTTGAGATCCTTTTCATAAGAATGCAAGTGCACGTGGTCTGAGGGAGAAGAAGACGCCTTGTAATGGCTGGGAGTCTCAAGCATGGCATTGCAGCGGAGTTTCTTGCTCAATCGAGAGTTCCAGTAGTTCTTAATTTCATTATCTGTTCTGCCGGGCACTCTTCCTGCTATCAGAGACCATCTGCAAAAATAACACAGAAAGCGAGCAGTATAAAGAACTCTTTCTTACAAGATTTATTTATAAATGCAATAAACAAATTAATGTTATCAGATTCTCACAATCAACCATGCTGTGGTTGCTGTTTTGGATTTCCATTGTGTGAAATTTTTTAACATCAATATTTGGAATCACACATGGTAATGTATTATCAAAATGTTAGAAAGCTCATCAAAATAGAAAATGTCAATAGATCAAAAAGTGTGATTTAGAAATGAATCCGAAAACACCTGCAACAAATGAAACAAATCTTTATTAATCTGCATTTACCGATTGCCAAGAAGCTTGTGCAATCTGATGATGAGGTCTTCCTCTTCTAAAGAAATATTCCCTCGCTTCACGTTGGGGCGCAGGTAATTCTTCCACCGCAATCTGCAACCTTTTCCACAACGTTGCAGACCTGAAAAGGGCGGAGCTAATTTACAAACATAAACAGCAAAAAAAGTACAAAAAAAGGTGCCCATTACGATAGACTAAGAATATCTTTCAAACCTGCGTTCTGGGGTAACGTTCGCCAATTTCCTTCACCGTGGGCCTCTATGTACTTCATTAACAAAAGATCTTCTTCAGGTGTCCATTGCCCTTTCTTCTGTCTCGTACCAGAATGGTCATCGCAAATACTCCTCATGATGGTTAGGATTGTTTCCTAAACAGGAAAACAAAGTATAGTTGATATGGGCTTCACTTAAAACAGTAAATACACAATCATTTCGTTTCCCACGAAACACTCTAATCTTTTCTTAGGATATCTTGGGTGTGCAACCAATATATAGATTTCAGTTTAATTCCTCATTTCCTTTAAACATGTAAAGCCATGGCCTCGCACCACTTTTTTAATAAATGGAAACTGTCCAAATTTGGAAATAGTCAGTGTACCATCACTATCAAACGTCAGTTAAGAGATTCCAATCTGACAGACCTTCCCCTAGAAATCTAGCCGCCATCCGACCTGTCTGTTCCTTCTCTGCCAATTAAAGCAGACTTTGGCCAATTAATATTGTCGAATATTTATTTCGATTCAGGGTGGCCAGCTTTCCATGAATTCAGTCAGATGAAAAGGGCTCCTGTCTTCGGAAGAGTCTGTTACAGATGATTCTAGGCCAAGGGATCGGAAGAAATTAATTTGATTGTTTAAGATTCAAATTCAATATAGTTTTAGAACATTTATGAGATGTACGGTTATAAGTCTGAAGCTGAGTTATTAATGAAGAGCTCTGTGTCCATCTACCCTTTTAAACTAATGTTACGTCATATCAAGAAGACCTATTAGCATCCAAAAGTCCGCCATAGATGCAGCAGGTGGAGCAGAGTGCATGAACATGTCTAGCAGTCCACGAGCTACACGTGTTAGGAGACTTGCAGGCCACCTTCTCTCTACCGAACAAACATTTTTCAAATCCACAGGCCTGAAACTTAGAAAGTTTGAGGCCCTCCACAGCTTAGCCGCATAAAACCGCCTAACATCATATGATATAATTTTTTTTTTGGCATTTATATATTGGGATAATTCAAATTAAACATTAAGTTAAATGTACAAAAACCTCCAACCTTGTGTAGCATGAGCCGAAACAGTATACTAGCAATGATGTTTTTATGTGGAATTGGTCTTAATAACTTATGGGAACTCTTTATAAACAAATATAATTGTATTAATAAAAAATAGATAAAGTAGTATATATTATCCATTGAATCTTTAGTAAATGTCATAAAAAGTTTACAGAGAAAAAGTCGTCATTAAACTAAGCATCTGTAGGTGCATGTGCCACAAGGAGGAGGTGGTGGATTGTTCTGGGTTAGAATTAACTTATTTAGCAAATTTGTTCAGGGGAGAATCGCAAACTACCCATTCATATTGAGAGTCTTAAACAATAAGAAATACGAGTAAAACTATTTTTTCTAAAAGCAAGCCTTGGCAAATGAAACACTAAAGGAAATAAACAAATTTTGGCCAAGTCTAGAATGTCAAATTTGCTTAAGCTGATAGTGAAATTTTGGCCAAGTATAGAATGTCAAATTCGCTTAAGCTGATAGTGACAAGTTTGGGGAAAAGAATTGAGACTTCAATGGTTGTTCAACTTGAAAAGAGATAAAATAAAAGGTATAAGAACCTTTTACAATAGTCCAAGAGCATAATTCTTTAAAGCAATATCAAAATTCTACCATCAAGAAAGAGGCTTTTGTAAACCTAATTTATGAAGCATAACATCAAGTTAAAGCTCTTGAACGTGTAAAATAGATGTCAAGTTTATCTTGAAGAGCTTGAAATTTTACCGAATTATCATCTAAATGGTACAATCTATAGAGGACACCACATCTGTGATCATATGAATACCTTTATGATAAAGGTGTAGAGATCTAATGCCAAGCATAATCAACTAAAGATAAGTTAGAGCTATTGATGATGGTATCGATGATGGGGGACCACCAACATTTCTGGTCTTTAGATGAAATAAAAGTTCTAAAACCATCTCTAAGGTTGTTTTGGCAAGTGACACATATAATTTTTTAATATGGGGGGAGCTCTAAGGTTTATTGAGTAAGACAAAAAGCTACCCTTTATGATCTCGACCTGTTAAGAGCTTCTTCTCTACCTTCATTGATTTTGATTGGTTCCCTTCATCATCTTGGTTATTAAGGATTATTCTCTCCATTTTGTCTATGCTTTGATTGATTAGTTTTTATTTTTGAAAATTGTTGTGTTGGTTAGTGAATTATTTTATTCTAATTTCAATTTTTAAATTGGTATTTCAAATTGTGGGTTTTGGGTATGAATTGCACCTCTTAGGAATCAATTTCGGGCTCCAACAGATGTATTAAGTGCATATGTGTGGGAAATTAGTGGCGAGTGATAGTATATTTGATAGGGGGTGTCGAGAATCAATATGAAGGAAACAAAAACCTTGAAGGATTTGCTTCAAGATGAAGATGCAAAGGAGTCGCTAGAAAATGCAATGTTTGAAGTGGGACTTGGAGGAGATGGTGGATATGTCACCATGGGAGGTCAAGGACTCATCATAAGAAAAGAAGAAAGAGGTAAGGGCCCTCTCTTTCCTTGGTTTCTTCAGGTGAGCCCAAATGATGAAATGCAAAGTGTTGATAAAAAATAAGAAAATAGACTAAAAAATACTACTATCTTTCTTGCTTGGATGGATGCGAATAATTTACGTTCAAAATTTCTTTGATAACTGGTTTAAAATTTTTTGGGTTAAGAATCTTGGGGTTTCTATTTCCTCCTATCGTATGATCTAGAAAGGTCTATTTCTTTCTTTTCTAATGAATCATAATATGTAGAAAAGAGTGTTGGAAAAAGAAGTTTAGAATATAGGAAAAAAATTGTTCAAAATAGTTTTGTGGTCCCCTAATACCACACATGAAGAAATTATGCTTTGTTATGTCCCTAGATGGTTGAATGTGAAAAATATGCCTACTCAAATTTGGGCCTTTCTCCCATAGCTTCTCAAGCCCATTGGAAAAAACCTCAAGAGAGAGGAGACTAGGGCTACTCTACCACACATGAATGTGAGAGTCCTTGTATCACTCAACATGAGGATTCAACTCCCTAAAGTTATTGAAGTTCTTCTAGGTGATAAAATTGTAAAATATGAAATTAAAGGGTTCGAAGGCCTTAATTCTTGTTTTCTTTTTTAAACTATAAGATATCAGAGAAAATTTCCTATAATGGCTAAATTAATAAAGAACTATAAACACTCGGGTGTTCCTTTTAATAAAAATGATATGATTAGGATTGGAAATGTAAAGCCTCCCACAAAAGGTAAAAATTCCAATGAAGGAAATATAGAAGTAAACGAAAATGATACTAGGAACACCCCTATTATAGAAAAAAACAATTCCCCTTACCAATGCATAAAATACTCAAAATAAAAAAAATCATTTATAAGGAATCTTGAAAAACATTCTCCTCCTAAGGAAATTACGAAGGAAATTTTCTTGGACAAGCTGGAGAAACAAATTCATGAAATGAAAAAATCCAAGATGGGAGATTGCTAGGACCTCTAGAGACTATAAATTCCATAGACTATGAAGGCTTAACACTTGAAGATGAATGTGAAATGAATGAGGAAAAAAAGAATATGAACTATTTTAATCCCCTCTTCCAAGAGGAAATTGTTGATCAAACTATTAAAAAATTTATTACTAAAAAGGAGGATGAGAAAAGGAAAAGGAAGAAGGTGAGTGGGAGGGGGAGCAATAGCTCTCAAAAACCTAGGAAGAATAGAAAAGGAGAAGTTACACCTAAGTATTTTGATAGGCTTTATAAAATTAAAAGACTATTAATCCTCCTCCTTAAATGAATCTTAATTTTTTGAGATGGAACATCAAGGGTCTTGAGTCTCTTGAAAGAAAGTTTTTCCTTAGGGCTCTAATAACAATTTAAAAAGGATATGGGTTGTTTATTGATCCACTAAGTGAAAGTTGTGGAATTCAAGCTTGAAAACAATTTAAAATTTATTTGGGGAAACTCTATCTCCTTTCACATAAATCATAATAAAGGAAATGTTGGTATTTCTATTCTTGTTAACTAGAATTGGGCTAAATTCATTATCCAATCAAGTTGCTCCCCATATACTCGATGTTTATGGATAGTCTTTGGGAGAGATAACATCAAGCTTTGGTTATGTTCTATCTATGCTCCTAGCGACTATAAGGAAACTATTGAAGTTGGGATATGGCTTGCTTCTAATCTACCTAGAGTTCCTTGGATCATTGGGGTTGACTTCAATGTTTTTGAGCACAAAGAGGATAAATTTGGAGGCTCTCCTTGGGCCTAGGAAGGTAATGAAAAATTATATTGGTTGGGGATGTAAAAGATATTGATTCTATATGGCATGCTTGAAGGAAAGAAAACACAAAAAAAATCAGGTACACATGGTGTAATAATTAGCTTGATAGAAAAAGGAACTATTGTATAATTGATATATTTTATGTCCAAGAGAAAACCTTTTAATTTGATAGAAAAAATGACTCTAACTTTGTATATGTGGAACCCAATGCCTTATCTGATCACCACCCCATTGAGGCTAAGATAATTATTAAAAATGTTGGGCATACTAGAAGCTTCAAGAAAAATAACCATTTCAAGTTAAACATTGAGCTTTTTGATGTAGAGCAAGAGGATTCACAACTCAACATTCCATTTACTTGAAAAATTTCATGAAATTATTCATCTCAAACAATGATTAAGTGCATTCTAGATCATAGTGTAATCATTCTCACAACAACCCATAATTCAATGCAACAAACAGTCATTAATAACTTCCATAAAACAAAAAATAAAGCCAATCCATTCGGTGAGATTTCAAATAACATAATTACAGACCTTCCTTCCAATTTTTATGAAGATCCAACGGTGGAAAATAAAGTTATTGCATTTTCCCCAAAACTGCAAACCCTAGGCAGTGTTCAAACCTGCCCTCACCAAAATAGTCATAACTTCCACAAAACTCAATGAAATTCAATGAGACAAAAATAATTGGAAACTAGAAACAGAGATATTTCCATAAATATATGATACTCCATTATTTTAATCCATAACAGTCCATACAAATCACAACTTCAACCTGAAAACAATGTAGAAATCATAAAATGCACACCAAATTTGAGGTTGCCATTCATCAAACTCCACAAATAATGTCTCCAACCTCTCCAACCTCTCCAATTCGAGTTTTGGAGGGTGTAATTATAAATTTACAACCAAAACCAACTATTTTCAACCACCTTTTAGTTAGTTTGTTGACAAAACACTTTAGTGACACTTTTGACAAGTTGTTTGACAACTTTCTTGAGCAACTTTTATAATTTTTACAATATATAACAACTTTAAACATTATTTGACAAATGACTTCAAATATTATTTCCTAAGACTCAAACACCTATAAAATGGCTTGATAAACCTTATCATAAGACCCAATACATAAAATAGACCAACTATTTACAAATGGCCTCATGGAGGCTTGAAAGCAACTTGGTGCTCCTGCACCATACACCCCTTGAAGAAAAAACTCAAGTCCCCTGAGTTAGCATAAAATAAAGCACCTGCAAAAATAAATGATTCTTCACTATCATCTGCAATCAAAAACACTTGTATCTTCATCTTAACCCATGGTTTTGTCTTCCTCTTCTTCTTATACCATCTCTTCTCCATCATTTTCTCAATATCTAGGCTCCAAAACTCAATTTCTTGTGTATAAACCTCAGTAGCATCATCTATATCTTCATTCTTATCATTAGAGTACCATATATAATCTGCATCATACTCTTGAAAACCTCCATATACCTCATTGTAAAATAGATCTGCAACATCTTTATTAACAACTTTACTATCAACAACAACTTGGTCATGAATATTAACATCAATGTTATCAACAACTTTATCATCATCAAATTGAGTATCAATACAAGGGCTATCAATAACATAAAAAACCTTCTCAACTTGTTCATCAACAACAATTTCATCAACTACTTGAGTACCAACAACAACCACATCACTAATCTCAACATCAACATGTTCATTAACCAACAAAGAAGTTTGTTCATCTACAAGCACAATCAAAATATCATGCATCTCAACTTGTAACTTATCTTGCTCAACTTGAACAAAAGATTCAAACTTTACCTTTGTCTCATTTTTTTCCTTCTTTTGTTTTCTTTGCTTCTTCACAATCTTCTTTAGAGGCCACCTTAACCTCTTTGACATTGGTATATTCCAACTGCTTTGTGCTTCCTTAAGAAGTTGGTGTTCTTTTTCTAATCTTTCCAACCTTTGGCTTATCTTTTCTAGGGCTTCCTCAAACTCTATTTGTCTTGCCTTTTGTCTTTCCTTCTTTCTCATTTCCTTTTCCTCTCTTTCCTTCTTCCTTCGTGAATCCTCAACTTTCCAACATCTCTTTAAAAATTCCATCTTCACAAGCAAGTCTCTCCTTGCTTCCACTTCACCTTGCCACACCTAGGCAATCAGGTTCCTTCCTCAACCTGCAAACAACCACACACAAACCACAAACAACTTTCCCAAAGCATCTTCAGGCTTTGATACCACTATGATGCAGAGTGGCAGGGATAGCAAACACCCAAATATAATGTAAAATACCCTCTAGCACTTAGGTTTCAACAAACTTCCACAAACTATGGTGAATTAGACACTTTTCTGTCAAAAGGCTAGTAGCCTTACCTGGTAGGACAGTCAATATAAAAACCACATGGATTATTTTCAAGGCACCAAACCTATGAATTCAGACATCCACAATGGACCCCTACAAAGTTCCAAAACCTTTCCTCTTGACTGTCAAGGCATCACTCACAATGGCCCTTTCTACCACTACTCCAAGAGGCCTAATTCACAGACCTACACCTGGGTCTTGACTATCTAGGCTCTCCCCTTCACCCCAAAGCCAAAAAATGAACTCCTACAGGTTTTTCACACCTATTACCATCATTCCTAAGTGCCTTTCAAACAGATTCTTCAAAATAAAGCAAAAACTCACTTTTTTGCTTGTCACATGGGCTTGCCACATAGAGATGTCAAGCCAAAACATTGCACCATTTGCCTCAAAAGTTCTTGCTGCTCTCCATGACCTCTGATACATAAAATTTCACCCTCATACCTTCAATCCCACCAAGATTTTGCAATGCTACAGTGTGGGAATGGAAGATGCATCCATTTTTTGCTCAAAACCTTGATTTTGAGGGTTTTCAGACCACCCGGGAGTAAAATTAAGATATCTCCCTTATTACTCAATGAAATATCACCAATCCAACTCCAAAAGAAAGCTTATTCAATTACCTTTCCAACCATTACACCCTTCAACCATAAAACAGAACGTACAGATCGTACCAAGTACAAGATCAGCAAATTCTAGAGGAAAACATGGGGTTTGAGACCACCCGGTAGTAAAATGGCAATATCTCACTCAATTCTCAAATATTATACCACTATCATGCAGAGCAAGAGGATTCACAACTCAAAATTCCATTTAATTAAAAAATTTCATGAAATTATTCATCTCAAACAATGATTAAGTGCATTCTAGATCATAGTGTAATCATTCTCACAACAACCCATAATTCAATGCAACAAGCAGTCATTAATAACTTTCATAAAACAAATAATGAAGCCAATCCATTCGGTGAGATTTCAAATAACATAATTACAGACCTTCCTTCCAATTTTTATGAAGATCCAATGGTGGAAAATAAAGTTATTGCATTTTCCCCAAAACTGCAAACCCTAGGCAGTGTTCAAACCTGCCCTCACCAAAATAGTCATAACTTCCACAGAACTCAATGAAATTCAATGAGAAAAAAATAATTGGAAACTAGAAATAGATATCTTTCCATAAATATATGATACTCCATTATTTTAATCCATACCAATCCGTACAAATCACAACTTCAACCTGAAAACAATGTAGAAATCATAAAATGCACACCAAACTTGAGGTTGCCATTCAGCAAACTCCACAAATAATGTCTCCAACCTCTCCAACCTCTCCAATTCGAGTTTTGGAGGGTGTACTTATAAATTTACAACCAAAACCAACTATTTTCAACCACCTTTTAGTTAGTTTGTTGACAAAACACTTTAGTGACACTTTTGACAAGTTGCTTGACAACTTTCTTGAGCAACTTTTACAATTTTTACAATATATAACAAATTTAAACATTATTTGACAAATTACTTCAAATATTATTTCCTAAGACTCAAACACCTATAAAATGGCTTGATAAACCTTATTATAAGACCCAATACATAAAATAGACCAACTATTTACAAATGGCCTCATGGAGGCTTGAAAGCAACTTGGTGCTCCTACACCACTTTTGAAAATTACTAACAAATTAGATGGGATTTCTACCATTAGGAAAATTTATGATTTTTTTCCCTAAAATCTATGTTATATCATCGTTGGACAAGCTAGTTTTAAATTTTAAAACTCTATTGAAAACTATTGGAAAAAAATAATTGCCTCTAAGGCTTTGTACTATATTCTAAGGACTAAAATTCATGGTCCAAAATTGAAAGGCATTGCCCTTCTTGATAATCAATCCTTGATCAATATCTGGTTTGTTGATGATACTACTCTTTTCCCCATCCTAGATGAAAAAAATATGGATAATTTGATGGAAAGATTGAAGATTTCATGTTATGCCTTTGGGTATAAAATATCAAACCAAGATTCTATCATGTTGAGTTTGATGGAGAGACTACCTGGTTGGTTCTCAAATCTTTCCTAGCAATGGGGTAGTCCTAATAACATGGTAAAGTATCTTGGGATTCCATTTTCTATCAATCTATTATTGAAGGAAATATGGAATTAGATGTGCTCTAAAATTGAGAGAAATTTGAAAATCTCTCCTTATATGTTATCTAGATTATTCTTTTTTTAAATTTTTTTGTGAGATATCAAATAAATGATGTTCAAAATTTAATCAAGGACTTCCATTGGTCTAATGGAAAAGGTAAGAATAAAAATCATGTTTTAAAATGAGATTGATGTTATTTAGATAAATGTATAGGTGAAATTGGGCTTAAAGATTTGAAGTTGTATGGTATAGCCTTTGCTACCAAAAAAATATTAAAAGCCTTGAGGGGTAATGAACCATAAAAAGTGTCAATCAAAAGAAAAATTCAGGGGTTGTTCTAGAGAAAGATAGTGGAAAAATATCCATCCCCATGATATTATTTTTAGAAAGTTTAATGTTAAGCCTTTAGGATTTGTGGATTTTAATAATATTTAGAAAGCTTGGGAGTCTATTAGGGTTCACATTTTAAAAAGTGATGTATTCAATAAGAGTAATAATGAGATATGTAGGTTCAAATCAATTTGGTGGAATTTATCACAAATAGTGAACCTCTAGCATTGCTTCAAGGTTGCTCTACTAAAAAATGGGATAGTAGTTGTTTCTAATATTCAAGATATACTCATGAATAAATACTTAAATTATTGGGTTGTAATTTAGTTTAGAATATAATATCTCAAAGACTAACAAGAGATCATAATCCATGCTTAAAAATTCCTTGAAAATGGTTTGATTTATTGTTAACATGAAAGTAAAAAATGAATGTCTTGACAATCTTAAGTTGAAAGATGGTAACCCCATTCTTAATATTATCTCACTTAGCCTTTATAATCTATTGATTGATTCTCAAGAGGTGCCAATTCATGTCAATCAAGCCTATAAATTGTATTTTAATAAAATTTGTGATGTAGGAAAAAAGGGATCTAGGATCTAAATCACACTCTCTCATATATCAAAAGGGGAAGGAACCAAAAAAATTTCAAACACCCACTTAGCTACTAACATCAATGGAATAGCTAGAATGGTGGATCGAGGTTTTAGTTCTTTGTGTGGGGGTTGATTTGATATTGATTAATTTATTTAATTTGATAATGTAAATATGCAACTAGGTTAACTATGAAAATGCAATAAACTGTTATGATTTAAGAAAAATACTAAACTGAAAGATAAAAACAAAGCTCAAAATAGAAGAAGGAAGACACAAAGGAACCTAGAATATAAATTTGAGCTTAAAATGGCTAGATAGAGGCACTGGTGCCCTAGACATAGATATGCAGATGGTTAGAATTAGGATTCATCTCGGTTGGTCCTTGCTTGAAGGTTCTTCTCCTTTGGACTCAGTGTCAGAATTTGTCTATCACTAATAAAATCCACTTTCCCTAATTTATTGACTTGTAGGGCTTGAATAATTGAATGAGAAATTAGGTCTTAAATCCTCTCCCAAATTTTCTTCTGATCTATAACATGCACACAAGAAAGAGGGGAAAGGTTGTGTCATATAAGGGCTTGCCTAATTCAAACCTCATTTTGGTATTTCTACCTCCACAACAACTATGATGAGGTAAACAAGAGCATTCCCTTAGTTGGGTAGAGGCTAATGGATAAACAAGCGATAAATTGATAATTGTTGCAACTCACCACTCAAATATGCATTCCTTGATAGATTTAAGTCATTGTACTTATCACCTTCAAGCATAATTACATACTTGATTTGAAGTCCTGCAAGTGTTAGTACTCACAAAACAAATTAACATAAACATAAACAAACTCACATGAAAACTTGATATGATGCTAACATGATGCTTGATTGAAATAATGCTACAACAATTGTGCTCTTGAATACTTTTTAGGATGCTCAATTGTTCATTTAAATTTAGTAGGTGTCTTCTTGAAATATCTAGGTTTTCAAATGATGAAAAATACTTATATTTATATGTAATTATTTATTTTTTCGCAAGTTTAGTATTGACAATTGATAAATAATTTTAAATTTCTAAATGTTAAAATGACAATAGTGACATTTATGAATTGGGGAAATAATAGGATGGTCAAGGGTGCTAGCGCCTTAGACCAAACATATTTTGGGGTCGTAAGTATCAATAAATAAACATTAAATCATTATTCCCAAATCAACTCTGGTTTCCTAAAATATTATCATAAAATGGGAAAATTAAATACACAATTGGATCCAAGCACCTAGGAGGGAGCTAAACCTAGTGTGAAATTGTCAAGGGTGACAATTTACAATTTGCTACATTTGGTCACCACTTTACTGAGTATGTACTTATGCTCAAACTTGTACCAAATTAAGGATAAGCCAAGAAGGGTTTATTTATCCAAACATTGAAGATATAGGATGGCATTGAATATAGAGGATGTGTTAGCCCCCATGCTCAAGATCCTATGGAAAAAAAAAAAGGACAAAGGGGCACACACATGAGGTGCAATGCAACATGACAAACACAAAGCATATACAATAAAGACATAAAACTAACATAATGCAAAAAAACACATAATGTAAACACGATGTAAGCATGCAAAGGGGGTATGAGAATCATGGACTAGCAAGCTCACAAAATTCTTATTAGGATTCATACCCAAGATGTCCATGAATCATATGATAACAAAGTCTGATATTTGGTAGGTGACCCATGAGCTAAAGCATCATAGGCTAGTGAAGTTTGATATTCACTAGGTGATCCTTGACAAGAAACAACATAGGCTAGTAAATTTCAATATTCACTAGGTGAGTTTCTGCAATAGTAGCAAAAGAAAACAACAAGGACTAGTGAAGTCCAATATTCACTAGGTGAGTTCTCATGTCAACCATACCAAGAATTATAGTCCCAATAATTCCGATAAGACACTACAAAATAATCAATATATAAAAATGCATCACAAATTCCAACACATGTGAACTAAGTGAAGAACATAATGGAATGTATTCCCCCACATTAAAGTAATTGCTAATTCCAATTGAGAACAATTTCCTTTAAGGTAGAATAAAATAATATCTGCAACATGATAGGACATGATATCCTATTGTAAAACCCTATTCTAATAATACATGTTCCCAACAAAGCTAACTCATGACAACGGGTTACCCCCAAGAAAAGAGGCATAATTAAAAAGACAAAGATAAAACACATAAGGGATCCATGGATTTGGGGTCAATATAGACCAAAGATAATATATAATATGGTCATGATCAAAATTGAAATCGAATTCCCCAAATACTTGTGGAACTATGAACACAATATAGAAATGACACATTAAGATAATAAAATAGGATTTTGGGTCAACATGGAAGAGACCTAAATGTCACAACACATTGCATCATACCCAAAAGGAAACATAAGAAAATAATGTTCAAAACATAAATACAAATGGAGATACAAATAGATGAATATCAAAATAGTTTTGTTTTCTTTGTATCCTTGTTTCAACAAGAACAACAAGGGTCATCCAAAGAAATCTAGAAAACATTAATACACTCCAAGCAACACATCACTAGAGATCATATTACGTGCAAGAAAACATGCAAAGATAAAAAAGGGTATTACACATGTGAGTCGATCTAAAGTAAATCATCTACGTCCCAATCTTGCTCATCATAAATGGAAGGAAAATAAGCTAAAGTAACTACAACAAGTGTGGTACAAGTAAAAACATCGGGTTCAACACATGGTGAGTCACTCTCATTAGGAGGATCATCATGGCTGCCCCCATATAAATTCATTGATTTGGAAAATATGAGAGTAACTCATTAAGATCTTTATTTTGTTCTTCCATTTTCTCCTTTTCTTCACTATCCAAATGATCCATAATAGGCTAAATATTAGGGCTCTCTGTATGATTATGACCACTATCATTTGTATGGGCTTCTTTCATTCTTTTATTTTTCTAAGATAGGTAAGGTTCAAATTCATGGTTCTATGATGGTGGTGGGGTGGATTCAGGTGATGACGAGGATGGATGGGTGGGGGTATTCATCGAAAGTGGGTTGGATGGATGGATGGTCATTAGGTAAGGTTTTACACTCCTTAACAAGTTTACAAGCCATAGCATGACATCTTCATTTATGATTTTATCACTTCTATTTCTTCTTACAAAAGTTTTTGTTGAGAAGTTGTTGATGTGGTATTGTTTTCATTCATGTCAAAACCTGGGATCTAGAAGATTGTGCTTCAGATGTATACAAAAATGATATATCTATTGTATGTTATAATGTTGCATAGTGTGGATGTTATCCTTGTTTCAGATATGGAAGTACTTATTTTTAGAACATCTATGGAAGACAATTAATACAAAACAATGAAGACAAATATTTTTGTTTCCGATTGATGTTCCTAAAGTTTATTTTGGGTGGGTATGTGCAGGATCATGATGGGCCAAAAAGTGGAAATATGTAAAAGATATGATGGCCCATGTGGCTGATGACTTTTTTTTACCCAAACTTGATGAAACGAAAAAGGGTTTTTAAAGGAGATTCTCAGCTTTCCACCAATATAAATTATGATTTAATTTAAATTTAATAAATAATTATTATTCATTTTCTATTTGAATTACGACTAAATTCTTGATTTATAGGCTGATTGAAAAAACATTTATAGCTTTCAAAAAATATCACATTTTTTGAATCTAAAACATGTGTCACATTCTATGCTTTGCATACTATAGGATTAAAAAAATAATTGAATTTTATAAATTTTTGACCAAGTTAAAGTGGTCAGACATATGAGTTTTTATATTTTTAAAAAATTGTAATAAAAAAAATCATAATTAATTATTTACTTGGAAACAAATTACAAAAAAATATGCATCACATCGGGACATGAGTCCTCTACTTATATCTAAAATCTTATAAAAAAATATTATGATTTTATTGTGGTTAGGGTGGTTAGACAAACACCTACTACTTATTTTTTCCCTGAAATTTAATTACTACTCCACTGAAATTTCAAATTTTCACCAAACAGATTTTTTTGTTTTTTAAATAAACCTAGTAGTTTAGAAACTATATTCAATTTTCTACAGATTCTATTCTTACATACTTTTGAAATAATATAGATAACTTATTCAAATTTTTATGTTAAGTTTCCTAACTTTGATTTTCTGAATTTTCATCGCCACTTAAGGAACTGTTTTTTCCATGATGATCCTACACATACCTGGGTATCCTTGCTATCTAGACATTCATGTAGAATGTTACAAGTTTTGGTATGTCTAATTGCATTCTTTCGATTGATACTGAAATTGATGTTGATCAATATTTGGTCTTGGTTGTGATGTTCCTATAAATTGATGATGATCAAGATTTGGTCTTGGTTGTGGCATTTTCATTGGCTCCAGAATATATCTCATGTAATTCAAAGCTAGCTATCTTTAGGTAATAATGTTATATCTTATGTATGACCTATTCATGGGTCTCAGTGTAACGTGGTAAGAAGATCTTTATGTGCGACCTGTCTTTTGGGTCTAGTTGTAGTGTGCCAAGTGTTATTGAATATTTCAAGGTTGTTCTTCAAGTTGACATGTTTTGCTAGGTCGACTCATTTTTTTCTCCAAGTATATATATATATATATATATATGTAGAACATCTTAGTGAGTATTCAAATAAGAAGTGTGGTATGTATGAACAATGATAAGGGTGTGAAATATTGTGTGGCAAGAAACAAATAAGGAAGTGAAGGCAAGTGTCAGGAAGAAGAAATCTATATTGTAGAGTTTGTGCAAGGAAGGTGTGCAGAAGATTCTTCACCAAATTTGTTGCAGTCAGATATTGTGCTCCTAACCAGAACTGAATTCATGCATATGTAGATACAACTTCATCAATTCATGTTTTTTCCATTTTTGTAATCAATAATATTTGTATTAATTAGGTAGTGAGCCTTTCTCTTTTGGCAATGAGACTTTTTTTATCTTTGGCTGTAATAGTCGAGCAGTGAGCCCACTAACAATGAGACTTACCTGCAGTGAACAATTTGGCAATGAGCCTTTGTAAAAATCACCTTAACCGGTGTTTTATAATTGAGAATTAGCATTCTTCGTGGTTTTCCCATCTTGGGTTTCCATGTAAATTATATAGTGTTCATTGTGCATGGTGTTGTTAAGTACTTGCATGTTCATATCTATTTCAATTAATATATGATTGGTTTAAGATTGCTTTGGATTAATTAAAGTAAAGAAAAGTTTTTCATGATAACTGATTCACCTCCCCTCTCAATTATCCAGACTATTCAAAAGTTTTAGCTTGGAAAACCCAAGGATTGAGGTGTTTCTCAATATTCGTCTATTTTCTTTAGAAGGGATTATTAATAGTTGGGAGATCGTTGGATTCTTAGTTTTGAGTCTAGATACTTGTTTTTCTTTTGAAGGTGCAAATTTAATTACATAGTTATCTCTTGGTTTTTATAGGATGGTGGAGGAGGAGCCACAACATACTTGTACCAGGTGGTCAAGGGAGGATACTTGGTTTAGACTATGGTTGCATTCACTACTTGTGGGCTAGGAGGAACACCTTCGAAGTCATTTGATACTGAGGAGCCTCAGGCGGGATATTACCGAGGGATAATTTGGCTATACACAACTTTAGAATCTTGATATGACATAAATAATAACACATCACTAGGTTTAACAGGTTGGTTGGTTGAGGCCAAAAATAATCTAGCAAAAAATTTCCATGAGAGGCCAAAGACTTAAATCTACTATGCTATATGGAATGTATGCTTTCTTTAAATAGAAATTTAAGAAATTTGTGAACAACCAATGGGAAGACTTCCTTCATGGAAATTAGCCATGGATATCATAACTTCACACAAAACTGGTTTGATGTTGAGATTATTGTAAATGGAACACCCAACTATTTAGGTCCATATTTTATGGAAAGAGTTATAAAACCAGCCATAGATTGAATAAAACCATCATGAGCTTTTAAGAATTATTTTGATTGTTCATAATTGTCTTTATATCTAGTTCATCCACATATAAGAATTATTTAGTGATCAAGTGCTTACTTAACACATGAGATCAATGAGCATTCCCCTTGTGGGTTTATCAATGATAATACCAGTGATATAAAGAGGACTATTAGGTGCAATTATGGAAGTATCAATATGTGGGAAAGAAATATCATGAAAATATTTGTGTGAACCTTATAAGGTTGATCAATCAGTTTTAAAAAGTTGGATAAATTATTATCATCTTCTTCATTATCGTGCTATATTGGACAAAGTTTGTTGAATGACTTGGCAATGGGTTTGTAAATATTCAAAAAAAATCATTAGGTGGTGAAATTAATTTATTTTATTTACCATTAACACTATCCAACTAAATATGATTAGAATAAATGAGGTCTTTCACTTAGTTCTTAAGATGCATACATCCTTTTGTATCATGTCTAGGTGTACTGATATTGAAAAAATGCTTTTGCATTAAAGTTTGATGGTAAAGGTTTAGTTATGTCAATAGGCATAATTGGAAGAAGTTGAATCCTATTTTTATTTAACAACTACAACATGATCTCATGGAGAAAATCAAGAAATTATGAAAATTTCCTCTCTTAGCCTAAATTGATATTGTGTTGTGTTTGTTGCAGTGACTTGTGTTTCAATGTTATTAACAATTTGACGACTATTTATCTTAATGATTTTATTTTTTTTCTTTCTAAATGATTGATAGTTGTTTTGAGGCATGTATTCAAATTGACTAGTAGGATTTGATGAAGGTGTACCTATTTGACAATTCAAAGATCAAGAGCATGAAACAAATTTCACAAAAAAATAAAATATTCACAATAGTATGTCTATCAAATATGAAATGAAGAGTATAATAAAATTATCAATCCTTCCATCTATAGGAAAGGATGAGAAGGTAGGAAGGTAGGAATAAACTATTGACTTCCCCTCTATATGTGGGACACTTTTGAGATCACTTGGCAAGTGTGTTCAAACTATTTTTAATAGGTTTCTCAAGTCATGACGATGAGGATACATGTCTCAACCATATGAAGTGAGATAAAATAAAAATAAACCTAAGTAAACTTAAGCTAGGTGTGAATAGGTGAATCCTAGAAAGGCGATTAGCTAAATAGTCATGATAATCACTCTATTTACACCAACACACCCCTTAAGTGAAACTTAGGGAGTGATGTATGCACTATTAATGATTCTTGGCTATGAAGCCATGCTAGGTACTCATGTATAAATATCTCATAAAGTGGAGTAAAGGAGAAAATCCTAGTGGGAAATTAAAACCTCTCTCCAAAAGAGAATGATGTGAATTTAATGAAATGTACAAGTGAAAAAATAAGTGATAGATGGAGGACTCATAATGACCCTCAAAGGAATACTTCTAGCACAAAGTATAATGAATGGTATCCCGATAGGAGAGGAAATAGATAAGGTCATGTGAGCCTCCCAAAAATGTGAAGTGATGATCTCCATGTGAGGAAATGTTTCCTCCCAAAACTGATAGTAGAAGAGAAACCATGCATCCTCCCCTCCAAATTATATTTGTATAGTGTTGGTGGATGCTCAACACTAGATTCTAAAGATGATCCATGAACGTTGAAGAACATTTCTTGAGAAGAGACAACACTACAAATATATGCAATATGACTTCCCAATCCAAATAGGTTCATATGTAGAAATTAAGGTGAATGTCTTTAAATGATGCACATAATCCAAATTCTGAAATGATGCCAATGATATCTTTGAATGATGCTCAAATATATCCAAGACAATTTTGATGTGTGATTGATGTTGATAAGATGTATCAGGTACCATAGAAGATTCTAGAACAAGGACCATAGATGTATGGTTATGTCTAGATCAATGTGAATCTAATACAATTATAGATGATGATAACTCATTAATGTCTAAACAATCTATCATGATAGAAGCCAATGTAGAAGAGGAAATATATATATCTAAAGATGGAAATGGTGATGCATTTCCATCAAAGGTGCCATCAAATAGGAGATGAATGTCCTCAGCAGTGTCATCCAATTTAGCAAGGTACAATTTTACAAACAAAGATGTGATGTCTAGTAGATATGCATCCTAATATGGTGGATCAAGAATGAAGGTAGCAATAACCTAATGTAAATAATAATTGAAACTCATGAATGAATCAACAATATAATCAGATTTGGCAACAAGTGATGTGGGTGATGAGATATCAATGCAAGTCACTAGATTACATTATTCATCCCCAAATGATGATGCCAACATTAGATTAAGATTTAGCAATAAGTGATGTGGGTGATGAGATATAATTGCAAGTTACTAGACTAAATTATTCATCCCAAAATGATGATGTCTCACAAGATTTTTGAGTGAGACTGGATCATGATTCTACATGTGTTGGAATTATAGGATCAGATAAGTTAATACTTTGACTAAGAATATTTTTCTTTAGTTCTTCATCTCGATGAAACTAATATTATTCTATTGTATTTATTTTCTTTCCACAATATCCACATTTAATTTTCTATTTATTAAGAGGATTATGAAGAATACTCAAATGGAAGGGATTTAGTTTGAGAGACATGATCACATGAAGCAACAAACTGAAAATTAGAGACACCAAGATTGCCCCCCTTGATTTAGAGATCCCCCCAAAATGATTAGTGATGATTGTATCCTCCCACAAACCCCACCAAACCCCCCAAAAAAAAGGTGCAAGAAATTTTCATGTTTTAAAGACCAGATGCCAATATATTCCCTTTATAAATCATGGATATTTTTACAATTTTGTGAAAAAATGGTAACCCAAATCTTATTTTTACATGAAAAATCAGATTCTTTGTGAAATTTTGATCTAGAAATAAAAAAAATTGTAAAATTTTGATAATCAAGGTGAAAATTATGCCTCATTGAGATTTTTTTACAATGTTGACTTTAGAGATTAAAATATGATATTGAACAACAACAAATCAAAACATCTTGACAATAAAACTTCGACACCAAAATCATCTTTCCAATGATTATTCATACTTGAAATTTTGATCTCCTGTTTGCAAATTATTAAAACAAATCCCCATTTTACAAGCTACGGTAAAAAGATGTCTCTATTGTACTTTACAAATGTTGATATTTTTCACAAAACTACTAACACAAAGTAGACTATTTAGCAATGAATGTGACTATTAAAAAATGAATATGCGATCGATAAGGCCATTAGGGAAGAAGAATGAGTCAAAATATTGTTGGAGTTGAGACTTTACATGCAACACCAAAAAAAATGGATACTTCAATCATATCCACCTCTTACTACCTTCGCTTAAACAAGTTGGAAGCACTATTTTTTCTAAAATTGTCATCTCCCTTAATTCAGGGAACTGCCAACCATGGGTGTATTAGTAGTAATTGATCCTAAAAGTCTCCATATACATGAAATGGAGCAGAGATGTCAATGGTCTATGCATGAAAATGTTTCCTCAAATAATTTTTTAGGAATAGGAACAATGATGGGCATCTTTTGTGGAGAATTGTGGCTGAAAAGGTTGTAGGTAGCACAAGTAAATAAATAAATAGGTATCAATGACTCAATATCCTCACATAGCTTGTTGATTGAAAGACCAAATCTTATTGTCAAAGATGTGATGTGAGGCACTAAAATATATCCTCTTTGGGTGACTAGTTTGACTTGGTCTTGTGCCAGAGAGGCCATGTTGGAGGTGAGAATGGTGATTGGGTCAAAATATATCTGGCCGGCTTTTCCATAGTCAAAATTAATTTGCCTGCAATCAAATATGCATGGATATTTCTATGCGCTCTTACATGCCACACTAGCAATAAAATTAATGGAGTTATTTATCAATAGAGAATTATATAGTATTTGTCATTCTCTATCCATAGGAAGGTTGCAAACAAGATTTACCAACTTTTAACGATCCTTCCATTTTGATTTGACTCTTTCTGTACTAATTATCTTTATATTTTAGCTGAAATATCTTATAGTATGTTCGATTCAATAGAGCCTCAAAAAAAATGTAGTGACAGTATATGTGACTACATGAGGCCTATGGAGCTACCTTGTTAATGAAGTGGCACAATGGATTGTAATGATGGAAATAGGGTGCCCCACCTTTTAGGAGATGGAGCACAAGGGTAGGGTTCCTAGAGATTTGGTAAAGGGTATCCTAGATTATGATTAATGACTAAAGAAGGGTTCACCACCAAGCTAGGGCTTGGAAAGCCAATTAACATGCAAGACCTAATTATGAAGCTTAATGATATGCAAGACTACTAAATGATCTAGAAATAAATCTATAATAGAATAGAAAGCTGAGAGATCATAAATGTGCATCTAGAAACCTATAGAAACTTGAATGAGGACCTAGAATGTTGGAAATTTTTAATTTAATGCACTTTGGGAATCATACGCTAGACTAGGAGATTTAGTCCTAGATTAGGGCTTTTGGGTAGGAAAAAAACTATGGAAAAGACAAGTCTATAACACCTAAAAACTAGAAACTCCATTGTACTAGGACTCATACACTAGGAATGGTGTATCAATCCTTCTTGGAATTTTTGGAGGGTCAGGATCTAAATCTACATTTCAAACTCTACTCTATCTTCTCAACCTAATTTCCAAATTCGAATTTTTGAATTCCGCTCTGTAGTTGTCTTTTAATGATATCCTAAACAAGGTGGCAACTTGGACAACTTTGCAACTTTGACAACCTCCTTCCAATCTTGCTCTTCAATATATGTCTTCAACCTAGATTTATAAATCACACACTAAAGAGAGGGAAAAATGTTGTTTTGTTAGTGGATAGGGGTTTTCCTTTGGTCAAACCCTGTTTTGGTAATCAAACCTTGAAATGAAATGAAATGGATAGGAGGAATGATGAATGAACAAAATATAATGTTGCAACTCACCAAACCATAGAATAAAATGCTACAAACATGTATGAAATGGCTCTAATGGATGTAGATCTCGTCTCTTGATTAAATGTAATAGATCTTGAATTGAATGCTTGTTTGAATCATAAAACCCTACATCACAAATGTTATCTCAAAAACAAACATGATACATGATGTCTTTGACATGATGCTTGATACTTGAATAATGCTCCAAAACACTTGATAATCAACTCTTGAAGATTCATGAATTCTCTTGTAAACACTCTAATGCTCTTATAAACTTAAATTTACGATAATGCATGAATACTCAAGTTTCTAGGTGAAAAATGAGTGAAATAACCTTGTATTTATACTTGTTTATGCCAAATTTGCTGAAATTACAACACTACAAGATGAAATCAGATCTAGGAGAATAAGATTCCACCAAGAATTTGAATTTAATTTTTTGGGCCACATGGGACTCATATGAAAAAGGTGGTGTATGAGTCCCATAAGGCTAGGCTATGGGACACATATTTCAAGAAAATATTAGATTCATGTGAAATCTAGATCGAGGCCCCAAAACTTAGGTGGGACCCTTATGCCCAAGGTGGCGTATGAGTCCCAAATCACTAAATTTGAGCCATACAATCCAAAAACACTTGAATTATGATTGGATGTTGGTTCATGTTAGGATTATCCTTAGAAAGATGCATTAATTAATTCTTGTGGATGCAAAATAAGGCCAATTAAGGCATAAAGAAGCCCCATTAACTAATAAAACCCTGGATTAGTGTGAAAGGGTAATACCACACTTTGCAACACCCTAAATAAGGCACAATTAAGTCCACTTAGTTCACAAGGGCCCAAGACCTAATGTGAATGTGTTAAATACATTACAACACTAAATCAAGGCAACATTAAGCTCAATTTGATAAGGAGGGCCCAAAAAAATGTGAAAATGTAGCTCGGGATACATTTTTTGTCATTACATCTAGCCCCCACTTTAGTGAGAGGAGGAAATTGATTCAAACTCACACTAAAGTAGATAAACTTGCATCAAGAGGGGTCTGACTGCACCAATGCTAGCTAGACAGAAAGACAATGATCAAAAGGGATGATCATGCCCCTAGGATTAAGATCCTATATTAAACCAACATAGGTCAAAAAGAATACACATGAAAATAACATAAGGAGCAACAAAAAGGAACAAGCATACACTGCCAAAGATAAAGAGAAAAAAGGGGATGGATCAAGCTTCGACCGTTTGTCCAACGCAATGTGAATCAGATCTAAGTTTTTTGTTCGAAAAATGCATGCTCACTTTGAGGAAATGAATCTTTAGGTTGTTCATTGGGTGAGTATCCAAATAGCTGAGACACATATGCACACAGTCGGTACGTGCTCACACACACAAGCAAGTGGCTATTAGAAAGTCATGCCTAAGTTTGGCTTCTCGTTCAACTAGACCAAAGCTATACCTCCTGATAGATTTGATAAGGAGGCACACAAAAATGAACTTCAAGATTCATGAGACAAGTAAAGCTTCATATGCTTGAAAATCATGAACAAATAAGATGACTCCACAAGCATGCAAATTGTATTATGCAAGGTGTCCATATAACCAAAATTTGCAACATAGTGTAAGGAACGTTCAAAGGATTTTTGCTTAGTTCATGTAAGGTCTTAACTTGGGGAACATCATGCCTAATGTCTCCAAGAGTGGACCAATCAAATAATAGAAGATTTACAACTTAGGGGATGTAGTTTGTCGCATCAAGCCACTAAGAGGAATATAATATCCCAAGAGAGATCACACTTTTGAAGGACATCACACCCAATTTCATCCACAATGAGAAAGATGCATCACATGAAGTAAGAAGAATACACAATGAAACATGAAATGAAAAAGAATAATTTCAATACATGCCCCCACTTTAAAGAAGTTGCTAAACAACATGCTGTGAGTAATTACTTTAAAGTAGCAAATGATAGATGCTAACAATAAAGAAGACATGAGAGATAACTTGGAAAGCCCTATGTCGAGTCATATATTTCCAAATGAAGCTACATCATGAAAAAGGAAAGAGGGGTTGCCCCCAAAATAAAATTCCAAACACATGAGGGATCCATGGATTTGGGGTCAGTATTTTCTTGCTACAATGTTTTTAAGAGAGCTCATAACTATTATCATTCCCCAAATACTCATAGAATTGGAATAATGACACAAAGAGGGTGAAAACAAAGATAAATCCTTTAGGCCAACATGGAAGAGACATGAATGTTTCAACACCTTGCATCATCCCCAAAATAAAAACACAAGACAAAGAAAAGATAAAGGAAAAGATTTTGGGTCAACATGGAAGAGACATGAATGTCTCGACACTTTGCATCATCTCCAAAATGAAAACACAAGACAAATAAAACATATAGGAGAATGTAGATATAAATAGAGGAATGTCACAAAGAGTGGAGACATCAAACAAAACAACAAGGGGGATCACATTACACACATGCAATCACACACAAAACATGAAAAAGAAAATAGTGCAAGAGACTAGTAAGGCACATGTGTGTCAACCTATGAGTAGGTCATCTACGTCCCAATCATGTTTCATCATATATAGAAGGTGGGAAACTAGACAAAGGGACAATAGCAAGTGCCGAGCTAGGGGTGTCACCAAGTTCAACACTCAACTTAGGAGAATTGTCATTTAAGCTCATAAAAGAGGAAAGAAATGTATTCAATTCATTATGGACCTCCTCATTAATTTTTCAATATCATCATCATAATCTAAGTTAATCACAATAGGAGGTCTAATGATAATTTCCAAAAAAGGGTTTGGCTCCTGTTGCGGTTGCTGTATAAGATCTTTTTTTTGCAGTGAGGGAGACTAGTCATGCATTGCTTTAGTCAAGTTTGGATATTGATTTTCTTTGTTTATTTCTTTGTTAACCTTTCGAGTAAGAGAACAATGCCTATGCCTATGCTCTCGAGCATGTCTATTTCTTTTAGTATGATTGTCAAGTTGCATTTGTGTAGGAGCAGATTTATCAACCATAGGTTTCTTTTCTTCCGTAAGGGGAGGAACAAAAAGAACCATGGAAGGTTTTTCAACCACTTTCTCTTTAGCTTTATAAAAAAAAATTATGTTAGGATGCATGAAAATATTTATTTCGTTGTCTCTTGGTATTTTATAGGAGATAAGAAAAGGATCTATGTCAGGTTGGTCGTGGTTGTTTGGAATGTATTTAGGTTCAATCATGGTTTTGTTAAGGATTGTAGGCTCGGTCATGGGTTGAGCCCTATTTGCAAGGGATATTTTTTCTATACATTTCACCTTGAAATTTTGATAGGATTTAAAAAAAAAATCCTCACAAGGTTTAATAAGTTCCATAGGTTCAGGCCAAAATAAATCTAATGAAAATTTTCTATGGGAAGACAAAGGATTAAAGCCACTATAGTGCACAATGAAAATTTCATTATCAAAGGTAAACTTTAAGAATTTATGCATGATCGATAGGATGGCTTCCATGGAGCGTAGCTAGGGGTAACCAGTATTCACATAGAATTGGTCTGACATCGAGATGATGGAGAATGAGACATCTAATTTTCTCGGTACTATTTATAAGGGAGGGTGATCAATCCCATCGTAGGGCAAGGGAAACCATTATGTTTTTTTATCCATGCTTCCGGTTTATCATATGTTTCTTGATAGAGTTCATTCACAATTAAGAATTCCTCAGTGATCACATTCTCTCCACAGATGGGATCAATTAATATCCCATGAGTGGGCTTGTCATTGATTCGGCCGGCTATGTAAAGAGGACCATCAGGTGCATTTCTAATAATGAATTTTTAGTTCATCCCTTATGAGGTTTAGTTTCGATCAATGCAATCAAAAAAATTTCAATATTATCCATAGGACCTTGTTGAATAGTATCCTTAGGATTTTTTTGAATTGTATATATGTTCTCATCATCCGTGTCAACATTCACCACATCATTCTTTGGAGTTTCACTAGCTTTAACAAATGAAATATCATGTTTTGGGAAAGGGCTAGTAAATATTTTCAAGTTTTAGTTGGGAGGGGAAATAGACTTATTTCCTTGATCATTAACACCAAAAATTGAAAGAAAACCAGAATAAATGAGGTCTTGCATAAGACGTTTAAGACACTTGCAATGTTTTGTGTCGTGTCAATTTTTTCAGTGATAATGGCAATAAGAATTGGATCTGAATTTTAGAGGTAAAGGTTTATTAGGATCAAGATTTTTAATGAGAGGTAAGGTGACCATATGTTGTTCTAAAAGTTATGACATTGTGTTATGGAGGGTATCAAGTAAGGAAGTTAATTGACTAGCCATATCCCCAAATGCGAAAGGAGTTTCCTTCCTTATAGAAGCCACTTGGTTATTGACATGTTGAGTTGTTTGTTGAGGGGGATTTAGTTCAAGAAAGCCTTTATTATATTTTCTAAAAGGTTGGTAATTATTTTGGTTTGTGGATTCAAACTTCTCAAGTCGGCTAGAGGTGGGTTATGTATCATGAATACTAACCAAATTTTGATAATCATGAAGGGCAATACACAAATGCACGAAAGAAGGGAATTTCATCATGGTAAGCTTATCTTGTATCTTAGTTTGCAATTTATCAATGAACATACTTTGAAGGTGAGGGCCGGGAATATTTACATCGATTTGGGAATAAAGTGTTTGGTAGCGTGAAATAAAGTTTGTAATCTTTTCATCATCTTTTTTCTTACATCTCATCAAATCAGCTAGGGTCATCTTAAGGGTCATGTGCACTTGGAAATGGTTTATAAATGCCTCAAATAATTCATTAAATGAATGAATTGAGTTATTTAGTAATGAGGAAAACCATTCTAAGGCGGTATCCTTCAGGGATCTAGGGAAAAGCTTAGCCAAGAGCTTATCCTCAAGAATAAAATTGCTACATAGGGTGGTCTAAGCGGAAAAATGGCTAGAAGGATCTACTTTACCCCCATATTTCTTGAATATAGGAACCTCTATACCTTATGGCATCGGTGTATCCAATATCTCCAAGGATAAGGGATTTTTCTAAAAATAATACGTAGGTTGGCCATTTTGATTTTGGTTTATGGTGGAAACTTTCTTTTGAAGGGATGAAATGGTTTGAACAAGTTGATTTATGAGGGTTTCATTGTTTGTATTGTGATCTATGGAGGTGAATAAGGTGGAGGTGTGTATGTGTTTCAGGGACAAGTAAATGGAATGTTTATAGGAGGTAAAGTAGTAGGAGATATAACCTATGATTCCACCAAGGTACTAGGGATGCTAGCAGAAATACCTGAGGAAGGAATCATATTACTAGTAGGTTGCATTGCCATTATAACTTGAGGGTTGGTATAGGTAGGAATAGAGGTAATTATTGTGAGAGGAGGAATTTGAATTCCTCCTTGGTTTAGTAAATCATTTGAAGTTAAAGACAAACTAGTGGTTGAGATAAGATGTTTTCCAAAAATCTGAATTATGTTACGTACAAGGTCAACTCCTTCTTCACTTTCAACCATGTGATGTATGTTATCTATGGTAGGGATAGAAATGGTTGAAATATTCTCAGTACTTATTTGATTTTGTAGGTTTATTAAAAGTCTTAATGGATTTGTATTATGTTTTCTTGTGGAATACTAGCAACCATTGTCTCAACATTTTTCACACTACATGAAAGCAAAGAGTTGGTAAGGGTATAGTCCATACCTAGTGAACTAGTGTCAAAAATAGTAGTGGAAGAGCTAGATAACCCAAAATCCATGACGATTGTGCTATTGTGGGATGACATGAGTCTCAAACTTCATCTCACTATAGTATTAGAAATATGACACCAAGTAGAAAAGATCATACAAGGGACAATCAAGGAAATACAAAATGCAATGAACACAAGATAAATGTTGTGAAATTAAGCTAGATGCAATGAAATGAAGAAAATAGAAAATATGCAAACTGAAATAGAAAACTAACAACAACTAACTGAAACACGAAAAAAAGAGTTTTTAATGCTAGAAAATGCAGTTTAAAATCTGTAATGAAACTAAATCACCCAGAGGGTCATATGATTCCCAATTAGGGTTTTTCAAAGGTTTGAATGTTGAATAATATACACCACATAATACCCAAAAATTAGGAAAAACCACCTGTACTAGGACTAAATCGCCCAAAAGGGTGTATGAGTCCCAGATTAGGGATTTTACACAAATTTTAGAAAATTCTAAGTGAAAGTTATGCTTTTTGGTTTGTATGATGTCTAGGCTAAGTGCAAATCCAGATTTAAAATGAAATTCGATGACACAACGTGCAAAAATTCAACCTATATGCACTTTCACTAATGTAAGATTTAGAAACCTTAGATGCAAAATCTAATGAAAAGTTAATGCAAGATAGATCGAGGATGATGATGCACTCCAAATGAGAATTAATATGTTCTAAATGTAGGTTCACCAAAATTTAATGATGGAAATAGGGTGCCCCACTTTTTATGAGATGGAGTACAAGGGTAGGGTTCCTATTTCACTATTATTACATTCAAGGAAACCCTAGAGATCTCAATCCAATGATAGTATGAGAGAGAGAGATCTTCTAAAGGGTGTCCTAGGGAATGATTAATGACTAAAGAAGGGTTAACTACCAAGCTAGGGCTTGTAAAGACAAATAACATGCACGACCTAATTATGAAACTTAATGATATGGAATACTAAAATAAATGACCTCGAAATGAATGGGAAATAGAATAGGAAGCTGCGAGATCATAAATGTCCACTTGGAAACCTATAGCAACTTGAATGAGGACCTGAAATGATAGAAATGCTAAATTTAATGCATACTAGAACTCATATGCCAGACTGGGTGATTTAGTCCCAAATCAGGGTTTTTGGGTAGGAACAAAAATCTGGGAAACACGTTTGGAACACCTTAAAACTGGATACTCCAGTGTATTGGGACTCATACACTAGAAGTAGTGTATCAGTCTTGCTTGGATTTTTCAGAGGATCAAGATTTGAATCTACTCTTCAACCTCTAGTCTGTCTTCTCGAGCTGATTTTTGTATCAGAATTGTTGAGTTATGCTCTATAGTTGTCTTTTAATGATCTCCTAAACAAGGTGGCAACTTGGACAACTTTGAAAACTTCCTTCCAATCTTGCTCTTCAATATTTCTTCACTCTCGATATGCAGATCACACACTAAAGAGAGGGGAAAATGGTGTTTTTTCATTGGATAGGGGTTTTCCTTGGTCAAAACCCATTTTGGTAATTAAACCTTGAAATGAAATGAAATGGATAGGAGGAATGATGAATGAACAAAATAAAATGTTGTAACTCACCAAACCCTAGAAATACAATGTTGCAAACATGTATGAAATGACTCCAATGGATGTAGATCTTTACTCTTACTTGAATGTAATAGATCTTGAATTGATGCTTGCTTGAATTATAAAACCCTATATCACAAATGTTAGCTAAAAAAAAACATGATGCATGATGACTTTGACATGATGCTTGATACTTGAATAATACTCCAAAATACTTCATAATCAGCTCTTGAAGACTCTTGAATTCTCTTGTAAAAACTTGAATTATCTTATAAACTTAAATTTTCTATAATGCATGAATACTCAAGTTGCTAGGTGAAAAATGAGTGAAATAATCTTGTATTTATACTTGTTTATGCCAAATTTCCCAAAATTACAACACTACAAGACGACATCAGATCTGGGAGAATAAGATCCCACCAAAAATTTGAATTTAATTTATGTTTGGGCCACATGGGACTCATATGCTAGAAGTGGTGTATGAGTCCTATTAGGCTAGGCTATGGGACACATTTTTCAAGAAAAGCTTAGATTCATGTGAAATCTAGATTGGGCCCCCAAAACTTAGGTGGGACCCATATGGCCAAGGTGGTGTATGAGTCCCACATCACTAAATCTGGGCCATACAATCTAAAAACACCTTAATTATGATTGAATATTGGTTCATGTGGGATTATCCTTGAAAATATGCATTAATTAAGGCTTGTGGATGCAAAATAAGGCCAATTAAGGCATAAAGAAGCCCCATTAACCAATGGAACCCTAGATTAGTGTGAAAGTTCAATACCACACTTTATAACACCCCAAATAAGGAAAAATTAAGTCCACTTAGCTCACAAGGGCCCAAGAACTAATGTGAATGTGTTAAACACATTAAAACACTAAATCAAGGCAACATTATGCTCAATTTGGCAAGGAGGGCCCAAAAAAATGTGAAAATGTAGAGGGATACATCTTTCGTCATTAAATGGATATGCACTTGAGTTGGGTAATTGCTAGTGTAAAATTAAATTTCAATGCATGGGAAATTCCAATGGTGATTTTGTCATAGATAACAATGGTCTCACCATTGAAATTTTTTACGAGGAAAACAAAAATATTTGCAAGTTGCGCTAGTCTAGTGCTACATGAAGAAAGGGTGAAGGAGGATATGGGTCCAGGGAAAACTTTAAGAAACCCCCCCCTCGATGTAGGTGTAAAATCCTGGCGAATCGTGTATACTTCTCGATGAAAAATATAAATTTTATTGGCGATTTTTTCATTTTATGGGATAAAAAATAATCCCAATTCGCGAATCTTTTATAATCCCTAGAAGTTCATGGAAAATCTTGGCGAATTGCAAATTTTTGTAATCGAATAAAATATTTTCATTGGTGATTAAAACCGTTTTTCAAACCAGAATTTTTTTTCCATTGGCGATTAAAACCTTTTTTCAAAACAAACAATATATTTTCATTGGAAAATTAAAAATAATCCCAAAATAATAAAAAAATCTAGTAGCGAAATAAACAAATATGCCAACAAAAAATCATAGGGTCCATTCGATGAATGTTTGATGGACGACTGCAGTTGCATTCTGGAAGTAAATCTCTAAAACACTAGACTTGCGATTTGAAACCTCTAGAATAACACTATAACCATTAGATGCGGACATGTGGCGAGATCAAGGCTCATCGCTCATCACTCATTCTGTCTTTTCAATGCCTTGAAATTGTACATTTCATTTAATTGAAATTCTCAATCTTTTTGAAGAAAGTGTGGTTGTCGTACTGCTAGTGCAGGCAGTGGTGACGATTAATGCCATATGTGATATGAACATCCGAAGCAATTTCTTGGACAACTCATAGCTTTAATGAAACAAGATTTGTAATGATTTCATATCATTTGAACTTTGAGTGATTTTGATAGCTTGTTAGCTTGAGGTATAGTTCAAGTTGGCATGTACCTAGATGTCAATCAAATTAAACATTTTAATTATACAAGCTGGTAGCGGCAATGGTGACCCATAAATAGGGATAGTGCCATAAGGGTTTTTATTTTCTAGGGTTAATAAGGATTCATGAAGAATATGATGCAGTATTGGGGATACTCTAAATTCCCCTACCTACAATTATGTAGTTACAGAGTAATCAGTAAAAGACGAATTTCCTTCAAGTTCAGAATGGGTGGAATTGGAAAGAAGTTGATTTGGTTAACCTGACTTCTTAGATGGGTTTTGAACCAGGATGAGGAGCTCTGATAGAGGTAAGTGCTATACCGGTGCATGGAAGGTGTGTGCAAAAGATGGGAGTAAATTTTCTTCTCCTCTTGTATTCTAACAACTCCCATTTCCCCAGCATGGCTCTAGTTCTCAAAGGGGATAAGTATATTTTGTATCTGCACGACTCCCATTTCCCCAAGACTAATTAGAACCCCCTTTCCCTAGCTTGGTTGGAAACACCACCAGTAGAAGCTTGGAATCCTGAATTTATTTTCAAAGCCACATTTGTATTACGTTGTCACCAGCGGAAGCTTGGAATCATGTATTTATTTTTAGAGTTACATTTGTAGTAAGTTTTTAGCAGCAGAAGCTTGGAAATTGGAATCAATTTGTAATCCATTATAATGAGCAACAACTTGGAATAAATTATTAAATTTTGTCTATGTAAAGTACTAAAGTGACACACTGACATATGTTATTTATACAAAACAGGAGCTACAGTGCTACTCGTCTGTAAAAAGATATGTAATAAAGTGACATTGAAATTCAGTTGCAATAAAATAAATGGTGGTGTTGTGTTATTCTTGATTCCTTGAATCTTCGTTATTCATTTACGATTAAGAGTAAAGAGTTGTTTTCTGAGTTCAGAACTTCAGTGTCTATTAATAATTTAATATATTCAAATTAGTTTTTTTCTTTTGAGAAATTAAGTAATATACTTTATGCGATATGCACTTGATAATTCATGGTTATATCGGGCCATCGGGGGAATGCAATCATTCGTTCCAGCGATGTTTATGTGTTACAACGATGTGCTTACTTTTGTTGACTCTATCGGTATATCAGGGAGCGCACCTTATGAGTTATGAGTCTTCTCCTTCGGGCCATCGACGGGGCTGTGATGGGGGTTCCACCAATAAAGCATTGTTAGGCCGATTCCTATGGTATTTACTATTGAATTTAAAACACATGTGTCATGTTTATTTTTTTAAGTTAATATCATAAATTATTGAAGTTTCAACCGTTGGATGAACATTTGATGTATGGTTGTAGTTACATTCTGTAATGAAATGAACAGAGCGATGGGCTTCCTAACTTAAACCTCTGGAATCACCCTATAACCGTTAGATTTAGAAAGATCAATGGTTAAGATTAAGAATTTGCAACTTGTAGACCTAAGACGTGTCATTCATTTTAATGTTCCAATTTTGAGAAACAAAGCATTTAAAGCACTTTGTACTGCTAAGTGTCAACTGTCAAGTGATTAATGTTTATTTTTAAACATTAAAGTTAATATCATAAATTACTCAAGTTTCAACCGTTGGATGAACATTTTATGTATGGTTGTAGTTGCATTTTGTAATGAAATGCATAGATCGATGGGCTTCCCAAGTTAAACCTCCAGAATCACCCTATAACCGTTAGATTTAGAAAGATCAACGGTTAAGATTAAGAATTTGCAACTTGTAGACTTAAGACGTGTCATTCACTTTAATTTTCCAATTTCGAGAAACAAAGCATTTAAAGCACTTTGTACTGCTAAGTGTCAACTGTCAAGTGATTAATGTTTATTTTTAAAATTTAAAGTTAATATCATAAATTACTCAAGTTTCAACCGTTGGATGAACATTTGATGTATGGTTGTAGTTGCATTCCGTAATGAAATGCATAGATCGATGGGCTTCCCAACTTAAACCTCCATAATCACCCTATAACCATTAGATTTAGAAAGATCAACGGTTAAGAATTTGCAACTTGTAGACCTAAGATGTGTCATTCACTTTAATTTTCCAATTTCGAGAAACAAAGCATTTAAAGCACTTTGTACTGCTAAGTGTCAACTGTCAAGTGATTAATGTTTATTTTTAAACTTTAAAGTTAATATCATAAATTACTCAAGTTTCAACTATTGGATGAACATTTGATGTATGGTTGTAGTTGCATTCCGTAATGAAATACACAGAGCGATGGGCTTTCCAAATTAAACCTCTGGAATCATCCTATAACTGTTAGATTTAGAAAGATCAACGGTTAAGAATTTTCAACTTGTAGTCTTGTACACCTAACTCCTAAGATGTGTCATTCACTTTAACATTCAAATTACGAGAAAAAAAGCATTTAAAACACTTTGCACTTTGAAATTGTACAATGATTTTTAAAGTCTTCACTCTTTAGATTGCTCATTGCAGTGCGCCACCCTGTTTTGGATTCCACAATTCTACTTCCAACAACGCCATTCCAGTTTTCAAGAGTCAGGACTCAAAATTTGGGTAAGTGAAAGAATTCTTGTGGCTACGTTTCATCATTTGACATTTCTTAAAATATTATTTTGTCAAAGTTTGAAGTTTGGGTTTAGAGACTCAAGAATTCATTAAAATTAAGGAGGACTAATAGGTATTACTTTTATGGAATTCAAATTTCACTTAACATTTGTATAAGCATGTCTACCACCAGTACCACTAGAGCAATGTCCGATAAAATAATACATTATGCAGAATTGCTTAAAACCCTAGGTTTCACCGATGGGTACCATGATATTTATGATCCTAGAATCTATGGTAGGCATACCTCTGAACTTAGATTTTCATCTCAGAATAAGGCTGCAAAGCAAATGCAAGTTGATAGTATCAGTGCACCGTGGGTAACTGGATTAGGGCGCATGATGTTACATGAAGTTTTCCCTTGCCCAGAATTTATCATGGTCTATGCCGAAAATTATGATGATAAGAAAAGAGCAATTGTTAATAAAGATAACCAAGAAGAATTTTTATCCATTAATGCAGAAGAACTTGGAAAAGTGTTGGGGTTTACAACCAAAGAATTTGGAAACAACCTCTTTGACCTAGAAAAGCTTGCTAGTGATTATGAAGCAGTGGAAGAAAGGCTGAAAAATGATTTCTTAAATAAAATAGTTAAGGATAGAAACAAATTGAAAGGTGATCATAAGCATCCTTATAATTTAGATATTTTTAAACCATGGGTTTAGGATACTATTTCCATGCTAGCATTTTGCCTCAGTTTGGATAGCAATTTGGAAGTGGGTGCAAGCCTCCTTGAAATGGTATATAAGGGTATGTTCAAGATCATCATGGAAAAAATAGGCCCTTAAGTGGCAATAAAATTCAGAAAAATCAGAGTTAGGCAACTTGACGTAAAAATTTGAAAAAGCTATCTATATTATTTCAAAAACATGTAAGAATAGAATTTGTAGAAAATTGAATGTAGTTTCTAGACTACTAGGTTTATTTAGAAAAAAAAATCTATTTGGTGAAAATTTAAAATTTCAATGCAGTAGTACTTAAATTTCAGGGAAAAAATTAGAAGTAGGTGTCTGTCTAACTACCCTAAGCACAATAAAATGATAATATTTTTTTATAATATTTTAGATATAAGTAAAGGACTCATTTCCCGATGTGATGCATATTTTTTTGTAATTTTTTTCCAAGTAAATAATTAATTATGATTTTTTTATTACAATTTTTTAAAAATATAAAAAATCTTACGTCCAACCACCTTAACTTGGTCAAAACTTCATGAAATTCATTTTTTTTTTAATAATCCTATAGTATGCGAAACATAGAATGTGACACATGTTTCAGATTCAAAAAATGTGATACTTTTTGAAAGCTATAGATTTTTTTCAATCAGCCTATCAATTAGGACTTTACTCGTAATTCAAATAGAAAATGAAAATTAATTATTTATTAAATTAAAAAAAAGGCATAATTTATATTGGTGGAAAGCTGAGAATCTCTTTTAAAAACCCTTTTTGTTTCATCAATTTTGGGTAAAAAAAAGTCATCAGCCACATGGGCCATCATATCACTTACATATCGCCACTTTTTGGCCCATCATGATCTTGCACATACCCATAATATCCATTATGCTGATGAACATGTCAAATATAATTATACTCAGCACATTGTAGAATCCATGCATAAACAATTTTTAATGATTAAAGCAGGTTCCATGAAGACATTTAGGTTCACAACCTACTTGTGCTATCTTTTTCTATTCAAATTTAGAGGAATGTTTCAGACCAACAAGCTTCAGATTCAGCCCTATAGTAATGCAGAGGAAAATAAAATGGCTCTAGTATATGAATGGACCACTGATATAAGGATGCATGATTCTTGAAGGAACTACAGTCATTTTGTAGACTAATTTTTGGCTCCATTGCATCAAGTAATTAGAAATAATCCAATGCCTAGATTGCCTATGTCATGTAGAAATTGCATGCAACTAGGAAAAGAAATACAATTGGCTAATTGGTACTTAATGGAAGAATATATTATGCTAAGATTTTATGGATCGGGAGTACAGCCATACAAACTTCCAATACATTTGACAGAAAGGGTTTTTGCATTGAAATATGTGAGGCGGGTGTAGAGTGTTGATGAACTACACTTTCTCAGTCAGCAAAAGAAGACCTTATTTCCTTCTTTACCTTTTTCCTGTGGAGGGTTCACATTTGAAAGAAAAGCATTTAGTGTGGCACATAATATTTTGAATTTTTTTGACTTTGATGCTATCTTTCACTGGCAGTATGATCCATGTGATATCATTAAATCAATGATTGTGGCCAATAGGAATGTTGCAAATAGAATTCAACATCAAAGTAAACCCTTGCTTGAAAACTTGAGAAACAAGGATTCTTGGGATGAGGTCAAAATAGCAATGGAGAAAAGTGTTGCTGAGAATGGTATTTCTTTTGAACAATTGTCAGTAGAAATTATGGCATTGCACCGAAAGACAATCAGGACATACAACAATTTTTATGAAAAAAGTGATAAATCATCTAGTAGAGTAAAAATTCCAAGTTCTCTAGAGAAGGAAGTTATACATAAAAATTGGTCACGATAAAAAATTATTGCCTTTTGGTCTATGAGGAAGGAACTAGGTGATCCAAGAGCTCTTGCAGAGTATGGAGCTAACGAAGAAGATAAAGAGTTTAGAAAATTGTGGAATATAGAGCATCCTGATCAATGTGGAAGCAAAGGAAGTGATGAATCTAATGATGATATTCATAGGGAAGAAGAAGAACAAGTCCATGCCAATTACGAACCTGGTTTAAGTGAGGCTGCAAAAGAAGCATATGCTTCAACATATACTTCAGGATCAACCATACTTGAAAAACTTGGTTATGAAGGTGGTCCCTTGGGGTCCAAAGGACAAGGCCCTTGGACAATAACAAGTGTTGAGCATAGAAAAATAGGTTATAAATCTGGCCTTGGGCTTGGAGGTGAAAAAGTAGGCCAAGGGCATACAAGTCAAACTCAATTTTTTAGAACTTCTAATCCTCATCCTCATGGTTAGATACAATCACAACTAGGACATGCCCTTGGTGGACAACTTAGTGCAACTGGGAGTGCCATTGGTGGCGATGGTATGGGTAGTAGAACTAGTAGTGGTCAACATGTGCTACAATGACAGATTACACACAATACTAAGAGGAAAACAATAAAAGATACCACAGAAACACCAGGTGATCAAGGCAAAGGATTTTGACAGGTCCAAGTCACACTATCAGTGGATCCACCGGTATCACAAAGGAGTTATTTCCAGATGCTCCCCCAATTCTAGTTAGTGTGGGTGCGACATAATTAGCAACTGCAAGTACTCCTATTCCTTCGCCATTCAAGAATTTCATTGTTCCTGCCTCCCCAGGTTATGATTTCATTGAAGAGTTTAAAAAGAAATCAGACTTGAATAAAAAAGAGAAGAAGCAACTGATGCAGAGTGCGTCTATTGTAACTTCAGAGCCTTCAACAACCATGGTATTACTCACATTTGACACAATAAAGAAATCATGGAGTACACAATTTTTGTTCCCACAGTTCAAAACAAACCAACAAATCAGATGGATCGATCTGAATACCAGGTAACCAATTTTCAATTGGATTTTTCTGGCCTAAAAAATACTGACAGAATTAATGTATCAAAGAAGAACAATGAATTGGTGTACACATCATTTCTAAAGCAAGATAGAGAGAAGAAAAGTTATAGGAAGACCTAGCAAGTGAGAAAGCAAAGAGGAAAGCAACAGATAACAAGAACAATGAATTAGAAAAAATAATAATAAAAGTTGTCTCTACATCAACAAGCAAAGAGGATAAATCAAATGAGAGAGAAGCGAATGACCTGAAGCGAAGGCTAGATGAGAGCAATAAGAAATATGATGAGGACAAATCCACTTCAAAAAAATTAAGACTAAGCATTACGAATGGAAATGCACAGTGGGAACACAAATTGGAGAATCAGAGAAAAAAAAATGAAAGATTGGAGACAGAGCCGACGGAAGCAAAAGAAGAAATTAAGTCTTCTCAAAATAAGTTATTTGCATTTTGTAGAGATACAGTGAGGCATATGAAACAAAAGATCTAGGATGAAATAATGCAGAGGTTTGATCATTTGTGTGATATGTTTCAATTGATTGATGCTATCAGACAACATTATAAGAAGCTCAACAAATATTTAGTGGACAACAAAAAGGTGTTAGAATTAGAGAAATCTGCAAATCAAGCTCTACAAACAGTCTACAAAGCCAGTGACAATGATCTGAAATCAAAAGGGATTACTAATCGGATTGAAACTTCAATGGATTTGTCATCTATTATTGAAAAGTGTTCAAGAATGTGTGGAACAAAGGAATATTTGCATTTGGTTGCAGACAAGATGAAGGTGGTGGATGAAAAGGTAAGGAACTTCATAGAGCTTGGTTTTCCAGAGGCTTTTGACACAAATGAGCAATTCATTGGAAAGGATGGTTTCAGAAAGAAGATGGAAGGTGAAAGGAAGATTGATTTGGACCAATTTCCTCATAACCTAGATGTGAACTATTTGGATTTCATCAGAACACTAATAACCTTGAATGCAAATTTGACCGAAGAATTCAAGACAGGTTCCATTTCCAATTACAATCATGAAATGTTAACAAAACTTCAAGTCAAACAACATCAGTTAGAGCAAATGGAAATTCCACCACCTAAAGAGTGAAATTTGCTAGAAAAGGTGATACAGTGACTTGATTTATTATTTTCAATCTTTGATAATATGATTTTCGAAGTTCCAACTCAGCTCTGTGCAGACTTGTCTTTGGGCATTGGCAAGATTTTGCATTGCCAATGCCAATATGTACTCCTTCATGTGAAATTCAATTAAAAATCTCAAATTCAGACTTCAGTAATGTGATGATGTTCAATTATCTGGATTCTATATTATTTATTTTATCATTTTAACTAGTGATGAACTGTTAGCTCATTATATTTACTTCTTGGTAGAGCTTCCAAGTTATGGATGTTGAACTGTTAGCTCATTGTATTTACTTCTTGGTAGAGCTTCTAAGTTATGGATGTTGAACTGTTAGCTTTTGTTATGTTTTGACTAAAAATCTTGATCAGTATCCACCAAATTACACCTCACCCACATCCCACATACTGCAAAAATACACTACATTTGATTTTATGATTAGCACAAATTGCAGAAATTTGTGTGACAAGATCCATTTTGTGGCCCACATTACTACTTGATTAATGATCATGTCCATAAATAAATCTAAAACCCCATGGTCACAACCCCTATTCCTGAAGAATTCAAATTCAATGTACTGACAAATTAATACTTCCACACACTCAATTTGAATAATATAAACAACCACTTTGTAGACAACCAAATAAGTTAATAACTTATAAGCATATGAATCCACAATAGTTCAACACTCGAAAGCAAATCAGTAAATATGTGTAACCTTCTCCATTGTATTGATCTTCAAAGTTCAAATGATATGCATTATAAAAATAGTTTATGATATGAGATGGATGGGAGAATTGGTGCAATCTATTATCTATCTTCTTACTATTTTCTACTCTAAAGTCTAATTAAAAATTATGTGATGATCCATTGATCTCCTATTGGGGTCTTGATCTCTCTTATATATGAGAGGCAACAAGATACAAACCCCTTGCAAAAAGTTATGATGTTTGACAACTAAACATAACTCAAATTATAAATAAAACAATGTCGTAGGCGAATGCACCAATCCGTTAATCTCCAAGCAGAAGCTTGTGACCACTGACCACCTAAGATCTGTTCAAGGCTTCTACTCCATGATAGGGTGCTCATCATGCTATCGGCTGGCGTTCTTCCTCTGAATGTGATGGTTGTCCTATTGGATATGATTTTGACACATCTACAGTTTGGCTAATAAACAGATTGACTGTAGAGAGGTGATGGATGTACTCCTGTTCAGCATAGGTGTCCATGTTAGAGATCGCCTCTTTCATATCATATTCCATAGACATTATTTTTTTGAGTTTCTTATGAGTGTTTTGTAAAACCATAACCTCATCATTTATTTCTTGCAACATAGCAGTTAGAAGTCCAACAAGCTCTTCCTTCCAATCATCATATTCTCGTGGATTTCCAATGCCAAAATGAAGTGTCGAGAGTGGGACTGAATCAAAGTAGTTGAAATCTTCCCTAAGCCTATTATGATATCCATTATGTGATTCTACCAACTTGTTATATGTCAGAAATATTTGTCCTTTTGTGACATTCTTATCTACGAGCTCCTTTTTTTTCTCCATCATTCTAGGCTGCAATCGTTCATTCTCCACCAATGCAATTCATGTCTGTTTGAATACTTCCAAATATTCAATAGCACATTTCATCATTTTATTGAACCTTTCTTTTATCATTTCAGATACAGTGTTATATTTGATGGTTTTCACTTCTTTCTCCAATTCTTTGCATTTCCCCTAGGATTTCAAATGGCAATTCTTCTAGTAGGCTGCATCAGCCAATGCATCAAGCACTCTCTTATCTTTTTCAAGCCATGGGGAGTACAAATCTGATGTGGAGGAGGAAGATGTTTTTTCTCTCTAATTTGCTAGCTCCTTCTTTAGTTTGTCATTTTCCTTAATCAGTTTTTCGATATGTGCTTTGGTAAATTTTTCCACATTTATGTTCAATTATGTTATAACCATAGGGTTGCTATCCACTACTCATTGAACCAAGAGATGAAAAAACACCTAGTTTGGATTACTAATTATAGCAGGTCTTTTATCATGGGGATATAGTGACCAAATAAGCAAGGTGGTTTCGTCTGGGTTGTACCCAGATCTTGAATACATTTTGTCACTTGCTTCTTCTGTTAAGTTCATTGTCGTATCCCCTCTTTTTCTAAAGCTATCAAATACAATTGAAGAGCTAATATCCCACCCTGGCAAGAGCAAGACTCCAGCTTCTTGAAGCAATTCCCTACCTCTTTCAGGAGTGATGGACTCCATTTCCTTTTCTACCTCCCTTGTCAATTCCTCCAGAGTGGTTGCCTCATGTTCAGGAGTGATATCCTGTATTTGTTGTCTCATTTTTCTACCTTTATATTCATAAAAAAATGATTTAAATTCAAAAAATTTAACAAAATCACAATAAAAAATAAACTGTTGTTTAGCCTTGACCCTCACATCATCAGATAGTTCATTTGATGCCTCAAATCTTATAATATTCTGCTCTTGAGGGGGCTCGTACTGTGCAATCACAGGAGCATTGATTTGTTTGACCTGCTCACCCTCTTCATCACCCTGCTCTTCTTCACTTATATCAGTATCTACATAAAAACATACCTCAGGAGTAGGCTGTGAAGGTATGTAATCCAAGGGCTCTATGTCTTCAGCTTGTACTCTTGAATAGGTTGCATGAGGTGCATCAAAAACAACTAGGGGAATATACTTTACCAGTTCATTGACATGAGCGATGAGTTGCTCAATTATTGTTAAAAGATCTTGTATCTCACCAAATGCATTTGAATAAGATGGGACATTTTTCCTCTTCCATTCCTCTACAAGCATAATCTTGTTATAAGCAGCCATTCTTTCCTTGGTGGAAGCCTCATCATGGTTTCTTATGACATCTTCGATTGAGAAAAAATGTTCATACCCTGATAGCCCCTGCGATAATCTCTCCTTGTGAATAAACCCTTCTGCATCAAATTGTTTCCTTACATCAGCTAGAGGTAGGTTGTACTATGCTAATTTACCATCAATTTCTCCATATCCTTCATTGGAAACCACTGTAAAGTCTCCAAAAACATAAGGTGTTGGGAAAAATTGATTGTTTTCTATGTCCTTTGAGGGGTTTGGAATCAGATTTTTCCAATTGCCTCACAATTTCTAAAAAAGCAATTCAGTCAGGAACTACTCGTAGCATCAAGTGTGGAGCCCCTTTGAACCCATAAAACCTTATCACTGTACAATCAGGGAAAGCATACCTTCACTTTATTTCTCTATTCATTTTCCTTTGGTCTTAGAAATATTTGTACTTCTGGGGATAGGTTATAATTGCACGGATACCCCAACAACTTCATCAATGGTTTTACAAAAAATTCTTCAAAATAAAGGTAATGAGGCCCACCAAATCGGCTGTCCCACAATGATGTCCACATTTGTACAGGTTTAAAATCTCCATTTTCATCTGTATCTTTTATCCTTAATTCTTCACTCCAAACCCCTCTGACTTGTCCCTCGTACAATAGCAAATGCATAAGCAAAGAATAGTGTTCAAAATTAATATTATCACTATTATTTTTAATCTTTTCAAGCCCTGGATGTAGGGCGTTGGCCAAGTAGCTAGCATAATCAAATGGCCTGGCATCCTTGCTGTATATGTCTGTTGCTAAGACCATTGGGGAAATCGACATGAGAGGCGGAACCTCTACTCCCAAAACCTAACCAGCTGAATAATAGGTGTATCAGAAATACTCTTCGAACAAATCTTCATGGAAAGGAGAGTTTTCACTACTAGAGAACCTCCTGAGTTGGCCTCCTTCATCCTTGGGCCTATGCAAAGGTAATTTCCATCTCTTATAGCTAGTATCCATGTGGCGATACTCTATCAAGAGATCTTTGATCGTGAATGATAAATTCAGTGAACACTCTAATTGAAATACATTAGAAATGAGATCCCTAGAAATAACAAGCATTTCACCCCTACCATGTGACTAAATAGTTCTTTTCTTGGGGTCATATCTGATAGCAAGAGATTTAATTAGCTTTGTGTTCACAAACACATTGGGCACTACAAATCTTCCTAGGTTCAACCTCCATGGATTGCAGACTGGTTGAAACCTAAATTGTTTTTTGTAATGGTACATGAAGAGGTCGTACCCTCGTTGTGGTGTCCAAATATCCCCTAAGCCCTTTTGTTTGTCCCATATTTTATCCATGGAAGGATTCATTTGAGCAATCCTCTTGGGTCTCGGCCCTAACCTAGGACATTGATCTATCATGTCTTCATTTAGGAGTCTCTTAGGCTTTTCGGTTTTCTATTTTTTAGCTTTGGGTTTGTCTATACTCTCTTCCATTATTTAAATCTTAAGCTTTTGAGTAAAATAGCTTCTCAGCTGGGTCTAAAAGTGAAGTACTTACGCGAGTCTCACTGAGTCACCTCCACAGTCCACCGGTCTTTGTTGTGTCAGAACTCCAAGTTTTTACCTTTTTGCTTTTGCCCTAAGCGAAATCTTCCAAGATTTTGTAACAACTATGCGATCAACTTGTGATATAATTCACTTCAATTCTGGTTCATAAATGCACTGCAACACAACTACACGATGCATGGGGATGTCACATCAGTCTTTCACCGACAACCACCCTCTCTACCGATGGACACATATCCTTCATTCTATTGGTGGGACGCTAGATAATGTTTCCTCGATGTACCATAGTTCCGCTGATATACTTTATGCATTCGATAATTCATGCCCATGGGCCATGGTTACTTTTGTTGACAACTTGACTCTATCAGTATATTGGGAGAGCACCTTAGGAGTTAGGAGTCAGCCCGATAGAGTATTGTTACACCAATACTAGGTTGTGAGATATTTTTATCGGGCCATCAGCGAGATTGTGATGGGGGTTCTGTTGATGAAGCATTGTTAGGCCGAGGGTATTGAATTTTGTTAGGAATGGGGGAAGGACTACGTCACTACGGAATTTCAAATTTGTTTAATATTTATGGATGCAATGTGAATGTAGGCTATAATATGGATCTTTTCATAAAAATTTCTACAATTTGCATTGTTCATAAAATCAAAGTGTGGTATATTTTTGCGATTATTGATAAAATAAGATAATTCATGCCCATGGTCATAAATTATAATTCATGGTTACTTTTTTTGACAACTCTATCGGTATATCGGGAGAGCACCTTAGGAGTCAGCTTGATAGAGTATTGTTACACCGATACTAGGTTGTGAGCTATTTTTATCAGGACATCGACGAGACTATGATGGGGGTTCCGCCGATGAAGCATTGTTAGGCCGATGGTATTGAATTTTGTTAGGAATGGGGGAAGGACTACGTCACTATGGAATTTCAATTTTTTTTAATATTTATGGATGCAATGTGAATGTAGGCTATAATATGGATCTTGTCACACAAATTTCTACAATTTGCATTGTTCATAAAATCAAAGTGTGGTATATTTTTGTGATTATTGATAAAATAAGATAATTGATGCCCATGGTCATAAATAATAATTGATGGTTACTTTTGTTGACGACTCTATCGGTATATCGGGAGAGCACCTTAGGAGTCAGCCCGATAGAGTATTGTTACACCGATACTAGGTTGTGAGCTATTTTAATGGGGCCATCAATGAGACTGTGATGGGGGTTCCACCGATGAAGCATTGTTAGGCCGATGGTATTGAATTTTACATAATTTATAAAATATCATCAACTACAGTTTGACTTTACCATATGATTCATGAAGTGCAATATAATATAAAATATCATGGAGACTTGGAGTGCAATATAAAATAAAATATCCTGAACTTGAATTGCAATGATTCACAATTTATTTGAATACAATATTAAAAATCATCAACTGCATTTTGGAATATGATTCATGTAGTGCTTGAGTGCAATATAAAATAAGATATCATGAAGTACAATGATTCACAATTTCAATGTTCATTGAATACAATATAAAATATCATCAACTATAGTTTGGACTTTGGAACAATGTAAACTGATTCATGAAGTGCAATAAAAATACCTAAAACCTGCTAATTCTCTTCCATTTCCCAAACGAAGTCAGGGTCCTCAAACAGATGTTCATCTTCAAATAAAGTAAAAGAGTCATCTTGATTCTAAGACTGCTCTGCACTTTCTTCGGCCTGTATCTCAAATTCAACATTCATTGTTTGATTTGTGTCAATTTCAATATCCTTGTCATCTGTCCTAGGCCCAGTCCCACTACCACTACCACTAGTACTACCACCAGTACCGGTGGCTCTTGGAATTGGAGAGCCTATGTTGCACAACCTGGTCCCTCTTCTTTCACATGTGGACCTCTAGATTGCGACTGCCTTTTCAAAAGGAAATTTTTTGACATTATAAGCAGTTCCTTTCATCCTCAAGAAATTTTCCAAATTCTTGTCCAGTTTATTTCTTAACTTTGATTTCAAAAACACCAATGTACTGAAAAATATCTCATCCTCCATCGACCCCAATATCATTGTTTAACATAAATCAACAAGTTTGAAATATTCTAACATCGAACTACACAATATTTCACTCTAACCTAAGCTTGTCCAAACCTTTTTTATCGATCCTAGTTCAAAGGCCTTCTCCTTGCCCATGGACTTATACTGGTCCCTCATAGTTGTTGCAAAACTCCCACATTGCTTTCTAAGCTTATTTTCTTTTAAAATTCCTTCTATTATCTGCTCATTGTATGTTACCTTTTTCAAAAACTGTTCAATAAATATTTTTACTTGATCATGAAAAATATTTTGGGTTATCTCAGTTTACCCAAAATTGAGGATACACAATACCCATGGCTTCAAGTATTTCATGTTGAGGGAATCTTTCATGAATCTTTGAGGAAAGAGATTTTGCAATTTCCTTCAAATTATCACTAACAGATTTAACAATGCCGTTAAAATCTTCCTCGTTAACAGGTACTTCTTTTCTAGAGGGCCTAACTATCTTACAATGGTACATTGGTATCTCATATCCACGTACACAAATACATACGTGCCCACTTGCATTAAACTGTAAATAATTATCAGGATTATTCAAATCAATAATTTTCTACCACATCAAATAATTTGCACCTTGTTGTGTTAGATCTAGATATAGATGATCGAGGGCCAAGCACGTAAGTTTACGTAGATTGGCATATTCATAAATATACATAGTTCTATCTTAGGATTTCTTCACAAGATTGTTCATCTCATCCAACATAGGGAGAAGACTAGCTAAATTCAAGAGTGTCTCTATATCGCTTAACCTATGTAAGAGGTCAGGAGCTTTGTCTACTAGGCTGCAATGCTCGTACATCACTCCAATTAAGGATTGATATTCTAAAAGAACTCGTTACGTTGGTCCATGCAGGGAGATCCATCTAGTATTGACATCCTTGAGAAGCTTGTTTCCAGGTGTTATTCCCTCAGTAAAATATTGAAATTCAAGGAAACATTTGGGACTTCGGAAAAAGTATGCGTGGATCTCGCAAACTAGATTTTCAACTTTTGATACTGTAGGAAACTTGCTTACAATTTTGAATGCTAAATTCATTTTGTGGGCCATGTAGTGAATGCCAAGAATGTATGGTGCACAATTAGCTTGTAAATTTGTGCAAAGACCACTCCTTTGACCTTGCATCACTGCAGCTCCATCAGCTCCTACACACACCAACTTTTTGGCAATTGTCAACTCATCCATACCTGCAATTTCATTCAAATATTTCTTGACTAGTTCAAATAGATTTTGCGATGTTGAACTGTCCTTCATTTTATGAACACAAAGAAGATGAGCTTGGTGAACATGTTGTTCTAAAGTATACAAATGCATACAAACCCAAGAAGTATTGTTTACCACAATAAATTCATCTAAAGATAATGCAATGAAATTTGACTCTTTTAATTTCTCCTTTAAATCTTGCTTTTCCACTACAGCAAGATAGTTCGCCCATTCCCATCCAGCGTTTACTGACCAATGTGAGAAGGGAAAGTGGGGAACACTCAAATAAGATAATAAATCAAAATATTATGGGTAGTCTGTCATAGGATGCCCCTTGGACAAAATATGAAAACAACACTCATCTGAACAGTTTTTGATAGATTTGATGCTGCCATGGCTTTTCCAAAATGAGCCTCAAGTGTACCTTCACATTTTTTAATCTTTGATATTCTATGGTTATGCTCTCCATAATCTGTGGCATACTTAACATGAAGACATTCTTCCTTTGATTTCCATCGTACGACTGATTGCTCCTTTTTGTCTATGATTTTTTTTTCATAAACTTTGTCTATATGCTTTTCTATAGTGTTAAGCTTTAGCTGCATCATCTTGTCTCTTCCACATTTCCAACTACAAATCTTACATTTGACCTATGTTTCCCTTTCAATATCATTTTCATTTGATACCCCCACTACTTCAAGGAATGGGTACTTCGACAACCAACCAATTTGAAAATTCCTTGTCATTTACCACTCGTGCCCCAATTTTGCTTTGCCTTTTATTTTCTTGCTACCACATCATCCTCATGCAAGTCAATTATCTCATTCTGGCTATCCAGGGTATCCCTTGGAACATATTCTACGGTATTGTCATCCTCATTTGATACATTTTGATTTAACACAATGACAATCTCACCTTGACCTTCCTGTGGCGGTGAGGTATTGTCATTGCCATCTTCAATAATATTTGGTGGAAGAGTTGATGGTGTAGCTCCACCTTGATCTGATGGATTAGAATCTTTTCCAATTCCAAAGTAAGACTATATGGTACCTCTACATTCTGGGCATTTTGATGGCCTCCCAGTCTCTTCATTACCCTCAGGAGTCTTACCCTTGTAGTTGTTGCTCAACATATTGATATCTCATTTCGAATAAAAAATGGAAAAAAATGTCTTCTTGTTTAAGAAGGACAAACCGACAGAAAATATAGATCCCATTCCCTACTCAAAATCATGTTTAAGACTGAAGCAAGAATGGAAAATAGATAAAGAAATCTTATTATTATAACTAATAACTAATAACAGTATGAAGAAATGATCACTCACCTTTGAGTCTACATTTTTTGGGTTTTTCTTACTTCTGAATCGAGAAGTAGAACCTCGGAACTGAACAAAATGTGTAAGAACAAATAACAGTTTCAATTGTATTTATATCAATCCATATTTGGCAAATTTTACAGGATTTTTAAATGGTATGTTAAAAATTTGGCAAATCCCACATGCTTATACAACGATACCTAGTAATTTTCAAGGCAAAATAGGTCCTCATAAGCAACTATTTATAAATTTTAATTGGCAAATGGGTCTTCACAAGCAACTATTTGTAAATTTTAATTGGCGAAATGGGTCCTCGTATAATGTTGTTTTAATAGTATTGGTGAATATGTTGGTGTTTTATGACATGCTCCCCGGGATTCCAAGTGAAAATATTGAACGGTCCATTGGAAATGCGTAGTCTGTTATGGTGAATTTATTGCCTAAACATGCCTTGTAAAAAAAATGTTGGTGAATGGACATGCATTGGACCGATAGTTCGTGAAATCCAGGCAATTTGACCACCTTGCTGGATACCTAGAATTTGCCAATTGGCGAAGATTCGCCACTAAAGTTATCCCTGTATGGGTCACAGGAAGGAGAAACATGTGCAAGTTGTTGCTAATAATTTTGACCATAATGTTCCAAATGTAGGCGACGACCAATGAAGATCCTCAGGTTTTGGCTGTTGAAAGTCCAAATTGTGCCATCCTTAAAGCACACTACTCCTGAGCTGGTTCATAGTATGTTGGAAAAAACAAAATATGATTGATTAATAGCAAATATGATCAACTAACAACAAATTAGGCTTCGAAAAGGTCACTTTTTCATCAAAGGAATAAAAAAAATGATGAATTAGTGGAAGATCTGCATCAATGACAGAGGAAAATTGTGGAAGACTTGGATGGAGTGATCGCTAATAGAGAAGGAAAATAAAGCCTTTAAATATCTATAAATGCTTACCCACTAACTATATGAAACCCTTGTCAAAGGAATTTACCAAAACTATTTGGAAAAAATAAAAAAACCATAGTTGAAACCCTCCAGAATAGACTGAATGATGTTTGCAACTTAGAAGAAACTAGTGGCCCAAAATAGGTTGAAATTACAAAATACATGCAATAGGCCAAATTAGCCAAGATTTCTTGTGAGATTACAAAGAGGCCAAAGTGACCAAAATATTATAAAAAGAAATTATTTTATCCTAACAAGTATATTGGAAGAGGGTGGATTGGCCCTCTACTAAAAAAGAATTCAAATTTTTACAATTTTTTATTAAATGGGCATAGAGGGTAAAAGAAAGTGCAAAAAATGAAAATTACCAAAATCGATGAAATGAAAGGTATTTTTTATTTCTTGAGACTTTTGAATGTGATGGCCCTATCCATTTATCTTTGTGATGCTTCATTGATAAGGCAATGTGTGGGAGTCACCTCGATGTGGGAAGGAACTTGATTGCATGGATTTGATAACATGATGAAGAATTCCAAAATAAGGGGCATGAAACAAATTCCACAAGTGAATAAAATATGCACAATAGTATGTCTATCAAATATGAAATGAAGAGTGTATAGTATAATGATCAATCCTTACATATATAGGCAAGGATGAGGAGGTAGGAAGGTAGAACTGAACTACTGACTACCCCTCTATAGGTGGGACACTTGTGATCTCACTTGTAAAGCATGTAAGTGTTAATAGATGTCTTAAGTCATGAGGACACATGTCTCAACCATATGAAGTGAGACAAAATCAAAAGAAACCTAAGTAAACTTAAGCTAGTTGTGAATAGGTCAAACCTAGAAAGGTGATTAGATAACTAGGTATGATAATGACTCTATTTATACTAAAAATACCTTCATATTGAATAATCAATATTTGATAATCACAAAGGGTCATACATAAATGCATGAAAGATGAATATTTCATCAATAATATCCTATCCCTAATATTAGGTTGTTTCCTGTGAAAACCTTATGAATGCCAACATCTAGAAGACTATATGAGTCAAACCTCTTAAAATGGAAGAGGGGTGAGTTTATGTATTCACACCCACTTTTTAAGGGACTCCACTCAAGGGTAACCCTAGAGATCTCAATGCAAAGGAAATTGAGATCTTGCAATAGGGCTATCCTAGAGGTTGAATGATATGTAGTGAGGGGTTCACCACCAAATTTAGACTTGGAAAATACAATGCAATGAAAGTTGTAAGACACAACCTAATTTAATGCAATGACCTAGAAAATACCCTAGAAATGTGAGTAAAACATAATAGAAAAGAAAAAGTGTGAATGGAGTGCACTTGGAAACCTTGAAGTGATTGGGAACAACTTTCAAACTTTTAGAAATTTTGACTTTTCGACCAATTGGGATTCATTCACGAACTTGGGTGAATCAGTCCCAGATCCGGGTTTCTACATGAGAATCTGTTTCGAGAAAAAGGGTATCAGAATCTGCAAAGTGATCTGGCAGAAAACTATAGTGGGAATCATTCGCCACTCTTGGTGATTCAGCCTCATTCATCTTTTTTTAGGAATTGAAAGTTTGGATTTGCACTTCAACACTTGCCCTTTCCTTCCAACTTGAGTTTCGGATCTGAATCTACAAAAAAACACTCACAAAATAGAATTCAACTTGATTTGGTAGTGGGGCATTTTCCTTGGTCAAACCCCTAGTTTGGTAATTAAATCTTGATAAAATTAATGAAATATGCATGAAAACCCTAGCCTGAAGTGTGTCTAAGAGTAGGAAATCTAAAACATGATGCAATCCTATTCTAATATGTAAGAATATGATGCAAGAATGGAAATGTAGAAATGAATGATTCACTTGTGGTGATCATTAATCACCCCAAATGAATCCAAATGATGCTTGTACCTTCCTTAGGCTGAATGTAGAGTGATAATGGAGGATGGAATCACTTAGGAAACAAGTCTTTAGGCTTGGCTTGATATCTAGTTGCATCTCCCCAACCTAGACTCCATCATGATTCACCACATACAACCATGATCAATCCTTGACAATGTTAGATCTTGAATGAAAGTGAAGAAATGAAAAAACACTTTAATGTTGCTCCAAAGTTTCAACCTTACTTGCTCTTGTGAAAGATTCTTAACACTTGACTCTTGAAGATTCTTGCTCAAAAATGCTTAGAGATTGATTAAAATGACTTAGAAGCTTTCTTTTATAGGCATCGACACCTAATTAAATGTTATTTAGATCCCAAAGGCCGACATTCATCAAAAACCTAAAATAAATTGATGAATTCCTACTCAAATTTGAAAAAGACCCCAAATGGGACTCATTCGCCACCCTTGGTGAATGGGTCCCACCTAAGGTTACTCATTTTCCCAAGGTGGCGAATGAGTCCCACCTTAGCTTTTTGAGGTGGGTTTTTTGATTTTTTGAGGATTTGATTGATTTTATAGGATTTTGAGTGAAATGGGCCTCGCGATCCAAAATAATGGGTCCTAGGGGCCTATAAATGATGATTTAAAGGATAATTAATGCAAGGGTACCCAAGATAGGTTCAAATTAGACCAGGTATTGTACTGTCTCCAAGAATGGAGTACAATTTCAGTGTTCATAATGAGATTTATGAATAAAATGATTTGTATCATCCTATAAATTTTGTTATCTTCTCTTTAGGTTCTTGTTTACAATGAACTAAATATGTTAACATAACTTGAGTTCCAATGTTTTCTTGAAAATATTCGAGGAACTCACTAGTGAGTTGTATAAAGGAGGTAATTGAGTTTTTTGGGAAAGAACAAAACCAATCCAAGGGCATATCATTCAATCATCTAGGAAATAGTTTCACAAGGAATGCATCTTCAAAAATGAAGTCTCTACACAATGTGATAAAATTTGACACATGGTTGTTAGGAACTCCTTTACTATTGCACTTTTCAAAGTGAGGTACATTTAGATGTTTTGTGGTATAGGTGTCTTTAAGAAAGGAAACGGAAATGGACTACATGTGAGGTATGTTGGAGGTTTACTGTTGGTTTGATTTTGGTTTATGTGAAATTCTTTTTTGTAATGATTTCATGTTTTATAAATTTTGATTTATCACAGGATCATTAGGTGACATGTTTTGAGAGTGTTTCCAATATGATGAACTATTATGCATGATTGATAGGTTATTATTTTTCATGTTTAAGAGGGGTGAGGAACATGGAGGTGTTATAGGTGAAGGGACAAAACTATAATGATTTCCACTAGAAATCCCTAAGCTTGAGTTTAAACCATTACTAGATTGCATTGTTGATGGTATAACTAGAGGAGTAAAAGTAGGAATACAAGGTATTGTTGTATAAGAGGAAACTTATTTTCCTAATTGGTTTTGAGTGTTATTCAAGGCTTGAGAATAACTAGCTATCATAGGTTCATATTGGTATTCAATATATGAGCTAGGCTATGCAACACTTTTATCCCTTAGGAATTATTTACCAACTTCCTAATGTTATCAAAAAGAGGAACTATTTCTCTAACAAAAAGTTTAGTGCTTAAGAATTGTTGAATTCCTTCTAGGTATTTTTCCATTTTTTTATGTTAATCATCAAAGAAATGGGTGATAACACCCTCTAAGTCCACATAAGTGTTAGGTTGTGATGAAGACATAGGTAACGTAGGATTATGAAGAGAATCAAAGATGGGTTGGATAGGAACTATAATACCTTGAGTGAAAAAGTTATATGAGCTAGGCTATGCAACACTTCTATCCCTTGGAAATAATTTAGCAACTTCCTAAGGTTAACAAAAAGAGGAATTATTTCTACAACCAAAGGTTCATTTCTTAATAGTTGATGAAGTCCTGCTAGGTCTTTATCTAATTGTTTGTTTTTATCATTAGGGACATGGGAAATAACAACCTCTAGACCCACATAAATTATAGGTTATGAAAAATACATAGGTACCATAGGATTATGAACATAATCAATGATGGACTTCGTAGACACAATACTTTGAATGTAGGATTTATAAGACCTAGGATCAACACTGGTTGTGATTGTAGCATGAGAAGCTATAAGTCTAAAACTACATCTCATGGGGGTATTATCTATGGGACACTAGGTTGTGAAGCTCATAATTTTATTATTAGTTTCAAAACACTTTAGTTATTATAAAATGAGGGGAAAACACATCACAATCACAAAAGCTAAAATACTTTTTAGACACAAAACCCATAACTGCACAAAAAACATAGAGATAGAATTATGATCCAAAATTTGGCTAAAACTAATTAAACAAGGGCACTAACACCCTAGACCAATGGTGTTAATTTTTGTTAACTTCAAAGTCTATAAATGAGCTACAATTTTTAAGGATCCTAATTTTTAGAGGTTCGAGTCTAGCAAAAGATAGGTTTCTAGAAATACATAAAGTCCCAATTTTTATGTGAAACACATAAACATGCATACAATTTTGTCTTTTTGGAGTAATGCAATATGCTCAGAGGATAATTTTTCAAATTTTTAAATATAATAATTGACTGAATCTATCTTACAACTACTGACAATGGACACTTTTTACCTTTTGAAATGAAACTCCTATGCAAATGTTTTACTTTTCAATGCTTTGTATCAAAAATATTTATGAATAAATGATAAATTCACATGACCTAATATTGAAAAAATTATATGCTTCAGGTTTTCGAAGGTTTCTAAACATGAAACAAGCATCGAATTCACCAAAATGTGCTGTAGGAAAAAGGGGTCTAGGATCAAATTATAATATCTCATATATCACAAGGTTGGGCTAAAGCTAATGGATAAACAAGTGATAAACTAACAAGTTTTGCAACTCACCACTAATATATGCATTCATTGATGGATTGAAGTCATTGCACTCATCACCTTCAAGGAGAATTGGATGCTTGATTTAAATTTTTGCAAGTGCTATAACTCACAAAAAAAGGAACATAAACATAAAAAAACTCATATGAAAACTTGATATGATGCTAACATGATGCTTGAATAAAATACTTTTGTAATAATTCTACTAATTTTTCTCTTGACTACTTTTTAAGATACTCAATTGCTCCTTCAAATTCACTATGTTGCTTCTAAAAAATGCAAGGCTTTGAATGAGAATTTCAAATTTCCAAATTTTAGCTTTGAAATTATTTTGTTAATATTTATATGTGATTCTTTAATTTCTAACAAATTAATTACCAACATTTGAAAAATTATTTTAAATTTTCAAATGTTAAAATATCGACATTGATATGCGAATTAGGGCCCAAATAGGTTCGTTAGGAGCGCTAGCGCCCTAGACCAAACCTATTTTGGGGCCATAAATATTAGTAAATAAACATTAATTCATTATTCCCAATTCATCACTAATTTCCTAAAAGATTATCATAAAATGGACAAATTAAATGCACAATTGGATCCACGCACCTATGAGTGAGGTAAACCTAGTGTGAAATTGTCAAGAGTGCCAATTTAAGATGCTACAACATTGCTTGGTTTTCCACCCTTAAAGCCTACTAGTTTAAAAATATTGATCCTAAAAAATATTATTTCATATGGCTTCTTTTTCGAAATAAAATTATTGTTGTTAGCCCTCCCGATCCAGTAATTTTTTTATATGTAACTGTGTTGAAGATGTTGAACATATATTTTTTAATTGTTATTTTTCTAGATTTTTTTGTTCTATTTTAATGGGTAATATATAATATAGTTGTAAACTCATGCAAATAATTTGAATAAATGTGGAATTCTTTTGAAACTTGACTCTTTCTTACCTCATAATATTAGCCTACTCAACTCAAGGAAGAAACATTCTTAGCTTAGTCAACAAGTGGAAATCTTGAATAAAATTATATTTTTGTTCAGGGATGATGACTAAAAATATTTAGATTTATTTATTGAAGAAAAAAATAGACTTATAGGCACTTAAGAACTTTTATGTACACAATGAAGATAGATATTAGTTAGTAGAAAAAAATCCTTTACATATATTAGTGAAAGTCTAAATATTTGGCACTATAAAAGTAGTTTTTTATGCTCAACATGGCATTAAGTGGAAATCAACAACTTCTTATACTCTACAACCTCAAGAAGCAGCTAGGGAAATGATTACAACCCTCTAGTAGATGGTGTGTTCCATGTTGGCTATTCTATAAAAATATCCCTAGCTCTATATAGTTAGGAAGTGATCGCTCTTAAAAATAAAAAGATGTAGTGGTGTATACCACTAAATACATTACCTCATTTCATTATCTTTTGGGGAACTAAATTTCCACTAGAATAGTAACTCCAAATATGGTGTAAGATGTGTGAGATTTATACCTTCCTAAACATACAACTATCCAATGGATTCTCATAACATCGATAGATTTATTCCTCTTTAACATGCTAGGTTTTCCATTTCATGTATGGAGAGTAGTTATAGTAGTTAAAAAACCATGCATAGATTCTTGAATGTACTTGAAGGATTGTTGACCTTGGATTTTGAGAGAATAAATAAAATATAAATTTAATATTATAAAGTGATTCCCTAAAAAATATATAGATAAGGGGACCTACTATAACTACTATAGGATGTGGGGAGGGGGGAAACCTCAAATAGGTAGATAGATAGATAGGTAGGTAGGTGTTGCAAGTATGAATGAGTATGGTGGTGTTGTCATTAATGTTTTCATTGATGTCAACACATTACAGGTTGTTGTAGTGAAAGGAATCAATTGATTGTAGGTGGTGCATGTATAGTTGAGATATTGTAGAGATGTTGTGAGTAGATGGAGCTATCTTTATGGTGTTGCAGGTGTGTTGATATGATGAGTTACCAAGTTATTTTGAGAAAATTAATAAATAGTGAAGACAAAGTTGTGTGTGTTTAGAATGTGCTCTGGTAATGTGCTTTGCATTTCTTCTGTGTTGATCCTATGCTTGTTTCAATTTGGAGTGTTTCTTATGGGCATCCTTGGGTAATATATCTTGGATTATAGCTTCTAGTTTGATGAAGAGTAAAAGTTGTGTTCACCAGTTTGTGAATTGGTCTAGCAGAGTTGTTTGTATGTGGACTGGGAGAAATGTCTTTGCTCCATAGTCAATTTCTGGTTTTTTTTAGATCATGTGGATTTGGAGGAAGTCTTGTAATGGTGTTATATGTGTTCTAGAAAAAGTGTTCATAGTTTGGTGCTCTGAATGACTAGTTCCAAAGTTGCTATGTGTGTTTGTACAGTCCAGATGGACTGATGGAAAGTGTTCTTTTTATGAAATTTATTATAATTGATGTGGATGAATATAAAGGAATATAAGAGGTGTTCCAGTGTATGGTGAAGTGTGTTATGTGGTCCACATGTTATCTTCTTTTTTTGAATATGTTTATTTTTAAATTCATTGATGTTTTCATTAGGTTTGGATGACCTGGTGTTTACACATTATACGAATGATAATTATCAATTAAAGAAGTGTATGATTGATCCAAGATATTGTTTTGGGTACTGGTTAAGTATTGATTTGGTCCACTCTCATTCTTATCCACTGCAACAATGTTGAGTCATCGACCTAATTTGAATTTGAAAAAATAAAGAGTGTGTAGCCGACCTTGGAGAAAGTTTCTATGATCGAAGATGGTATAAATATAAGGCAAGATGTTAAGGTTTGAAATTCACAAGTGTGAGAAGTGAAGTAGAAGCGAAATATTATGTGAAAGTGATACGAGGTAGCGAGAAATTCAATGTGTTAGACTCTTGAAGGCAATGAGTTGATGGTGTCTACAATTCTCTGACCAAGGCTACGAATGTGTGCAAGTTGTAGTGGCAAATTTTTTGTTTCATTGAGATAATGTTCTTTTTGTAACATTCTTCTTTCTATATTTTTGTATTTGTAGGTAGTGAGCCTCCATCTAAACAGTGAGACCTAACTTGGGCAGTTAACCCTTTGATAGTGATACTTTGTAATCGGTTTTGCAATTACTCTTATATTGTGAGTTAACCCTCACCATGGTTTTTCTCTCATTGGGTTTTCCACGTAAATCTAGTGTTTCTTGTTTTTGCTTTGTTTTATTTGCACTTCGTGCTTATGCTTAATAAAAGATTAAAGTGAATGTGAAATTGTTTAATATATGTGGTGGATGTGATTAGATACAACTGATTCACCCCACCTCTCAGTTGTCTTGTGAAATTCAATAATTGGTATAAGAGCCTTGGTTCCTCAAAGAAGAGCTGAATTGCTTGAGGTAGATCCAATGGTGCACACATTGAAAATCCTTGTGTTTGATGGATCTGACTACAGTTTTTGGAAAGTGGAGATGAGTGGTTGCTTGATCTCTATTGGTTACAAGACTTGGAAAGCCATTGAGATAAAATATGTTGAGCCAACAAGTGATCCTTCTTCTACATATGAGATTTCTGCCAATGAAGAAAATGAAAGATAAAAGTATGCAATCTATAGTGCTTTATCTAAGACTGAGCTGACAAAAGTTATTTTATTAAGCACTTCTTATGAATTCTGGGAATAGTTGAAAGATAGCTATGAAGGAAACAATAGAGTCAAAATTATCAAAAAATTTAATAAATAAGCATAGTTATGAGAACTTGAAAATTGAAGAAAGTGAGGACATTGCAAGCTACTTTCAGAGGGTTGATATTGTAGTAAATGAAATAAAAAATTAAGGTGGTACTTTGACAGATGAAGATGCAATGGAGAAGATTCTGATGACACTACCAAAGAGTTACAGAGACAAGGTCTCAACCATCAAGAAGTGTATGATCCAAATAAATTCACTAAAGAACAACTCTTTGGCACCTTGATCACATTTGAAATGAGAAAGTTTGGAAAAGAAAAGGAGAAAATAGAAACAACCTTCAAAGAAACAAAGTCAAAAGATGATCCAAATAGTGAAGGTTTAGAGGAGTTGGAAGAAAATTTTACAAGGAAGCTGAAGAAAGGTACCGGTAAGTACAAAGGTATGTTACCTTTCAAATGTTTCAACTATGGAAATATTGGTCACTATGGTTCAAGATGTCCAAATAGATCCATAAACAAGAGGGGAAAAGACAATAAAGGCAAAATTTCAAGAAATTGTATTATGTTAGAGAAGATGCTAGAATTTTTTATGATGAATCTAATATTGAGGGTGATAAATATGAATGCATGTTTCTAGTCTTCGAGAATAAATCAATGTCTACTAACCATGGAAGATGTGGAAAGTAATGTGGTCTAGAAAATGGGAAGGAAGAGATGGAAAGCACTCTAGTTTTTTCCTTTCATGCTAAACAAGACAAAGACTATTGGGTAACTGAAAGTGTCTTCTCAAATCATATGACTAGACACAAAAGTAATTTTACTAAACTTGAAAAGTATGATGGAGGAATAGTCATGTTTGGAGATGATTCTGGTACAAAGATTATTGGAAAAGGAACAATTAGCTTTGATGGAAAACACAATACTGATGATGTCTATTATGTTAAGGGCTTAAGGAATACTATCTTGATTTTCAAGGACAAATGTGTAGCAAAGGATTTAAGCTTGTGTTTTAGGATAATACTTGTGAGATTAGAAAAGATTCTGGAGCTTTGGTAGTTTCAGGAAGAAGAAAATATGGAAAAATTTATTACCTTAAGGGTGTTGATGGTCGGTGTTTTGTGTCTCAAATTAATGAAATTTGGCTATGGCACCAAAGGATGGGACATGTAAACTTTGACAACCTAATCAAGATTAGTTCAAGAGAAGTTGTTAGGGATCTGTCAAAAATCGCAAAGCCTACCTATTTTGTTTGCAGAATTTGTTATTTGGGAAAAAAAACAAGTTGAAGATTTAAAAGAAAAGAGAAATTATCTAACAAAATGTTGGAATTGATTCATATAGACATCTATGGTCCTACAAGAACAAGAAGTTTTAATGGTGACAAGTATTTTATACTTTTCATTGATGATTATTCTAGAATAACATAGGTTACTTTTCTTAGGGAGAAAGATCAAGCTCTAGATAAATTCAAGGTGTTCAAGGCTATGGTAGAAAATTAAAATAATATGAAAATCAAATGCTTAAGGTTTGACAGAGGTGAATAATTCACCTCCAATGAGTTTAATATGTTTTGTGAAGAGCATGGTATAAAGAGGCATCTTTCTGCTCCTAGAAATCCTCAACAGAATGGAGTTGTTGAGAGGAAGAACCAAACAGTTCAAGATGTTGCAAGGACTATGATGAGTGAGGAAAATTTTCCTAAGGTATATTGGAGAGAAACAGTTCTCACTGCTCTCTATATTCTTAATAGAGTTCATATCAAAGGGAACAACACAAAGAATCCTTATGAATTGTGGTACGGTAAAATTCCTATAGTTATGTACTTTAAGGTGTCAAGAAGCAAAGATAATGCAAAAGTGATATGAGGTAGAGAGAACTTCCATGCGTTAGACTCCTGAAGGCAGTGAGCCGATGGTGTCTACAATTATTTGATCAAGGTTGTGAATGCTTGTGAGTTGCAGTGATGGATTTTCTGTTGCATTGAAATAATTTTTTATGTGTAACATTCTTCTTTCTATTATTTCGTATCTGTAGGCAGTGAGTCTCCATCTAGATAGTGAGTCCTAACTTGGGAATTGATCCATTTGGCAATGGGCCTTTGTAATTGGTTTTGTAATTACTCTAATATTTTGAGTTAACCCTCACCATGGTTTTTCCCTCATTGGGTTTTCCACGTAAATATGGTATTTCTTGTTTTTCCTTTTTGTTGTCTACACTTCATGCTTATGCTTAATAATATATTAAAGTGAATATGGAATTGTTTAAGATCTATCATGAATGTGATAGATACAACTGATTCACCCCCCTCTCATTTGTCTTGTGCAATCCAACAATTGGTATCAGAGCCT